>JACXIO010002949.1:0-13837 GCA_014737335.1 Bombus polaris
TGTAGCTGATCCACCTGTCGCTCAGATAAGCCCGGATGACGCCGACCAGGTACGCCGGTACCTCGAAGTGTCGCAGGGCTTCCACGATCCTCGCCCAGGGAATGGCGTTGAAGGCGTTCGTCACGTCCAAGGAGACCGCCACCGCCACCCCTTCGCGGGAGACCATGTCTTCGGCCATCGATCTCACCCTTAGCACCGCACGTAATTTAACGAACATGTTCTACAGTTGGACCTTGTCACGCTATGTACAGTGAAAGTGTATAATTTCAGGTTTATAACTACCTTTTCTAGCGTTACATAAATTACCTTTACGTTGAAGATCGATCGTATCGCGATAACTTCGAGTGAATCGAATAATAAAACGTTGATCGAAAATAAGATAACGCGATTAAAATAAAGCTTATTCAATGGAATTCACGGCTGTGGCACTGGCTCTAAACGTGACACTCGAGTGTCATTGTGACGTTCAAAGTTGCGAGAAAGTAGCAGAAAGAAAGATTATAAAGCTAAAGGTAATTTTTCTCAAGGCTACTATTTCCACATCCTCATGGTCACCTGTATTATTCTTTCAACGCTTATGATAAAAGCATTTCACGAATATGTCATATGTATTATAGAGAACATATTGAAATTTCAGTAGCATTGTAACAAAATAGAAATATCATATTTATTATGAGGAAGAAAAGCTATAAAGATAAAGGTCATTTCTTTCAAGGCTACCATTTCCATGTTCCATGATGTTGGCCATCCGTATTATTTTATTAAATAAAACTGTACGTATGACCTTGATCTTCCAAAATAAAAAGATAAGATAATTTCGATATTTTACATTCGTATAATTTTCACTTGCTTGTGGAAGTTAATTATGAAATCAATTTGATACGAGAGACTTGAGAAATTAAAATACATATCTCTCTATCGTAGCTATCGTAACTTTTCTATCGAATATTTCGTAATAATCAAGAGTAAATGTACATAATAGATTTGACATTATATGCGTAATTTACATACGTAACGTGTAATCTGTTTTCCATTACTGAGCGACTTACGTATCAAGGAAATCCACAATTCCGTTCGAAAACAACACTGATAACTAAAAATTCAAGAACATCGTCCTTGCGAAAAATAATCTTTCTACTGACGTCTTTCTCTCTTTTACTTTTGTTATTTATTGTGCTCTTGCTTCTCATTGCCATGTTTGGCATAGAAATGCATGTTCATGATAAACATGATGTTAATTAAATTGATTAAACGTTACAATGTCCTTACTTTTATCCTTCATATAGAGTGTAGCAAAAAGATCACTTGATTTTTCAGCTATATTGAACAGTTAGTTATCTGGTTATCAGTAAAGCTATGGTTATCACTTGTAACATAAATATATAATTATACTCACGACTATTAATTACTGATCATAAATTGGAAAGAAAGAATGTGAGTTAAGGCAGCGTATTTCACTTCCATACGTTTTTTTATTGACAATACTTTGTTCACAATGTCACGAAAAAAAAAAGCAAATGCTCAGCATTCTACAAAACACGTCATACTTATCTAGTTTAAGACTGATTATTCTCATTTGGTCATTAGCTTACACCGATAAAAATCCACCCTTTCCATTGAATTGATACTAATTTATAACGACAAGGAATTATTTTGCAAATCACGATAAACAAATACCTTTTCTCGTAAATGGCAGCAGGAACGCTGTTATCGTTGGAAATCAATAATTTTATTTAGTTCAATGCGCCAATCTTTTTCTGCATTCGCGAGAGACTTGTAATTAGATCTGTAACAGTTGTAACAACGCAATAAAGATCTAAATCGATTCGTATTTTTGAAATATAATAAATCTTATTCACTTCGCAATAAATTCTATTTTACTGAAACGTTTAAAGCATTTAGAACATGAAGTACGTTCAATTTTGACTTCGATGATAGTATTTCTTAAACAGAAGAATAAATTACTATCTTTTACTATGAAATTCTTTGTCAATATCAAAGAAAGGAAGGTACAGATATATATTAAGGAGAATTTAAAACAGTATTAGTGAGAAAAAGCGATCTTTATTATATAATATGCCCTTTTTCAATTCAAACGTTCTTTTTATGCTATATATATATATATATATATGCATGTCAGGTATAATATAAGTTATATTATACGTAAAGTTCTTATTATATACAAAGATGTAATTGTTGCACGTACATATGTATGTATATGTATACATATATATATACACATGCATATACAGACATATATATACGATATATATATATGTTTGATTAATGCGAACATGAAACTACAATAATTGGTTTGTATATCGCTCTAAACGGAAGAACTTGGAAATAGATTGTTGCTGGTAGTTCATGCAAATTTTATCAAAAAACTCTCCAAGGGACGTACATATCTATACAGGGTCGTAATAATAAACTCAATAGGAATTGACAGGAAACTTAATTACAATATATACTTCAACTTATATATGTATTATACATAAAAAATTCGCCTAGTATTTACAAAAAAGAACAAAATTAAAAAAGGAAACGAATGTTATATCATTACACTGATAATAGATTCGTTTCGTTTCTCGATTCGTGAAATAAAGTATGTATGTATATAATAGATAACGAAGGAATCGAAAATATACGAACGTATTAGACGATGACTAACTCTTCCAGGATCCTGTGAATGATCTCATTCGATTTTTATTTTCACCATGCATTGGTCGCTATAACATAACACCGTACATACTACTTTGAAGCCTATTGTAACTATGACGCCATCGTCTACGTAATATCACAGACAATCTTAAAATTTACCATGAAATGATAGTTATATCAACGGTCCGAGACAATATCGATTTACAAATGCTTCGAGATCTCGACCAGTCACGCCGAATGGTCGTGCCGAACACAACTGTTCGGATATCGGAAACAACGCGTTCGAACGAAAATGATAAATGTCTTTGGACAGCATTTCGCAGCGAGTACGATTACTTTTTTCTTTAAATCGCCTTGACGGTGTGCCTCTCGACGGCGTGTAATTTTGTTCTACGGGTAAATGATACGTTTGCCGTATATTCGATCGAATCTGATCCTACCTGAACTGGAAAATGATATTTTAATTATATGAATGATTTGAATTTGTTGGTCTGCATCAAAGACGGCGTGATTAAGTCCAATGAAAACTTTCAAGTAATTTTTTAACAAATGATGAAACCATAACAAATGATGCAGGTGAGTTGTTGATACAATCTTAAAAATTAATCAATTTTATTAAGGGAAGGCTTTTAATTATTTCGGTGATATTCAGTTTTTTAATTGCCTGACAATTCATTATTGGATTATAATAAGTTACGAATGAAATCAGTTTCATAATCTGACATAATCTAATGGTTATTCATTAACTGTTTTATCGATATAACCTACATAATGAAGTATCATTCATCACACAATATATGAGATCGTGTAAAAAATAATTGGGTTGTGTTATAAATTAGAAAGCTGTCTGCCTCTGAAATTATTCATTTCTTTTTATAAATATCGTACTTTGATTATACGTGACATTTTACAGAAATTCATAGTCAATTCATGAATTTACGGAAAGAGATTTTCCGCTTGTTTTATCTACAAATGATAAATGAATATCATATCGACCGATATGTATTGTTAATTGGCAGCTCGATCAATCGCAATCATATGATCCATTTCGAAATGTGACTATTTCAAACAATTCAATATATATTAAGGGTATTTTAATTTTAATTGCATTGATAATCATCAATTGAATCGATGTGATACGCTTGGCCAATCATCGGGTATTTTCAAACGAATTCTTTACAAAAGATAAAAAGATGAAAGAAAAAATAATTCGGTGGTTCTGCTTCGTTTGTTCGATACTTTCTTGCTTTGTCCAACAGGATTTCGATATCTACAAGGATTCGAGATCAGGTTCGATTCGATACTGAAAAGTCGTTCGAGTCTTGCAAGCGGCTGTTATAGCGGAGGCTCGATTTCGACCCTCTCTCACTCGACCGAATCACCTGGAAGTTCTTTCTAACTGGTGATCGGTAGAGCATAACCGCAGTAGCTCGCAGTTGCCAGGTCAAAGTTAACGGTTATTTTCACAGAGAAAGAGAAGAGGAATCACACTAGTATGCACAGTCCGTGTCGGTAGTCTCATGGGAGAAACGCTCATCTCCCTCCTTCTCTTGCCTTCCGTATTCCTCTTTCTCGTTTACTCTTCTCCTTACAGAGTTTGATCCTCCTTCGTGTCTCCTTGTCTTCCTTGAAGCCTGCTTGGTGCACCGGCTAGAAGGAACGCCTGCGATTGGTCACAGCTGGCTAGGATCGATGATGCTGCTTGGCTGTTAGAGCCTACTGGCAACATGGCCTCGCGCCATAATTCACTGGACCCTTTTAATGCAATACGCGCGTGTCGATGACTTTTTGTCGTTGATAGAACTCGACGTCTAATCAACGTCCTAAGGGGTCCCAATAAATCAAGCCATCATATATTTTAAAACTATGACCCGTTTTTTTTTCTCGACGCCAATCTGGATTAGGTCGGTCCACGACCGGTGTTGTCTCAATTCCGTCAATATGTGGATATTTCTGGAATCCGGAAGAGCAACTCTCTCGTTACAAACGGATGAAAACCAGCTCTCAAATTATATATGGAATATGTCACACATAGAGAGTTGAAAATATGTTGGGTCGAGAAGATGCAGAAGCCGAATATAATAAATTAATACTCTTCGTTTTGTCGAGCTTTCTTACCAAGGGATGGAGAAGGATCGATCGATTTCGCGGCTTTCGGCCGCTCGTCGTGTGAATGACACTAGTACATGTGACACGACGTGCTGGCTATATGGAAAATCATCCTTAGACTTCTTCTTCCTCGACGATCGGCAGACTGCTCTGATGCATCAGAGGGCTCGTTCTTGCGGTGAAGGCCATCACCCAGTAATCGAGCTCCTTCTTGTTTTCCACGAGAAAGGTTAACGCAATTGGCGAATCGAAACCTTTCTGTCTTACCAGAAATCCTTCCTCCCCATAACGTTCGATCATTGTATTCCTCAAGTTCAACACGCCCAAAGGTCTGCACACCTTTTTCTGTGGATAAATTACGGCGAAATGCTCGACACTCGTCCGGTAGACCTTCACTTGCACGCCTTGACGATGACCATTCGGACTCATCAAGGTCATATAACCGCTCATGTTCTCGGTGTTCCAGCAAGAATCTACGTTCGAGTCCTTCAGGCTCGACTGGTTGAATTGCAGGAAGTTAGTATGCATCGCTACGTCGGCTGGCATGTCGCCTTTTTTGTTTTTCTTGTTTGTAATTTTTGTCTTTTTTGTATTCTTCTCTAGTACTTTGAATTGATCAAAAGATCAGACTTTTATTGGAAAAGATCTGAAAAATTTGTAATAATACGTTGATGCGAATAGATTGGAAGATCACACAGAGTCAACGACTCGTCTATGTAATCTTTCTCTGCGTGCAAAGAAGATACACTAGTACACCAACAAATTTCACGACACTGTTACTCACAGCGAACTGTCCGCGTGAACTTTCACCACCTCTATTTATACAAGGTGTATGTTTCGATGAAGCATACGCATGCGCGTTGCTACACGCGCAAGTGCTCCCAGCAGATGTCATCGCAGACGATAACTATCGCAGAGTTATTATGATTCAAAATCGTCAGCCGATATTGTGACAGAAATAATCTGCTTACGGAATAATTTTTAAATCATACGTACGTATAGTTCAATAACGCGTTGCATATTACTCTCTGTATTTCACGGTAAGGTTATCGAGCTTTGATGCCTTTTGTTTTTTACCTAACACAGCCAACAACGTTCTACTTCCTATAAACAGTATTGGAATATTGAATATACATATGTCGCAATAATTTGATTCTAGAAAATATCGAAAGTACTTTTGCTTTCTTCTCCAGTTCATTATCATATTTTATTTTCTTTTGCATTGTATAAAGAATATAAAATAGTTTTATAAATTCACTTTAATGTACGAATATAAATTTCACTGAAAATTCGGTAGAAATCTAAAATGTAATTGTTGAAAAAATAATCTAATTGATGTATTACAAATACATAGTACCATTATAATATACTAACCTTTTCTGATCTTTGAAATCAAAAAAGTTTTATCGTAGTATCGATGGTGGTTTCATATTACAAACATATTGCAACCATTCAGCAAACATTAATAGGAAAATATTGAAATTATTGCCAAATTGTTACACAATACAAACAAGACCAAAACATATTTATTCGAAACGCAAAACGGCGATGATATATATTCCTAATTATTCTGCTTCATACAAGAAGTGGTCAATTCAATATCATATATATATGTGGTATAGTTGTTCATATCTTGATCTATCTTTTTCTAATTTCTATAAACAAAAGTCTTAAATATTTTTAACAGATTATAATTAAACGTAATTTATTTCTTTATAGATTCACATATCCAAATCACAATTCGCAAACATTAATTATTTACTACAACGTGTTATGTACATAGTAATGTGGAAATTACTTACTTTTTATATACTTGAGCTTTTATTATAATAAGCGAGAAATCAAGTAAGTTATTTATCAGTCCGTTATATTTTGAAGAAAAATATTAATCGTATAGATATCATATACGTACGTATATCCATATTATGTTGCTAATTAAATTTGTTAGGAAAAATAGTACTCACAAAATAAAGTAAAGTACGTTCTTATTATTTACAGGTTTAATCTTAAAGAATTCTGAAGAAATTACTCGGAATGAGATGGAAAAATAAAGTTACAATTTCTCCAGTTGTGAGTTTCTTGGACAACGCACTTACCGATTGGACAAATCATGGTCTTTTACATATAACTTATAGTATCAGTTATCAACAGAAGAGACTGCTGCAATAAAAATGCAGCTCTACTTTTCAGTAATTTGACTAAAACAACAAAAACGTTCTATAAATTGATAGTCGACTAATATTCCTAGTTATAAACTTCAATATCTTTCTTTCTCTGGCAATATGTACCTTTTAAACATTAAAACTGCGAACTCTATAATTCGTTAAATCGTGCGTATTCCATATGGTAACTATAAGGAAAGTAAAATTCGCGTTGAGTTTAATCGCATATCATTACTTTGCCACTGTTGTTTGCCGCCCTGTTTACACAGGGCTTCTGGCGAGTGGCCAAATTTCTCGTGTCTCGTTTAGTTTTTGGAACGTACTTCCCGAATTTAGAGGAGGAAGCAAAACGTTCTGGCTTCCATACAGTGTGAATCAGAGTTCAGATCTCGTGTATCCCTTTGCCAAAGAACCGGTCGGTACACTCATCGGTATTTATTGAGCGTCAGGCGTCCTCGTTCATTCTGATAAATAAATCATTTCCATTGTAAAATCTACGCAATCGTTCCTTCTGAACAAATTCTTTATTTATTTTTTTCTCGAATAGCAAATTGCCACTTGATTGCCTGAACCCTCTACTTTTCAAGAGTATCGCAAAAGTGGCCTTCCGTGAAAATTACGCAGCGGATGTTAATTGCCTTCCTTTGACTTTTACGTATTATTTCACGATTAAACACCCGGGTATCGTACGGTTAATAGGAGAAACGACAAATGATACAAGTAGCATGTTGTAATTTTATATCTGACAAATTGTACTTCTTTCCTTTGCAGAAAAGAAGCGACAGCAATAATTGTACCTGAACGTTCAACAAATTTGTTGATGCTAGAGGAATTTTTGATTACAAAATTTCATCACGCAATTTCATTTATAATGTAACTTAAAGAATTATGGCAAATCGTTTCATAGCCTACTATGGTATGAACTTTTTACAATGCGATATAATATAAAACCACTGACTTCTGATATAATCGTCCACTATTTCTTTTTTGATATTAATATTTTTCAATCTTTTAATTAAATGAAAATATATTTTATTCTTTCAGAAAGCAACCTTATTTCCTATTATGAAAAGCCGTTATCATCATGCAGATCTGTACTATCAATCCGTGAGCTGATATAATATCTTAAATAATAAATTACATTGAAATTTAATTTATTGCAAATAACGATATTTCTTAACATTACAACGTATTGTAGGCCCGAGTGCAAGCAGCAACAACAACAACGACAATCAGTTATTGAGGAAAGAAGTAAAATTAAGGTAAGTTAAAATGAAACTTTGGATTAGGTTAATGCATATGAAATATCATTCCCTCAAATAAAGCTTTCATCTATATTTCAGATTTTTAACAATTATCAATTTTACAATTAAAGAATGCTTGAAATGATTTTTAGAGTTTATACCGAAACAATTTAATTTGCATGATTGCGAAAGTAGAAACGACGCGATGATATTTAATGTTTGAAGCATTTGCATATATGTTCCAGCTAAATAATATTAAATATCCGAAACTAAGAAAAATATTTTGGTAACTGTCTTTTAGATAAATCACGATGATTGTTGTAACTGCTGCTGCTGTTGTACAACTCCACAACGTACGTGCTATGTAAGTACGATTAAAATATATATAATTATTTTTATATTGTACGATCGTTGCCTTAACAATTCCGTTTGCTGTAGAAATATGTGCAACCAGAGGTTCCAAAGTCCTTTGCTCCAATTCGTGTAAGTATAAAGCCTCGATTAAAATAATAATCTTTATATTACGTATTCTTCATTCGTTATTCGCAAACTGCAAAAGTTTTTTAAGTTTCAGGTTGTTTCTTACTTACACATTTGTTTATACTCCTTAGACATTTCTTTCTTTCCTTGATAACACTTTATTATAATACAATTCACCTAACAAATATTATTTCAGCATTATTGGAAATCAGGTATACCAATGGATAATAACACTACATACCGACTCTCCTATTGGGAGTGCCCGAGTGCTCCTGTGGATCCTATCCTGCCTCGAAATTGGTTAGTGACCGGAGATGGTGAAATATCAGACGAAACAACATATAAAGTAAGACGTCAAAAATAATAATATCTTTAAAGTGGGAAATATATTTTTTATTCGATGCAGGATTCAAAACTATATGATTTGTTGTAACCGAGTAATGTACATCAAATCCCTTTGCCCTAATAGGCTCATCATATACGCGTTCGTCGCTCTTTCATTGTAAAGATCTATTGATCCTCGCTTGAGATCGATTAGCCATTGTCTTTTCAATTTTGTTCGATATTTCTTTCATGCGTAATATCTGCACACATTTTCCACTGTTTCAGAACAGTTATTTTGAACACTTATGTGTAAAACCTGAATCACCCTGTATACCTTGTGAGAAACAATGGCTCGGTAGAGGTCCTATACAGGATGTTACGACTCAAAAACATGACTATACATGGAAGTCTATACCACAAATAGAACCTTATAAAGCAGAGAATAATTTATACTGTGCACCTGCACCGTTACTTGGTAAATACAAGCAGCATTAGAAGTTGTTACATGTAAATACTAATTCAAATGTTAAATGCAATATACTATATACTATATATATGTATGTGTTTCACGTTCATTGTTTCCATTCTTACATAAAATATCTTCCCTTCTCAATTTTTTACGTTTATCTTCTACTTGTGCCGACGGAAATATTTAATACCTACATATAGATACAAGTCCCGTAGAGATCTAACAACCCTACACAACAAACTCTAACAAAATTCAAGACTCGACTTGTACCGTAACGATGTACCGTTGCAAATTAATTACAATTTTGGTACGAAATTTGATGTTTCAGATGATACAACATACAAATTAAGCTACTATCAGTCTGGTTGTAATCTACCTACGCTATCTTACGCTCCTATAAGAAAATATGTTAAACCAGATATTCCAATGGAAGACCATACAACGTACAAACTTAGTTATTGGCCAAATGAATCTATGAAGGTAGTAAGCATATTATTTTAGATGTGATATTTTGTATTATCATAACAAGCCAGTCTTCACCTGGCTTTGCAAACGAAGGATAATACATGGTAAAACCAGCGATGCGCTATCACGGAAAAACTATTGTTCAGTGTATAATGTGTATATACATTTTTATATATATTTTCCTAACAATACTTTCTTCTATTCTTGTATTCTTTAGGAAGAACCTTTATGGCAGAAAAAAGAATATTCGCCACCTGTCGAACCGATGGATGGGTGCACAACTTACAAATTAAGTTATTGGCCACATTCAGAAAAAAGACGTTCACCAATCATACTTCAGCCAACTGAGAACCTTCTAAATGCTGGTTGTTGCACCGAGGATAATACAACTTATCGTCTGAGTTACTTTGGCTGTGGAGGAGATAAGCGAACTCCTATTCGGCAACCTAACAATATTCCGTTTTCGCCTTGTTCTCTATCTTATGATACCATTCATCGAGTATGTAAGATATGAAATTTAAATATTTTAATGTTTCTTAAATTGTCTTAAAATACACTAAAAGTCATATTTTGTACAAGTTATATATGTACCAATATCTTTCAGTATGTGTGTATGCATATGTATATATAATAACGAATATGTAACATATGTATGTGTAATATTTCAGATGAGTTTCTTGGGCAACTGGTGTGTTAAACAAGAACCACCGATTATACCTTGCGATAAACAATTTTTAGGTAGAGGACCCATACAAGAGGTAACCACGCAAAAACATGATTATACATGGAAGAATATACCATTAGAACCAGATGCTCGTCGCGCAGATAACCTTGTTCCTGCGTGTACACCTATCGAATGCACGTATTACAAATGCACTGTCTATTTTAATAAACAGTAGCAATATTGGTTTATTTATTAAAATTTTTTAATGGACAATATTAATATTATTATTGTTTATTATAATATAAATCTACAAAGTTTGATCATTTGATTGATTGATTACAGGTTGTACTACTTACAGACTTTCTTATTTAGAAAACGATCTTAAATCGTTAACACCTATTCATAATTACGCACCACTACGTACATGCTGCTTACCAGATGTTCCAATGGAAGCAGAAACTGTCATGCAGCTGAGCTATCAGCCTGTGGAGTGTGCGGATAAAGTTGAAAAACCATGGAGTGAGAGACCTCCTTACCAACTTCCAGTCACTCCTATGGAAGATAATACTACATACAATAAAAGGTTCTCTATCTTACTTAAATTGCTTGTCGAATCGCGATCGAATAATTTAGTTTAAGTATATATTAAAAGTTGTATTTATGTAAATTATGACTATTTTTTCAGTTACATTCCGCCTGGCACATTGTGCCTGTAATTCTGGCATATTTGCATGCCTATTTCATCAGCAAAAACGTTAAGGTAAAAATTTAGAATATTTTAATAGTATATTATACCATTAAGTTGTTATGGTACAACTAATTTGGTTAAACTATCAATACAAAGTGTTAAAGCATAGGCAATTATAATCAAAGCATTCTACGCTCTATTATTAGAATACAAATTACACGATGATAGGCGGAATGTTAAATTGTGCTACATATGAAGCATCTGTTCCATACACAGGTGATACACATATGCAAGAAAATTGACAGTATGCATTCTTTGAAGGACAACATCAAAGTGACTGAGAATAAAAATTAAGCTTGAATGGGGTGAGTCTGAATGTTCTACCTTTTCTTTATAAACGTATCTTTTGTATAATAAACTTACATGTGCCATATGAGTAGTATGACTAGTGAAAAAAATGAATTTTAGAATCTAGTACAAAGATCTGACCAATATTTTATTACGTACAAAATATTATGTTGCAGACAAGTTCTAAAAGTAATAAATACAGACCATCAAAAGTGTGTTTACTTTATCATGCATTCCTTATGGATCCTTTAACAATTTTTATGTCATCAACGGGTCTGTCATTCTTATCAGTTTCCACTAATCCAATCCTTTTCACTATTGTCATACCAGAATGGATTCTTCCTGTTAATGAAAAAGAAAAAATGTAAACAAGAATAAAAATATTTTTAAGCTCTTTGATGTTTGCAATTATTACAGTACAATGTTAAACTGAAACACTAATATCTATAATTTCTATGATTAACTATAATTTGCATTCTCTGTTCTGTATCATTGGAACAGCAAAAATATTTTGAATAATCATAAATTGAATAATTCGCAAAATATATTTTTAAAACTTATTTACCAAAAATTGTATGTTTTCCATCAAGCCACTGTGTTGGTGCTAATGTAATAAAAAACTGTGATCCATTAGTGTTTGGTCCTGAATTAGCCATGGAAACAACTCCAGCACCTAAATCCAATATAATTTTTTTCCATGGAATATTAAACTTGATAATGGTACATATTCATATAAGTTTTATTGAAATATCCTATGACAATATCACATTATAATTTTGTCATTCCCGCAAGTTTTTATAAATCATAAAAATAAAGATATTTGTGTTAAACATACCGGTATGTTTTAAATCATCATGTATTTCATCATCAAAACATTCTCCATAAATAGACACACCACCTTTCCCAGTTCCAGTAGGATCACCACCTAAAACAAAATAAAATATCAAACTTTCTGAGCTAATATGAGCGGAAGTTGTTAACTAAATCAATATGATACCTTGTATCATAAAATCTCGAATAATTCTGTGAAATTTTGTTCCATTATAATAACCACGTCTTGTAAGTTCAGCAAAATTTCTACAAGTGATTGGTACATGTTTCCAATAGAGTTCTACCACTATTTCACCCATACTGTAAAAAAGAAGATTATAATAATATAGAAATATTAACATAATAGTTGAATTAAACTATCATAATATCGTAATATAGTTTCTTAGTTTTACAATTATTACTATATTTTGTCAAATTAAAAAGGACAAAAGAGAAATAAAAATGGTAATTAGTATATACTTGCGTTGTTTCAAATGCTACGAATGGTGGTTGCCAGTGTTTATCAGGAATACCAGATATATTTGTGAGAGCCATATTAGCATATATAATGATATTTCGTATAGTGTTTATTTTTCCTTTAGGGGTAATCTAGTAAAAACAGATAAGGTTAAATTTTAATCTAGCGGATTAAAGGTTATTAACTTTTTTATTTGTTTATTAGTTTTAAACATGTAGAATCTGAAAATGCAAGTTATCACGTTTCATAATTCTTGCATATTTATAATCCTAATAACATTCACGTTTTATAACCATTACTCTTTACAACCTTATGAACTCTAACAAAATGTTCCAACAAGTATTTATATCATTTCATTCATAATACATGTATTTATTTACAACAATTACTTAACTTACTTTATACTGTGCATAAATTTTAAACAAGAATCTGTTAAAGATAATAATTAATTACCGTTGCTTGATTATATCGATAATATATGTGGATTTTGAACTTGAATAAAGAGTGGTACCACAGTTATACATATGTCATATTACACCGTGTATGATATGATATATATATAAACACGATGTTGTTACGCTATCGCATGAACTTAGCTTTGTATTCAGTGATATCGAGATGTGAATTAGAAGCGAAATTTGAAATTGTTCATGAAATCAAAAAATTAGAATTATTTAAATTCTGCAAATCTTTTTAATCATTTTTTAATACAAAAGAGTATACAAACATTTTATTCGTCATAATTGAAACTAAAGTCACTAGTTGCTTGCTTTTGAATTACAGCTTGTTTTGTGATAAACAATTTTTTTTACATTGCCTTTCTGCAATATTGCAAGATCACGAAACAAGAAAAATTGATAAACCCTATCACTATCAGTTACATTACTGTCCAAGTTTACGGGGTATTCTATATTGATCAAATGTCTATCTTTTTT
>JACXIO010002951.1:0-12093 GCA_014737335.1 Bombus polaris
TTCTCTTAAGGGCGGCTAGCACCCTTCCCTAACCACCGACATGGAGATTGACCAATTAACAGTAACGTCAATTTCCCTCACTTTCCGAGCGAAGACTTTTCTCCACGAATCCGATGACCTCGTGTCCTTAGACACACCCCACATAGTTTTCCTCGGTGGCATCACCGAGACGGAGAGACACTCTCTCTTGTGCGATTTCTTTGACGAGAAGAATATTGCCTTTACGATCAGGCAGTCTTGAACTTTGCGAGAACGTATCTCTATCATCCCGTTGACCGCGGATTCGTTGCTGAACCTAAGATCATTGTCATTAGCTTCTCGAATATCGGACTATCGCGGTTACTTGTTAGATTCTGGGACAATCATACCTGCACTAGCGAATAACTCCTCTATTGTATAACGATAACATCTAATCTGAGTGTTGATTCGTTTCGCGCCCACAACCTTAGACCAAATCTTAACGTCTCCCCGACATATATAATATATGTATGTATAATGTACGTGTATTGTATACATATGTATGTATATTATATATATGTATATATAAAATTTATGTATAACATTCAGAGATAAGTAATTATTAATATAATTAGATATGGTATTAGCAATGATTTTTATTAATTTTTTCAAACAACACTTTTTGTAGAATAATTTTTTGTTTAGTAAAATGTGGTTTATTCTCATTCAAAATATGTTTAAACAAATTTATAAAATTATAACAAGCTTGTAAATTATATACTAAATTTACACATATATGTATGTTAAAAAAAAAATTTTTTTTTGTGTCAGTCCTACCCATTCAACTTCGGTGATCTAACAATCAGCGTATCTGTATTATTTAATTACCTGGAAAATAGTATCAAAGTACCTTGGGAGGATCTTCGTTACTTATTTGGAGAAATAATGTATGGAGGCCACATAACAGATGATTGGGATAGAAGACTATGCAAGACATATTTAGTAGAATATTTGAAAACGGAATTAGTTGAAGGTATATATGATAATTCAGAATAATATTTCCAATATATTCGATTTATTAAATCTATCTTTAAGTACAATTTTTTCTATAAAACTTTGTTTGTAAATTCTTTATTGGTCTCTTCTTATAATAATCAAAACTTTTTAACATTGAAACGGAATATGCTTTATATCAGTGTAGTTGCTTTGGAGATGGATGTAATTCTTTACTATTTAATGATTACTATTCGTTTCCTTTTCTTATTTTGTATATATATATATGAGGTGTTGGTAGTATGTGTAGAGTGCCAAAGAAATACTCGGCGTTTTGTTTAACAGTATATGTATTCTCGCTTAACGGCTTTGTTACAAGTCTCGACTCGCAACTTGAGCGGACGATAATTTACTCGCGTTTCTCGATTTCGACTGCAATCACGCTTCTTGGTCACCACTCATCTCTCAATCCATTTCGTTTCTTTTCGTCACCTTTCAATATCCCCACTACGCACGCGTTCGTTAGACGTTCGCGACAGTGGTCACGTACGCCTTCTTTCGAGTGTTTGGCGAAAGGACGGTAGGGATATCGATGGCTCATTAGGCGTGTCGACACTTACCCTTCGTCGCGACCTTTCTTATGTTTTGTCGGCCTCACGTAAACAGTTTGTCAACGGTGGTATACTATGTACCGACGAAACCGTTGGAAAGTTCTTTGCTGTCGAATGCCGCTACATATCACTTTGGATGATTATTATAACATAAGGGATTTTTCAAGGTAATAATACAATTTCAATTTATCTTTTATTTGAAAAGTAAATCTTTCACTTTATAGAAGTTTATAAACTCTAATGAAAAGATTAATGATAAGACTTCTTTTATTATTCTTGAATTAGTACAAGTACATATCAAATACGTTTTTTAAATTATTATAACATTGTATTTGTAGATGTTTGTGTGAAGAGGACGCAGGTCGTGAGGATTAATGACGAGATTTCTTGTTGTTGTAACCGTTAATATATTTAAGACAATAAATGAATATACAAACGTAGACGTTAGTCGTTAGTACGAAGTATAAATCGCAAAATAAAATCGCGGAATAAATACTCGTAAATGCTCGTCGCGCGACTTGATAGACGCTCGTTAGATACTCGAAGATACTCAGGATGCTGTTTAATACTCGATATGTACTGTATATGAATTCACTATGTACTCGCTATGTACTGTCGCTCGCGATCGCGTCTGTTTGTTTATACTGGTCGGGGGAGAGTCGGAAAATTCGAATTCGTCCTAACTCGACGGTTGCATGTAGCGGCGACATTGTTTTGCCCGGAGTTTATTTGTTCTTACATTACTTGTAATCTAACGGTCTTGATACTCCGAGGCAAAACAACAACATGATTTGAATTGTCCTCCGACTCATGTGTCGCTACATATCTTCGTTTTCGCCAATTTGTACACTTGTACAATTTCATAAAGTATTAATATACGGTTTACAAATATTTTCAAAATTGTTGATGTTATATCGCTTTGCAATACATATAAAAATCAAAATATCTCTAAAATAGCCATTTCAGAGTATGAATTTTATTTTATTATTTCTTTTGCCTTTTCAGGACTACACCGATTAATGCCAAATAATAAAATAAAAAATATATAATTCCATATAAAAATGTAATATTATCATTCAGAAATCCTTCAGTTATCCATTCGTGAAAAAATTACGTCAAATTATATACCCCTCGAAATTGTTGAACTTTTGTTTGAAATATTTTTCCACACCATCAATAGCTTCAACAATTTACCACGAGATGGAACTAGAAGGCATTACAACAATTTTTACAGAAACAGTTAACAAAGAAATGAATTTACACTTTTTGTGTAGGTGAATTATACCTTGCACCAGATTTTTTGGTACCACCAAATAGTGATTATGATGCATATCACCAGTACGTCGATAACTACCTACCTGCTGAAAGTCCTGTTCTGTATGGACTTCATCCCAATGCAGAAATTGGTAAATATATATAAGATTTCAAAACAACCTAATGAAACTGACATAATATCATTACACATTACTAGAGAATAACTAATGAACACAAGTCAATGTTGTGAGATCGCTAATTCGAATCAAAGTTTATGTATTTGGAGTTGAAGTGATTAAGAATAGTTGCTCCGTCTTTTTCCCATTTATATTGCAGTCTATGCATAAAGAAATTTATTTTCAATACGTTGAATAATTTTTGCTGTCATATACTACGCACAAGCACTTATTTCTCATAATAATCCAACAGGCACAAATAGAAATTTTGTACATACGTTTTTTGATGAGGTTTCGAAATAGTCCAATAAAAAAATTCTAATGTGTCCTTAGAACTCATAAATTGATGAATTCGTAATATAATGTCAAATAGACAATTTAGTCAATTCTCGATTTAACATAAAGACTGTTTCTGAAATTGATACACTGAAGAATTTATTTTATACATTTATTAGGGTTTTTAACACAAACTGTGGAAAATTTGTTTAAAACGTTATTGGGTATACTAACAAGAACTGCCAGCGATACAGCAAGCGGAGATATTTCAAAAGAAGACAAAATAAAAGGACAAATAGAAGACTTATTGGACAAACTACCAGAAGAATTTAATATGCTAGAACTGTACAGCAAGGTACTCACTGCCTCCCTCTACTACTGATTTTAATGAATTACTTAATAAATCTAAATTTAAAATAAATAGAAATTAGTAATTAAGAAACCGCAAATCTTTAAAAGAACGTTCAGACGATCAATATTTATTATCAATATTATTGTCAATATTTAAGGTTCTCAATATTGTATTGACAATGTATAGAGTATTTAACTTTGGAAAACTAAGGTCAACCAGCGGTTGTAGGGGACATATGTATACATTCATACAGAAAAATTTTTCAGTACTGATATTTACAACATTCTAAGCTCATCAAAATCGCTGCATCATTTATACAATTAACTGCGTTCGACGCGTATACACGACATTACTTGATTTTAATTACGCACCCCGTAAGAGATTTTGAAAACTAAATTCCTCAGTTAACTGGTTAACATCGAAGATAGACCGAGGGACGAAATTGGGTATAGAAAGTCGGATCTCAGAACAATTTCCGTTTCTAATAAAATCTTTGTTAAATTTCTTAGGTGGAAGATCGTACACCATTTGTCACAGTTGCTTTACAAGAATGCGAACGAATGAATCTACTGTGTGAAGAACTTAGAAGATCCCTGCAAGAATTAGAGTTAGGCTTAAAAGTAATGACAAATTTTTATGCATTTTTACATTTTTACATTTCACGCAAACGCACACATGATCGCTCGCATGCACGACATATGCAGAAGGCTACATGTAACTAGGGTAAACTACAGTTCAGAAACAATATAAGATAGCAAAAAATCTCATTAGACAAAATTAAATAATTTTAAATAATACCTGATCTGGTGTATGTGTACAGTAGTATACGGATATATAGCCAAAACTTTGCCCGGAATTATGGGCAAGAGTTTCTAGAATTTCTTGCTCGTAATAAGAAATATACTACGATATAGTTTTATTTATTCTGTCTTGCACTGTCTGTTTCTAACGCCAGATAATTAATTAGTGATCTTTTTTTTGATAGGGAGAATTAACTATTAATGCTGAGATGGAAGATCTACAAAATTATATAATGATGGATGCTGTTCCGCCGTCTTGGACAAAAAGAGCTTACCCTTCAGAATTAGGATTAAACAGTTGGTTCACGGATATGTTGTATCGAATAAATGAATTATCTAATTGGACTGCTGATTTTAACGTAAACATTTACTTATTTTTTTCCTATTATTGTAACTTTTATTATTGTATAAAACAATGCCCTATTAATATCGAAATGTTTCAGTTTGTGAAATTGATAATTGAATCCGTGGCAAATTTCAACTCAAACTGGTAAAATAAACATAGCAAAATTGAATGAGCGACAGAATAAAGCTTCGTTCAACGCACACGATTGTTGCTAACCATAAAAAGTGAAATTTTAATAACTCGTATCCCTTTCCGGCAGAAAAAAAGCTGTAAAAGACTGCTTAAATCTATTCAACTAAAATAACTTTAGATGTGAACTGATATGAATCAAAGCGTTTTCATCTTCAGATAATTAATCTGTACATAATTTGTAGTAAATAGAATATGAATCTGCCTGAACTGAATCCAAAATAGTTGGATTGAGTTTGTGTAAATTCATATTAATTGAGAACATCGCTCCAATCTATTACAATACCTTTCATTAAGAAAAAATAGAAATTATAAAATTTATCATTTTCAAGCAGCTTTATTCGCACACTCGCCTTTAATATCCTGTATTTTATGCCCTTTAGCTGAACTTGGAAAACAATCTTTTGCTTGAACTATATTCGAACCCTCGAGAAGATGACAAACCAGATATTAACGAATCTTCTTTCAGACGATATTAACGGGTCATTCACATCGTTTACGTGTACCAAACGCAGAATTTTTCTTTTTTGCCAATTAACATTAAAATCTAAAAAATCTTACAACATTATTATTCAACTTTATTGCAATCTTATTCTCCTCATCGATTAATCTATTCTAATAACATAACGCATCATTATGTAGTTACCATCGTCGGTATGGCTAGGTGGTTTTTTCAATCCTCAATCATTTCTAACTGCAATTATGCAACAAACCGCACGCAGAAATGAATGGCCATTGGACAAAATGTGTTTATATTGCGAAGTACTGAGAAAAACCAAAGAAGAAATCACGTAATTATTAAAAACATTACTCCGTCATTCCTTCAAACATATCCTTTATTTTTATTTTTCCTTACTGTATGATGTTAATATCGAGTATACTATACTTATCGCACATGTGCAATGGTGAAAAAAGTATTTGTACATACACATCCTTATTTTTCAATGAACCTTTTTTTTGGCGGAATCCACGATTTATTTTCGCAGCATAAATTTTTTGTAGTCGTATAAAGTACTATTATATATATTATTATATTATATTATATAGTATATAATACTATTAAATGACACAAAGATCACAGGCTGAGAGCATTAGTTCATTTATAGTATTGTATATAATATAGATCGTATATAATGTAAATGGTATGTGTATGGTCACTTTTTGTCATTTATTAATTTCATTTTATTATTAAGTTGGTATGATATTTTGAAAACGCGACGTAAACTTGTGAGGACTTGTAAGGTTAAACGAAAGCGAGAGTGGAGTTCGTAGCAGTGAAAACGAGCAACGAAGTATTGTCTCAACTATAAGTTATTTAATCCCATAAGCGAAGCAATAAATAATGGTATTAGATTTAATATATATATATCTAATTAACTAGTAGCTATATAAATGCTCTAATAAGTACAATGATGTACAAATACTTTTTATAGCTACTGAATGTGCGAGTATCTATATATTATCTAATATTTTAAAGTATTAATAAATAATGATACCTTAACTGTATTTTTAAATATTTTAAACATTTTATTTCGAGTACATTTATTTAAATAAACTCACTAGTTTACATCATGAACAAAATTCAGTTACAATTTGTATAAATTTTATTCCAGAGTAGTAATAATAGATTTTTGACAAAAACTTTACAGATCAGCACCAAGAGAAGGCGCATATATAAACGGATTGTACATGGAAGGTGCACGATGGGACGTTCAAACAGGATGTATCATGGACTCTCGATTTAAAGAATTGTTTCCATTATTGCCAATCATGTATATTAGGGCGATTACACAGGACAAACAAGATTTAAAGAATATGTATGAATGTCCTGTGTATAAAACACGATCGCGAGGTCCTACTTACGTGTGGACGTTCAATTTAAGAACTAAGGAGAGAGCTAGTAAATGGATTCTTGGTGGAGTGGCAATTCTATTACAAATCTAATTTTATAAATTAAATTATGGACTAAATATGCAATTAAAATAAAGATTTTCGAAATTGACAAAGAGTGTTGGTATTCATTTTTCAAAACACGGTATTATTTTATGCAAGATAATATTTATATAAAAGAAGAAGTACAGCGCTTCTCTACGCATGTGATCGTTTTATGTATGTGTTTTGGAAAAGTGTGTGCCGATAATGTCTAGTTTTTCCGTTGTTTTGGATATTATGAAGTTATCCTCGGTGTCTTTGTTGGTGTTGAGTAACGCTATTAGTCCGGTCAAAATAGACATTTCAAAGTACAGGAAATCCTACGGAGCTAAATTTTGGTAGAGACCTTGGCTACACAAGTAGAAATAAAGTGCCAAAAATCCTTATTGATTCCATGCGGGTTGAAAGAGTTATTCAAGGTCAAAGTCAAAATTTTCGGACGTTTTTAATTTTTCTTGAAAACGGTAAATTTTATCGAAAATATAGCGCAGACAAAATTATCTACAAAAATGTTTCTCATACTTTTTTTTCCTAAGAATCACCATTCCTAAGATATCGCCATTCTAAAAGTTGTAGGAGTTACATTCTACATGATATGCACACATTTCCACACCACCTATGAGGTAGTGTACTTGGCGCTTTTTTTCCACGATCTGTTATAACGGAGTTTTATGGGAAAATACTGTATTTACTGCATGATGATTAGTGATATTGATATTGTGATATAGGTGATTATTTTAAACTGTAGTTCTAATTTATGTTAATATTTTAATCTGATTCATACTCTTCAAATTCGACTTCAACAGTCATATCTTCTTCGATTCCTTCTTCTTCCTCTTCTTCTTGCTGGATGTCCATAAGTTATTCAACTAAAGATGAATCAGCTGTCTCTTCATCGATACCACACGAATCTTCGTCTATAGGATTCGATTGAACATTCGAGCAAGACTGGCTTTGGCAATTAGTACACGCTGGTGAACACGACAACCCTACTCTTCTACAGCCACATTTAGTACTACAACCTTTTTTACAATTGCAAAAAATAATGTTTAGGAGTTTTTCCGGAGCAGGTGGGAGGATAGTTTGAATCGGTTCCAAAATATTGGCTGTTAATTTCCAACCCCAGTCTTCGGGGTTTAGTTGATTGCCTAGCCATGCCTAAACTTGATAGAATGCTCGATACAAGTGTTGATGGCCGTGAAAGCGGCGCACGAAGACGGTTCTGTATCCCGCCGATATTCGACACGGACAAGAGTTTGAGGATTCCCTTCCTTGTGGACACAGCCGCCGATATATGTGTGCACTGGCAGAGCAGATTACGCAGACCCGCGATCAGAAACGAGTAGGAACTGTTCACGGTCAACGGTAAGCAAATTGCGACATACGGTACCATCGTGATTAACCTGAACCAGTCCCTCAGACTAGCCTTCAAATGTCGTTTTGTAGTAGCTGACAATCAAACACCCATCGTTGGCTTGATCTTTTTCAGCTACTATGGGTTGCTCGTGGACTCGATGGACAAACGACTCAAACAGAAATGGCGAATCGTAATAGATTTCAGAAAAATAAACGAGCTAACTGACCAAGACGCATACCCATTACCCGACATAGACGACATACTATCCAAACTTTTTTTTTTTTTTTTTTTTTTTTTTATTTAACGTGGAGGAAATCCGCACGGACACCAGGCCTGCTTTGGGGGAAGCGGCGTGGTAGTGTCGGACTCCAACCGACTAAAACCTCCACGATGGACCTCCCGGCTGCGATCGAGGGAGACCCGGGAACCGGTGCGAGCGACACACCGGGCCCCCCTCCGCGCACAAAGAGCCTCCTCATAAGGGGCGGTGGCGGTCACGTCACACCGCGCCTCGTCGCTGTAGCCGCCGTGCAAGACAGTCGGTTCCCCTACCGGACTGCTTGGCGGTACCACACGGAGCGGTCACCCATCCTAGATCGCCCCGTGCCCGACATGAAAATTTATCTACAATGTAAACCCATTAACACATACGATGGACAAGATTTGAAATGTACGTTTAATAAAAATATTTCCTATCCCTCGCGTTACTACCATATCAGTCGTTCTTCTGCCAGAAAATCTCAAGACTACGATTCAGAATGCAAGAAAATACTACGAATGCAGAAAATATAAAATTAAAAGTGATGAGGAGAAAGTCAAAGGTTTAAAAAAGTATTTAGAGAAAACAGCAGCAAAATGGTACCAAACAAATCTGCTGAAAGCTGAAGGATACAACTGGGAAGACTGGAAAGACTAAGAAAATTCCCCTCGTAAACGGCCCCTTCTCTCGAAAAAAAAAGAAATAAAGTTTTAATAATTCTTACATTTATTTACATTTTTTATAACAGTTTACATTTTTATAACCAAGTATTTTTTAGATAAAATAGGATATCAAAAAACTATTTGTTGTAGCTGTTATAGTTATAAAGGCTATATTATTTCTGTATCCATAAACAATCGTTCGCTCTTGTAACCTTTGATCCGCAAGCGGTTGAAAGAATCGCAACAGTTCCGTACATAGTTCCGATTGTGTGACAGCAAAAAAATTGTTATCGTTCACGAAATTCAATGGGTATTAATCTCCCCCGAGCTAGCGCATCTATCTCATCTGCAGTCAGTGTAGGTAACAGATCGGCGCAATCCGCACATTCGTCTATGGGTATTAGTCGTCCTATTCGTACTTCGCATGACGCGCAACGAAGGGCATGTGCGGCCTGAGACTCCGCAAATGCTATGATAATTTGCTTTTTCGTACATCCGTACGTCCGCCTCCATCATTAGTAAATATCTGTAGCAACGTATACAAAGCGAATAGTCATTGGTGCGGAAGACAGGTAAAACTCGTATCAAACAATAATATCTAGGTAGATTAACGTGGTCTGTCCAAGGTCCTGGAATTATCCTATTCAAAAGACCATGATTTTCTTTTATTTCTTCCTTTTTGCAAAAGGTGACGCACATTCTGTAAAGATAGAAAAATTTCGTATTATTTGCATGTTCGTGTATTCGCGTAGGCGCAGGACACCACACTAGGTGTGTTAGAGAAGGCGCAGACGCTACACTGGGTGTATTACTATGACCACAACGCGGTGTTAATGATCCTCTGAGGTCAGTGTACTCGCATCGTTATTATCACTGTCGCTGTCATTACCGCAGACGTCCAACTCAGCAGGAACGCAACTATCTGGCATTTTTCTCAGATTGTCCTGTCTGTCCTTATATGACCTCTTGCCGTCTAAGGTTTTTAAGGTATACCTATCCCCGTCCAAAATCTCTGCTATCACAAATGGACCCCTGAACTTCTGGTCTAACTTCGTTTGGTTCCTTTCCTCGTTTTTACGTAACACAAAGTCACCGAGATTAAACCTGACTATTTTAGCCTTCGTTTTGTCGAACCTGTCTTTATCATAACTAGCACAAGTCTTTATGTTCCGTATCGCCTGTTGCCTTACATTGAAGATGTCTACTTCCTTTTCCTCGACATTATCAGGCAACGATAAGCCGTAGGGCCTTGCTGCCTTCCCAATTAATAATTCTAGAGGACTTGAATTAGTTACACGATTGGTGGTGCAATTCAAGGCTAGTTGTATCTCGCCAATCGCGTCTTGCCAGGCTCGCCCGGTCGTTTCCACCGTCGTAAGCATATTCTTCAACATGCTCATAATACGCTCCACTTGTCCATTGGCCCTACTAGCACCGGTTGCTATTAAGTGGAGTTTAATGTGTCTATCTTGACAAAAATTTTGAAAAACTTTACCCGTAAAACACCTACCTTGGTCCGCTATTACCCGGCAGGGATTGCCAAATAAAAATATAGTAGACTTAAGCGCTGTAATGGTGTGAAGGGAATCTAATTTACGGGTATGATGTAGGTACACAAATTTTGTAAACGCGTCGACCAAAACAATGATATACTCCTTCGAGTCACTCTTACCGCTTAACTTGCCCGTTATATCCATGTGAACCGTATGCCAAGGTATGCTGGTCTTAGGTATGGGGTGTAGTTCAGCTTGTACTTTACCTGAACTAGCCTTCGAAACCGAAATAAGGGAACGGACGATTCGTGGCGTCGATTAGTCAAATCGTAACGGGAATTTACGACTCCCGTTGGCGCGCTTCTTCGAGATCGCGTCTCCCTGCGAACGGTCGAAAGTTCATTCAAATTGAAAGATTCATTTTTGCAGTATT
The DNA here is from genome assembly GCA_014737335.1 of Bombus polaris. NCBI lineage: Eukaryota > Metazoa > Arthropoda > Insecta > Hymenoptera > Apidae > Bombus > Bombus polaris. The sequence continues at coordinate 11,092 of JACXIO010002951.1, forward strand.
TGTTTTTGGTTGCTTCTTTCATTCTGTCTACCTTCTTTCTTTCTTCCATTTTCTTGATTGTTTTTATAGTGAGCATTACTTATCACTTTTCGTTATTGAATATCACTGTATAAATTGGCAAACTCATTAACAAGTCTTACGCCTGGTATTTTTAGCCAGTGAGATCCAACCTGCAGGGATGTTCACAACACTCTGACGAGAAAGAGAGCATTCAGCTAGGTATGAGCGTTAGTTGAAGTAATCAATTTTGTTATTAAATATTATTGAATAAAAAATATTTACAAAACATACAATTATGTTGTAGGACAAAAAACATATGTGAAACCTTGCCTGGCTTCGTTTTCAAGAAAATGAACTGTAAAGTTAAGTAGAGGCAATTTCATAATTGATTTTCGCGAAAACAAAGCGAAAAATGTCATTTTATATTTTCGACTTCATTTTCGCCACGCGCAGGGAATACATGTAACATTGTCGGAAAATATAAACAAAGCAATATATAAGTAAGCGTGTATGCGAGAATGATACGACGTATGGTGACAATCGTTTAATGCTAAAAAGATATTTTCTTGATGTATACGATCATAGCTTATAAAGACTTAGCCAACCGCGCGCGCCAGAGCGAGCTATAGCTTCTCTGTACACCGGGCCCGCACAGGCCAACCTATACACTGTCCGCCGTGCATTTTTCAAAGTAAGGAGGACTAATATTCACTAATACTTGAAAAACAAAGGAGTCTAAAAATTATTTGAGTGGTTAATTATATTTTGCGGTAATGATTTTGTTTAACGATTTCACGTATTGCTTATACAAAACATCAAGTAAAAATTATATATTTAAACCATAAAAAGATATATGTAAAAACATTAAAGGTGGCTAACGATTAATGACACAACTTGAAAGTGAAGTTAAAAATTCATAATCCATTTTAATATTTTTTATAGTGTGGTATCAATCGATTATAACATAATTTATTCATAACTGATAGTGTAACTTTTTAATTA
>JACXIO010002952.1:0-21812 GCA_014737335.1 Bombus polaris
TTGCTGAACCTAAGATCATTGTCATTAGCTTCTCGAGTATCTGATTATCGCGGTTACTTGTTAGATTCGGACAATCATACCTGCACTAGCGAATAACTCCTCTATTGTATAACGACAACATCTAATCCGAGCGTTGATTCGTTTCTCGCCCACAACCTTAGACCAAATCTTAACGCCTCCCCGACATATATATATATATATAACGTGTCTCTACGAGTATAATCATCGTACGGTAAATCGTAACTAATATTGTATCACGTGTAATCGTGTAATATATTGAAAACATTATTGTTAATCTCCATTAACCAATATCATTTTATTACTAATCGTACGAGCTTTTAGTCCAACCCTCTTCCGAATCAATTTTTTATCACTTTTTTCGTTTCCTATCACGAAACGGAGCCGAGAATGTCTCCAACGGTACAGACGCCTCAAGGCGGAAAAATTTGGTTGGTACTGTGCCGCGAGCGGAAGCAGAAACGCGAGGTGGAAGTAAAAATACCAACTGCCGAAGCACGGTATGCGATATAGTAACGCGGCGCGAGAAATGTACGACGAAAAAAAATGTATTGTATTTCGCGAAAATAAATGGCGAACGATGAATAATGGAATTTAAAATCATGAGTAGCAAATGCACGGTAAATATGAGCTACGTGCAGAGTACACGTGACTGGGAAACGTGTCCTAAAGATATATCAGAGGAAAGAAGAGAAAAAAGAGAAACAGTGAATGTGCGGTGAGAGTGAAAGTGAAAAGAAAGCGGCAACGAAAACGCCCATCGCCATTTGGTTGAAATGAAAATTCCACCAATAAAAATTACTAAAGGCGAAACATATTACATAAATAGAGACACAAGCCCTACTAACAAAGCGCATGGAACAAAAGAAGAGAAACGAAATACAAACGAGACAAACATGGAAATGACACAAGAAATGGAAGAGCAGTGGAGGCAGGAGGAGAGCAGTCACGATAACGAAGGGTGGTACCAGGATGAAAAATGGAAGTTAGCAAAGGCTAACAAGAAACGTAAAATAACTCGAGGCACAAGTGCCGCAGGAAATCTAGAAACAGAAAAGCAGCGATGGCTGCAAGAAGTACCATTAAGAAATTTGTCGAGGCCCAAATAATAGACCCGCTAATTAACCTATTGAACATCATAGTCGGGGAGGAGAACTACATAATAAAACAAACAAAATTAGAACAAGTAACAATTCAAGAAAAACCCCAGAAAGTAATAGGAAAATGATAAAAGCATTACAGGAAAAAAATGCTAAATACCACACGTATCAGCTCAAAATGGAAAGGAGCTACAAAATAATCATAAGAGGTTTGCATCCAAAAACTAACACGAAAAAATTAAGTGATGAATTATCAAAAATTGGCCATAAAACAAGAGCAATAAACAATATAACAAGATACGATACGAAACAACCATTACCATTATTCTTAATAGAACTTGAACCTAGAACAAATAAGAAGGAAACATACGAGATCAAAAAAATATTAAACACAATAATAACGGTGGAACCACCACGCTGCAAAAAAGAAATACCACAATGCATGCGGTGCCAACAAGACGGTCACACGAAAAACTATTGCAACAGAAGCCCGGAATGTGTTAAATGTGCAAAAAATCATCTAACAATACATTGCTCATACACGGGAAAAATAGAAGAAGCTACATGTTATAACTATAACGGAAACCACCCAGCCAGCTATAAAGGATGTGAAATCAGGAAACAATTACAACGTAAACTGTTTCCACCACTTCGCAAAAGAACAATCAATAGCTACCAACCAAAACAAAGTATAACGGATAAGGATACAACACTGAAAACGCAACATGAACCAAACGCTATAAACAGAAGCACTGATCCCCAAGATAACCGAAGCTATGTGCAAATAACCCAAAACATTAGCCAAGCAACGATCACAAACAATCAAAATCAAAGCAACAACACGAAGACGTTACAGAAATCAAAGAAATGCTCAAACAATCAATTAAAAGTACGGAGATGTTAGGAAAAATGGTAAGTGAGCTAAACACAATTCTAGGGCAACAAGTACTTTTAAAGAGCTAATCGAAAGCAAAATCAACTGCAATAGCCTTTTGAAAACACCTGAACACATTGAGCAGGCAGTAGCAACTCTGACGGAAATAATACAGGAAACAGCGTGGGCAACCACCATCTACGAATCAAATAGCAGGCAACCAAAAATCATTCCACAGGACATCCTAGATGAAATCAGGGAAAAAAGAAAAGCGAAAGCAAAATGGCAAAAGCAGAGAACACGAGAAAACAAGAAAAACCTAAATAAACTTACAAAGGAGCTGAAGAATAAAATAAGGGAACATCATAATAACAAATTCACAAAATTCATTGAATCACTATCCGCGCATGAGAATACTAACTACTCCCTATGGAAAGTTACTAACAAAGTTAAGAAAAACAGCATCCCCAGATGACGAACAAATGTAGAAGTGGAAATTGACAGCAACACAAATGACAAACGCTGCACCATACTCAGCACAACAGCGCAAGAAGTTACAACCTTAATTAAGGCAACAAAGACAAGTAAGGCACCAGGATTTGTCCTGATCAACGGAAAAATCCTAAAAAACCTTCCCCCAAAGGCAATAAGACTAACAACGATAATATTCAACGCAATTCTAAGAATACAGTACTTTCCCGCACTATGGAAAATAGCACAGATCGTAATGCTACCCAAATCAAACAAAAACCCATACCTAACCGCATCCTACAGGCCAATATCATTACTACCTGCGTTTTCCAAATTACTAAAAAAAAATTATATATAACCGCCTAAAACCAACAATAGAAGAAGAAAAACTAATACCGCACCATCAATTTGGATTCAGGAATAAACACTTCACAATAGAACAAATGCACAGACTCGTCAACGAAATCTTATAGGCGTTGGAAACAATACAATATTGCACGGCACTCTTTATGGACATCGAAAAAGCATTCGACAAAGATAACCATGAAAAACTTCTTCAAGCAATCAAGAAGCAATTTCCAGAACAAATCTACAAACTACTCAAATCTTATTGAACCAATAGAACATTTATAGTAAAAATAAGCATGTTCTGAAATTAAGGATATCAAGGCAAGCGCACCGCAAGGAAGCGTCCTAGGACCAATACTAAACACACTATATACGGCAGACATACCAATAACGGTCAATAGCAAAATACTAACGTTCGCAGAGGATACGGCCATACTAGTGAAACACGCAAATCCAGAAACGGCTGCCGCACTACTACAAGAACACATTACAAAAATAGAAAAGTGGTTGCAAAACAAACAAATAAAAGTGAACACCAGTAAGTGCAACCACAAAACATTTACACTTAGAAAAGGAGAAACACCAGACATCCAACTGAACGGCGCCCACATAGCACAAACAGAGCAAGTCAAGTATCTAGGAATACATTTAGACACACACCTTACATGGAAGCATCACATAAAATCAATAATAAGCAGAATACGTGGGAAAAGGAAGTAGATGTACTGGTTAACCAATAGAAAATCTAAATTAAGCATAGCGAATAAACAAAATATATACAAAACAATAATCAAACCAATCTGGACATACGGAGTCCCACTATGGGGAATAGCAGCAATGAGTCACATAAATGAAATAGAAACAGAGCAAGCAAAAATTTTAAGGACAGCAGTTAACGCTCCGTGGTACGTCCGAAATGAAGATATGCGTAAAGATTTAAAAATTCCAACAGTCAAAGAGGAAATCGCCAGATACGCAGTAAAGTAAGACTCAAAACACATCCGAACCAGCTGGTTGCTGAAACGAGCAAAAACACAATAGAAAGAAGACTGAAGAAGAAGGATCCCGCAGACCTCGCGATAGAAATACAATAAACAACCTGAAAGATGGAACCCCGCTGGGGGTGTTGAGAAACGCTAAGTTGGTATGACCGCTATTTCCTGTAAGATAAGTTGGTACGACTTCTAACGACGCTCTTTTATCTCAGAAGTCGACCACGTGTTAATTTTGCCTAAGCGTATCCGGTGTGTTCAAACGTTTTGTACGAGGAGGTGAAATATAAAGTGCGTTCTTCAATCTGTGTGGATCAATTGAATATCAACCCCAACCTACATTAAATAACAGGGGGTAACCATCCACATGCTATATTTTATCGCTAAGCTATAATATTTTACCAAATGTCCTACTGGACAAATTGTAAAATTTAAATAGAATAAAATAAAAAAAAAGTTGGAGTCTTAGTTGTGACCTGTGATAGGCGTTCAAAACTCAACTCCGAAATAATTCGATGTTTTTCAAGAATTCGGAGATTCAAATCATCTGGAATATGATTTTGAAGCTCAGAACTCTTGAAAGTCCCTGAACACCACCTACGGTTCTTAGGAAAAGTTTTGGTACAACATATACAACATGTACGTAAAAGTTTTCAATGATAAGCTTCAATTACTTCGTGGACCACTACAAATGTATATAATGCTTGTCCCAAAAAAAAGGAAGTCGTAAATTTCGCGAGAACGACATAGAAGTCAATCGCGACAACAAATATGCTGGTCATTTATCGATTTTCGTTGCAAAGCTTCGCAATTTCTTCCCCTGGCCGAAATTCCCGTCCCACCTTCGATTTACATATGTAATAAAAGACGGAGTCTAGGGCAACGTTGTTACTTCAGCGGCACATATCGAAATGTCGTCAAATCGTCAGTCGTATTAAATTTGGCCTTCATTTCGTTTCTGTTCTTCGACAGCAGCAATTATTAGGGGTTTGGTTTGTTATCCACAAAACTTTGTTAATTATGGATTTTCGAACTGCGTGAATTGGCTTGCAGTTTACTTGAGAACTCATCGAGTAATTTCGTAGCGACGTTTAAATCTTTCTTAAATCCTGTAGCGACGATTAGGTATAGGTAATATCGTTTGATGGTTGGAAATATTTCAGGGTTGTGTTAACGTAATTTTATTTATCCAGTGTTATTTATCCAATTTTGTTTGAGGTATATAATGGTATACCTTTGAGCACGAATGTAGTTGAGATTGTTAAAGATATAGGGAACTAAAGTAAAATTTGTGAGAAGATTTATTACTAATTTGTTGCATTATGGATTGTTAATAATCATTTAACAGTACATATTTATATACAGTTAACTACTCTCATTATTTTCATACGAATGATATTATTTTGTATCAATACCTTATAATAAATCATTCAAAAATGTTTCTTCGTCTTAATTGAGGATTCCAATTGAAATTCAATAATTTATTTTTTAACACTTAAGTCTTACCAAATAAGTCACTAATCATGTTTTCCATTCAGACCAAGTTATCTGTCATGAAAATTAATCAAAAATAACAGACAGCTGAAATTAATGTCGACGAACGTGGTTTCATTCTACTGATTCATGACACATGATCCGAGAACCTAGTCTCGTTCGCTTAATCGTTTCGCGGTTCGTTGGGTTTCGTTAATTACGTATTTCGCTATGGACCAAACGTGGTTTCACAGTCGAATCGGAAACACAATCCAGGTTTCCAGAGAAACCCGTGTAAATTCGTACGTTCGTGGGGAGACGCGATCTCGAAGAAGCGCGCCAACGGGGGTCGTAAATTCCCGTTACGATTGACTAATCAACGCCACGAATCGTTCGATCCCTTATTTCTTGTGGGATAATAAGGGTAGTTAACTTGAAGAGAACGCTGCTGTTAACAGGTATTATATATTTGCACAATCCAACAACTTCGATGTAATAGAAGTGAATGGTTGATGTAAGCTGACTACGAATGAGTACGACCTGGGACTCTGTTCGTGCTGTCGCGTATGATGCGTTGTGTCGACTGACTGTATTCGACTTGTTGACTGACTTGAGTGGATCCTTGGTGAATACTGACTTGAGCTGATGTTTGATCGAGACTTGTACCTTTTCTTGAAGATGACTGACTTGTACCTTTTCTTGAAGATGACTGACTTGTACCTTTTCTTGAAGATGACTGACTTGTACCTTTTCTTGAAGATGACTGACTTGTACCTTTTCTTGAAGATGACTGACTTGATCGTGAGGATGACTCGTACTTGACTTGCCTGGTTGTACTTGTTAGACCTCCTTGAGTGCGAGTGTTAGAACTCCTTGTATGCGAGTGTTAGAACTCCTTGTATGAGAGTGTTAGAACTCCTTGTATGCGAGTGTTAGAACTCCTTGAGTGCGAGTGTTAGAGCTCCTTGTATGCGAGTGTTAGAACTCCTTGTATGAGAGTGTTAGAACTCCTTGTATGCGAGTGTTAGAACTCCTTGTATGCGAGTGTTAGAGCTCCTTGTATGCGAGTGTTAGAACTCCTTGTATGCGAGTGTTAGAACTCCTTGTATGCGAGTGTTAGAGCTCCTTGTATGCGAGTGTTAGAACTCCTTGTATGCGAGTGTTAGAACTCCTTGTATGCGAGTGTTAGAACTCCTTGAATGCGATGGTTCTTTGGTTATGAGAACCAGTAGAGTTGACCCTCCTGATGGCGCAGGAGCAGCAGTAAGAAGGTTGTCAGAACAGTTGAGCACTTGTAGGAGCAGTCGAAGCAGTAGGCACAGACAGTAGGTTGTGTGACCAGTTGAGCACTTGAAGGAACAGTTGAAGGAACAGTCGAAGGAATAGTCGAAGGAACAGTTGAAGGAACAGTCGAAGGAACAGTCGAAGGAATCGTTGAAAGAACAGTAGGCACAGTCAAGGAACAGTGAGGTTCGTTCTGATGTGATTACGGAGGAAAGCGCGGCATGGGTGTGTCCTTTGAACCAAGAACGCGGATTCGTAGCTCACATTTTTAGTTAGGAAAGTGAGGGCAATGATCCGCGATGCCGATTGGTTATGCCCAATGTTGAGAATCAAGATAGGAGGAAGAAGCCTCCTACCAACGTGGCGACATTGTTCATGGGAAAAACCAGCTTCTCCGTTAAGCAGCTATTTAGTTTTTCCCATTAGGTAACTACCTGCTTTCTCCGTAATTTGTCAGAACGTACAATATACCTAAGGACTGTTTTATGTACCAGTCATAAACCGAAAGTACTTGCAGGATTAAAGGTTCCTGCAAGCTAATAAGACTCGGTTTATGGTGGGGCCTTAGGTTTATTGAGGGTCTCTCTAACGGTAGTTGGGCCTTGACGGTCAGACATTGAAGGACGTCGCGCGGACCTTTTCACACGACGTAACAACCCGTTTGGATCTGTTTCGAGGAACCGTTAATCTAATTCGTTATTTAATGCAATTAAAGCATCCCACGATTGTTCGAGCTTCCACTCGTAGATTTTCCGCCGTCTTTTTAACTTCACACGGAGAAGATGATAAGGGCTGAGTGAAATTTGTGGTATCGCTGTTGCGACCACCGCAGCGGAGAATTTATCGCGTTATGTAATTGGTGTGCGTAATAAAAGATGTGCGATATTCACAAGAAGACAAATTTCAAAATAAATCACGCAATAATTGAATGAAATATATTCCGAAAGAAAAGAATAATTTTTCAATTGCAATAACAATAATATCTATTGTACGAGCAACATCCTTTGGTAAAGTTAAATTTATATAACCTGGAATATTTGTTCATAAAATTTCCATCCCTATTTCCGTCACTCTCCTAGCCAAAACTGTCGTCAACAAATCCGATGGTCCCGTGCGCTAGACACACCCCATCCCTAGTTTTCCTCCGCCACAGCAACGTCACCGAACTTCATTGATTTTCCATCTTTCAAACTCGTACACTACAGACATCCAACTCAGCGGGAATACAACCATCTGGCATTTTTTTCAATCTGTCGTGACTGTATTTATAAGATCGTTTACCACCTAAAGTGTTTAAGGTATACTCATCTCCTTTCCAAAATCTCTGCTATTACAAATGTGCCCTTAAATTTTGGATCTAATTTAGTTTGATTCCTTTCTTCATTCTTGCGTAATACAAAGTAGATTGAATCTAACAACTTTAGTTTTAGTTTTGTCGAATCTATGTTTATCGTATTTGGCACTAACCTCTATGTTTTTTTATTGCCTGTCGTCTTACATCGGAGATATCTACTTCCTTTTCTTCGATGTTATCGGGTAGCAACAAGTCCTAAGGTCTTGCTGTTTTACCGATTAATAGTTCCAATGGGCTCGATTTAGTCACGCGGTTGGTCGTGCAATTCGAAGCCAATTGTATTTGCCCAATCGCGTCTTGCCACGGTCGCCCGGTCGTTTCTACTGTTGTGAACATATTTTTCAGCGTATCCATAATACGTTCTACCTGTCCACTGGCCCTACTAGCACCGGTTGCTATCAAATGGAGTCTAATATGTTTACCCTGACATAAATCTTGGAATTCTTGGCCCGTAAAACATCTTCCTTGATCCGCTATTATCCGGCAGAGACTGCCGAATAAAAATATAGCGGACTTAAGCGCTTTAACGGTACTAACAGAATCTATTTTACGGGTGTGATGTAGGTGTACAAATTTAGTGAAAGCGTCGATCAAAACAATAACGTATTCTTTCAGATCGCTTTAACCGCTTAGCTTGCCCGTTATAAATCTGAGAAGAGCGGCGATGAAGGCTTCGCTCGTGAAATCGCCAACGAGCTCAATATGTACCGCCTTAACTGCTAGGCATACGAAGATGGCTACATAGACTCGTTTCTCTTTAATGTAAAATGGTCCGCAATAATCGACGCCGACGTTTGTGAATGGGCGAGATTCCATTACTCGCGCCTCCGGCAAATTACCCATCACGTAGTCTACCGGCGGTGGTTGAGCGCGACAGCAACGGACGCAGTTTTCGATTGTGCGCCACACTTGACTTCGGCCGTCAACGGGCCAGTATCGTTGTCTTACTGCATATAACGTACCCTGTGTTCCGGAATGCATGTGGACCTTGTGTTCGTGTTCGATGATGCGTGTTGTAACGGATCACTTAGATAATATAATGGGATGTTTCTGGGCGAAGGTCATTGACGACTGACTGAGTCGACCCCCGACTCGCAATATTCCTTCCTTGTCTATGAACGGGTTGATTCGCGTGAGTTTCCCTTTTATCGCTGCGTTTCGATCCTTTTGGAGCGTACGGATTTCCTCGGAAAAATGGACGTTTTGCAACAATTTTATTAATTTATCGTGTGTTATGCGTAATTCGGTAACGGTTAGGGGTGCCCCTCGGTTCTGTTTTCGTTTCCAACGGAGGCAACGAGCAATGATTCGTATCAACTTGGGCCAGGATGAATATCTTTGCAACAAACTGCAATCGGCGGGGCTCGCGGACAGACAAGTCGCCCTTTTCTGTTCTGGTAATTCAATTTGCGGTGTTAGAGTCCATGTCGGCCAACAGACTTCCGACCGTTGGAGCCATGCAGGACCATGCTGCCAAATGGTAAGGCGCAGAAACTCTTCGGGCGTTTAACCGCGCGATATTAGATCCGCGGGTTTGTCGTTGGTAGGAACGTGGCGCCAATCGCGGATATTGGTTTTTGTTTGAATTTCGGAGACTCTGTTCGCGACGAATGTTTTGAGTGTGTGATGTGACGAATTGATCCAGTGGAGGACGATAGTGGAATCGGTCCAATAGACTGTTCGAGTTATTTTATGCAATAGGGCCTGCTGTATTGTTGACATCAGGGGCGTAAGGAGGAGTGCTCCGCTTTTCTCGAGCCGAGGAATGGTGTGGTACTTAAGCGGGGCGACTTTCGATTTTGCAGTTAAAAGTTGTGTCCAAACGCGGCCGTTAGAGTCAAGGGTTCGGAAATAAACACAGGCTCCATAAGCCTTCTCGCTGGCATCGCAGAAACCGCGCACCTCAATTTCCGTCGCGGATTTGATTTTTGCCTTGCGTTGGAACCTAATGTTGTTTAATAATGCTAATTGGGCGTAGTACCTATCCCACTCTGTATGTAAATCGATCGGAAGTGATTCATCCCAATCGATTTTCGACGTCCATATTCGTTGAAGGAGCACCTTGGCCCGAACGATCACCGGCGCGAGTAAACCAAGTGGATCGTAGATTTTGGCGATCTTCGAACTGATGATTCGCTTCGTGACTCGAGAAGGGGTAGGCCCGACTTTGACTGAGTAAAGAATGGAGTCGTCGGATGAATTCCAGAATACCCCCAACGTCTTCAAGGTTTGCGGATCGCCCATGAATTGTTGATGGTTTGTTTCTTCCGCGGCGAGACCATGTAACAATTCGTTGTCGTTTGATTCCCATTTCCGTATATTTAAACCGGCTAGTTGGAGTAGCTCGGCGAGTTCTGTTCTAAGTATACGGGCTTCGTCCTTTGTATCAGCTCCGGTGAGAGCATCGTCGACGTAGAAATCCCGCTACAGTACCTGCGCTGCACGTAGAAATCGATGACCTTCGTCTTCTGCCAGTTGCTTCAGGCACCGAATAGCTAGATACGGGGCTGCGGATAAACCAAACGTTACTGTGATGAGTAGATATGTTTCGGTTTCTCCGCTTGCGCTGCGCCATAATATCCTTTGATATTTTCGGTCCTCTGGTCGTACGAGGAATTGCCGATACATTTTTTCGATGTCGCCAGTGAGTACATATTGATGAGAGTGGAATCTAATTAGTATGCAAAATAAATCTTCCTGTAACTTGGGGCCTGTATGAAGTGTGTCATTTAGGGAGATTCCGGTGGTGCTTGGTGCCGATCCATCGAAGACTACACGGAGTTTTGTGGTTTGACTCGATGCTTTGATTATGGCGTGATGCGGTAAGTAGTATCCGTTATCGTCGGAGTGGTTGGTGTTGACCTTCGTCATGTGTCCCAATGCCAGGTACTCCTGTATTACCGTTCTATATTCTGTTTCGAAATGTTTGTCGTGCTGGAATCGGCGGTTAAGTGAGGAGGTCCTTCGTCGATTTCCCAACACCGCGCGAGGTCTTCTTATAGAGCCGTCGTGGATGTGTGAATTGTGTTTGTCGTGGTTTGGGAAGTTGGACTTCCTCCGATTACCCAAACGAATCGGGTATTTTTGCAGACGCAGTTCAGGCTCGTCTGGCTGGGTTAGATTGATTTGTCCGACACAAATCGACGCGAGTGTTACACCCGAGCTTAGTAAGACATCGATCGGTGCTGGTAAATGAAATCATGGATCGGACAATTTGGGATTCCTAGGTAACTCAAGTATTGAACGATCGATGGGTTCATTTGGAATTAATGTTGATATAGTCGGAATAACAAGGAACGTTAACGTTCGTTCGTACGTTCCGCCAGTAGAAGTGATCGTGGCCGTGATGTATCACTTAGAAGTCGTCGTCAAGGTGTCTAGAGCTCCGATTGGGGCCGAACATTTGTTTTGCTTTATTTCAAGCGATTTTGCCTATTTCTCCGTAATGAAATTCATGCTAGATCCGGTGTCGAGCAGCTCTCGACAACGGATTGGTCGATGTTTGTCATTCAAAACGTTGATTTAGGCAGTGATGATTATATCATTGGACAATGATCTTGGTGCTCTTGGTCTTGTATGTTCGGCCGTCAACGGATTCGTCGATTGTCTGCGTCACTGCTTATGTGTTCGTTTGTCACTGGAAGATGGGCTTGGAGGCGAGGCTGCTCGCGGTGTCTCCGATCTGTGGTTTGTTGTGTGTCGTCTTTGGCGTCTGTGGCGAGTGGGTGATGAATGGGGTGACAATAAAGGTGTTGTGGATCGATTGTTTGATGGAGAGGATTTTGGACTGAGCCGGGGGGAGGATTTTGGACTGAGCCGGGGGGAGGATTTTGGACTGTGCGTGCTGGAACGAGACCCTGAGTGGTGTTTTGCCCTATGCAACATTGTATGATGTCGTTCTCCGCACGACCGACATGACCCAGCGTGGCAATCTCGCACCGTATGCCCCTTCCGGAGGCAGTTAATGCATAAGGATACTCGTTTGACTTCTCGAAGGCGCTAGCGAAGGGATTTTGTTTTAAAGATATCACACATCCAGATGGAACGTGATCCTTGGCAAGTGGGACAGATTGACAGCGTCTCGGATGTGATAAATGCATGTCCTCGTGGCGCTTGTTGTCGTTGACGGGGACGTTGGGAGAACGTCCCTTTTGTCTCATTTGATGTGAAATTGATTCGATCGCTATTCGCCCGTGTTGTAAGAATATCCATCAAGTGTATATGAGAGGGCATTGTTTTGTTAGGTAAGGTGCGCTGCCATTCGCGAAGGTTGGACGAAGGTAACTTTGATGTGAGCAAGTTGATGAGGACGACATTTGATGTGACAGGTTCGCCTAATTTTTCCAGCGCTCGGAAATTCACTTTGACCGTTTCGAGAATGTCTTCTACGGCTTCGGGTGTTTCCGTCGTTATTTGAGGATACTCGCAGATTAAGTCCCAGTGGCGCATGCAGACTTGACGGTGACAGTCAAATTTTTCTTTAAGGGCGTCAGTAGCGATTGAATAATTTATCTCTGTAATGTCTAACGATTGGATGCTTTGCGCGGCCCTTCCGGTCAAGGATGATCGGAGATAATGAAATTTTTGTACGGGTGTAAGTCGTTCATTTTGATCTATGGTGGACGAGAAGGAGACGTAAAATGCATGCCAATTGTCGATGGTACCGTCGAAAGTAGGTAAATGGATTTCCGGTAATTTAATTGATGTCGGCTCGGCGGCATTAGATGAATTGCAGCTTGGCGATTTTGACGACGATGTTGGTGCATCATTCATGAAAGTATGTACTACCCTAATCTTAACGCCAACCCGACGTATGTATGTTATGTTACGTCGCGTGAAAAGGTCCGCGCGACGTCCTTCAATGTCTGACCATCAAGGCCCAACCACCGTTAGAGAGACCCTCAATAAACCTAAGGCCCCACTATAAACCGAGTCTTATTAGCTTGCAGGAACCTTTAATCCTGCAAGTATTTTCGGTCTATAGCTGGTACATAAAACAGTCCTTAGGTCTATTGTACATTCTGACAAATTACGGAGAAAGCAGGTAGTTACCTAATGGGAAAAACTAAATAGCTGCTTAACGAAAAAGCTGGTTTCTCCCATGAACAATGTCGCCACGTTGGTAGAAGGCTTCTTCGTCCTTTCTTCATTCCCAACATTGGTCAGAATCAATCGGCATCGCGGATCGTTACCCTCACTTTCCTAACTAAAAATGTGAGCTACGAATCCGCGTTCTTGGTTCAAAGGACACACCCATACCGAGCTTTCCTCCGTAATCACATCAGAACGAATTTCACTGTTCCTACAACTGTTCTCACGGTTCTTCCTACTGTTCCTATGGCTCTTACGGTTCCTCTGCTCCGATTGCTACTACTATTAATATTGCTTCTACGCCATCAGGAGGGTCAACTCTACTGGTTTTCATAACCAAAGAACAGTCACATACAAGGAGTTCCAACACTCACATACAAGGAGTTCTAACAGTCAGATTCAAGGAGTTGTAACCCTCGCATACGAGGCGTTCTCACCAAGGCAGTAAAAACTCAAGAATTAAGTCGACGTCAATCTATAAACGGATTTTCTCTTCTACGAGTAATCCTTCTCTACGTCACCGGTATTTTAAGCATCGGTGTTACTAACTTGTGTTATTGTACAAAGTGTGGGAAATAAATTTTATAACCCTCTGAACCACAGCGTTATACCACCTCAACCACCCCTATTATCTCAACGGAAATCAGGGGATCGATCTATTCGCGGCGTCGATTATTATAATCGTAATGGGAATTTACGACTCCCGTTGACGTGTTTCCTCGCGATTGCGTCTCCCCGCGATTGGTCGAATTTACAAATGTAATATTGTATATTTTTAAGCTTTTTATATTCATCAAATTGTTAATTATTTATTTCCATGTATACATATATTTCGTTAGAATTTTAGGCGCGTAATAATTAATAAGTTTAACAATGTTCTATTGACAATGTTCTTAGATTCGATAACGAATCGACGGTCAACGGGAAAACTCTTTGTGCAATAGATTATATTTTGTATCACACAGTCACGTTAGCTCAGACGCTGGGTTACTTTCCGACAGACCGCCAAGACGATATCAGTAAACTCTCCAAGGTGATCTCAAGAATAAAATACTGATACGGTCACATTTATCAATTACATATTGATCGGGGATATCAACAAAATTCCAAGCGCCGTTACTAGGCAGACCCGCGTAAAGCCGACATTGCTCCTTGCCGGGGCTTGTTTGTTAATACAGCGTTCCTTCTGTTAGATAAAGCGTTCATCCCGTGATCGTGGCTACGTCCGGCAACCAGTTACGTCACCTCGAGCACCAGTATTGGGGATCTTCCCAAAGAAAGGCTCGATGTCCCTACATCTCCGACATATATAAATATATATTTAATTAATAGTAAAATTTCCATATGTAATTCTCCAAGTCCATTGTGGTGTTAATTGTTCTTAATCTTTTGGTATGTTAACAGGTTTATTATAATCGTACATAATTTATCCATTTTATTTCTGTATTTGTTAATTAATTAATATGTGTATCCCTGCTGTGCCAATTATTTCCCTTCCGCTATTATGTCGTTTTTAGTCGTTATTATTTTGATTCATCAAGTTAGGTCGTGGCCGGTTAAGTTTATTAAATGGGTTCATTTAATGACTATATTTTATTTTGTATTTTATATATATTCGTTAAATAGTTGTAGTATCTCTTTCAATTGTTTCATTTATTTTGTTTTATCTGCCATATATAATCCTTTCTATTTTGATTGGTTTGCGGCTAGTTAAATTCAACAGACGGTTGGTTAGTTATTAGTTAGTATATTATTGGGTCGTATTCAATTATTCGTACGTTCGAAGCGCTGCTAGTTCTATTCGTAACTCGTGGCGGCACGTGCGGAGCGCGGGACGTAGCATAGTATTACGTTATAACGGATAACGTTGTATAGTATTACAGTATAGCGCATAACGTTCTATAGTATTGCGATATAGCGTATAATGATATCTAGAACAGCAGATTAACGAATAACGTTAGATAGTGTTACTTTATAAAGTATAACGTTATATAGTATTACGTTATAACGTATAACGTTATATAGAACGCTAGTGTTACAGTATAAGGTACAACGGTATATGGTATTTCGTTATAACGTATAACGATATATAGAACTACAGCATAACGAATAACGTCATATAGTGTTACTTTATAAAACATAACGTTATATGGTGTTACAGTATAACGTATAACGGTATATAGTATTGCGTCATAACGTATAACGTTATATAGTGTTACTTTATAAAGTATAACTTTATATGGTGTTAGAGTATAACGCAAAACGTTATATGGTATTACGTTACATTGTATAATATTTCATAGCAATACGTTAGATCGCGAAACGTCATACTGTATTACAGAATAACGTATAACGATATATGGTGTTGCAGTATGTCGTGTAATGTTATATGCTGTTACAGCATAACGTATAACGTTATATAGTATGACGTTACACTGTAGAATAGTTAATAGCAATACGTTATATCGAATAATATTTTATAGTAATTCGTTTTAACGTATACCGTTGTATAGTATTACATTATATTGCATAATATTTTATAGCAATTCATTATATCGTAAAACGTCATATAGTATTAAAGTATAACGTATAACGATATGTACCATTACAGTATAACGTATATCGTTGTATAGTATTAAGGTCATACCGCATAACGTTACATGGTGATACAGTATAACGTTGGACGTTATATGGTGATACAGTATAACGTATAATGTTATATGGTGTTACAGTATAATGTATAGCGGTATATAGTATTGTGTGATAGCGTATATCGTTATTTAGAACTGCAGCATAACGAGTGACGTTATATAGTGTTACTTTATAAAGTACAACGTTATATAGTATTACGTTATAACGTATAACGTTATATGGTTATACAGTATAACGTATGACGTTACGTAGTATCACGATATAACGTATAAGATTATATGGTATTGCAGTATAACGTATAACGTTTTATGGTGTTACGGTGTAACGTACAACGGTATAAGGTACTTCGTCATAACGTATAACGTTATACAGAACTGCAGTATAACGTATAACGGTATGTGATATTTCGTCATAACGTATATTGTTATATAGAACTGCAATATAACGAGTAACGATATACATTGTGGCTTTATAAAGAATAACGTTATATGGTGTTACAGTATATCGTATAACGGTATGTCGTATTACGTTATGACGCGGAACGTTATAAAGTATTACGTTAAATCGAATAACGTTATATGGTGTTACAGTATATCATATAACGTTAAATGCTGTTACAGTATGACGTATAACGGTATATAGTATTGTTTCATAACGTATAATGTTATTTAGAACTGCAGCATAACAAATATCGTTATATAGTATTACGTTATGACGTGTAACGTTATAAAGTATTGCGTTGTAATGAATGACGTTATATAGTATTACGTTATAGCGTATAACGTTATGTGGTGTTACAGTATAACTTATAAAGTTATATGGTGTTAAAGTTTAACGTATGATATTAAACAGTATTACGATATAACGTATACCGTTATATAGTGTTACTTTATAAAGTATAACGTTATATAGTATTACGTTATAGCGTATAGCGTTATGTGATGTTACAGTATAACGTATAAAGTTATATGGTGTTAAAGTATAACGTATGACATTAAACAGTATTACGATATAACGTATAACGTTGTATAGTATTGCAGTATAACGTATAACTTTATATAGTGCTACTTTATAAATTATAACGTTATGTTGTGTTACAGTATAACGTATAAAGTTATATTGCGTGACAGTATAACGTATGACGTTAAATATTATTACGATATAACGTATAACGATATATAGTATTGCAGTACAACGTATAACGCTATATAGTGTTGCTTTATAAAGTATAACGTTCTATAGTATTACGTTATAGCGTGTAACGTTATGTGGCGTTACAGTATAACGTATAGCGATATATGGTGTTATCACAGTATGCTTTGTTTGAATTCTTCAATGACGTTTGCAATGATTATTTGGGGTATATTTGCTATTAGGTTGAGGATTTTATTTACACGCGGGCCTGAATTTATTAGTTGAGGAAGGTTTTTCGATGGCCTGGTTTTGGCTTTTTCCTTGTTTTACTACGTCCGCAAACTTTAGTTCGGGGATGTATCTGCGGCTTGTTTGAGCGATCCGTTCGGTTTACGTTTTCTTCGCTTTGGAGATTTTTTCGTTGAGCTTTTTACGTAGCTCTACGAGTTTTGGGCATCCTTTGTATAATGCGGGGTGCCCGAAATTTTTGCAGTTTAAGCAGTAAATTTTTTCTTTGCTTAATGCGTCTTCTTTTTTTATCCTGCACTCGCCTGGTCGGTGAAGCTCAGTGCATTTTACGCAGCGGTAATTTAGGTTACAGTTGTGAGCTGTGTGGCCTATTCGTTGATATTTGTGGCATTGGGTGACGTCATTTTTTTTATTTTTTCCCAATGTACTTTCAAATAATTTAATTTGTTTATTTTTTTTTAGATTCCCAATATTGCTATTGGGAGATGCTTGCACTATGAAGATTGGGAGCAATGTGTTGTTCTCCCTTGATTTTCTTGTAGAGAATCGTGACACTTTTCTAAAGTGTATGTCCTCTAT
This sequence comes from Bombus polaris, assembly GCA_014737335.1. Lineage (NCBI taxonomy): Eukaryota > Metazoa > Arthropoda > Insecta > Hymenoptera > Apidae > Bombus > Bombus polaris. The sequence goes on from JACXIO010002952.1 coordinate 17,620, forward strand.
TTGTAGGACTTGTAGGTCCTCTACAATTTCTGCTTCTGCTAAGCTATTGCCTAGCCCCTTTAGTAAGTAAGTGTAGTATTTCTGTTGTTTAGGTGTGTAAGTGTAGTATGCTGTGTTGGCAGTCAGTGTTTCTTTCGCTTTGATATAATCGTTTAAATTTTCTAGGTATAGTACATGCTTACCTGTGTGTATTCTCTTGATGTGGAAACTCCTAATTTTTAGTGAATTTTCCATGAGAGCTGTAGTGTCTTTTGGATCGTGAAGTGTTATGTTAATTGGCGGGGGGCTGCCCCCTTTTGCCGATGCGGGGGCGTCCGCGTAGTCTTCTGCGGGGTGGCTGGTGGGCAGTCCGTTATGTGCCTGTTCCTTCCGAGGCGTTGTCGATGGTGATAGACCTTTACTTTTGTTCGCATGCGTAGGCTGCGCTTGTGATGTTGCCGGATCCCTCGGTGAGGCAGGGGAGATGTTTGACAGTACGTCTTTACTTTCGTTTCGCATTTCTGCTGATGCAACCAGGGACGTAGCCTGCCTGTTTGCTTTATTTCGTAGTACTTCGTTCTTTTTTCTTTCGCTTTCCACCATCGTATTTTGGTTCTCTGTGTTTTTTGTTGATGTTGGTTTTGGGTGATCCTGCAGTTGAGATAAGCTGGATTCTTGTGCTTCCAGCACTTCGAATCTATTTTTTGTTAGTATTGCTGTTGGCGGAGTGCTTCTTGACTGCTTCATTATTTCGTTTTTCTCGCACGACGCTTCCTACGTATCGTATTCTTCTTGTTCTGTATTTTCTAAATTGATATTTGTTTTTTTGTTCCTGCTTATCAGGTTTGGCGGTGGGTTGAGTTTCCGCGTCTTTTGTACGGAAAGTCTTATGCTGCTGTAGCTGTCTTTAATTTGTGTGTTTTTCTTTCTTTTAATCCCTTGTTTTATTGGGATTATGGAGGGTTCAGTCTCCTTGCTTTCGTTTTCATTACCTTGGTCTTTTATTTTATTATAAATTTTTATTTTTTTTTTATTTGTAATGAGGGTAACACGATCACTATTTTTCACTATTTTTCACTATTTTCACTTTTTGTCACTTATTTCTTTTTTTCTGTAACTGAATACTGTGTAGATGACGCGCTCACTGTCAGGACCTACGCCTGGTATCCCTTTTGGACTGAGAGGTCCGATCTGCTCGGAGGTTCACGGTCAAGTGACGCTAACAACTGCGCTACCGGGTCCGTTACCTACTTAGTATCGAGTAGCGGTATTTGTTGTCAAGTGCCGCCACATACCACCTTACCAGAGGTAACGCTATAATCTTAGTGTGGTAAAGCATCAGCAGATTGTTGTCAAGAGTCCGTGCCGATGTTGCGCGAAGTCTTCGATGTGGCAATGGATACCTGTCGGTACGGTGTGGGCGCGTTCCGCGTTCGGTCGTAGGCCTCTGTTCCTCCCAGTAGTCGTCTCGTATCCAGTCACCTGCATGCGTGAGTCAGCGCTGAGGCGTCGAGTTTTGCTGAAGAAGGAAGGGCCGTCCGTGTTCGTCGTAGCGGCAGGTCCAGATTGCCACAGTCTTAGATTCACGATGATGGAAGGCTCGTAGCGCTATCACAGTCGCACCTCTTTTCGCAGTCGACCACGTCGATCACGTCGGGGTCACTAATGTAGAGGCTTAGCCGAGGATAGATAGTGCGAAATAATGAGAGCGAGTTTTGCTGTCGCAACTCGTTATATATTTTGAATAATTCAGTAGAAGTACATATAACAAGTATTCCGATATAATTTATCGCGGAGATACCCGTTAACACTGTTAATCTCTATCAATACTCGCTTGATACTGTGCTATATTCTCTCTCGCCCGCGATCGCGTCTGTTTACTTATACTGGTCGGGGGAGAGTCGGAAAATTCGAATTCGTCCCAACTCGACGGTTGCATGTAGCGGCGACATTGTTTTGCCAGAAGTTTAATTGTTCTTACACTACTTGTATTCTAGTCTTGATACTCCGAGGCAAAACAACAATATGATTTGATTTGTCCTCTAAATCATGTGCCGCTACAATACATTACAGTTACATTATAAAACGCAATATCTAATGATCACAGCAATCTTCTTCCTATTCGAAAATATAAATTACTAATCAAGCTATGTGTGTATGCTTCCAAATCACATTGTTTTATATGTCGGATTATCGTCAGGAAAACGGGCGCTAGTTGATTCCTCGAAAAGTAACATTAAACGTGTACAACGGTAAACTAATCAAACGCACAACAAAACTATCGTAACTTTAACATATAACGTATTAAACAGTAAACTAAATTATTGTACAGTAAAACCAACGAAGTGTAACTAAATCTTGGGTTCAGAAACGAATCCACAGTCAACGGGAACTCTTTAGCAATAACTTGTATTCTGACTCGCACAGACACGTCCGTTCAGCAGCAGGGTATCTTTAGACTGCCTGACTGTCGTTTTCCGTAAACTCTCCAAGGAGACCAAAAGAACAGAAGGCCGATACAGGCTCATTTGTCAATTACGCACTGATCAGAGTTATCCACGAAATACCAAACACAGTTACTAGGCAACCCCGCATCAAGCCGACATTACTCTTGGCCGGGGCTTTCTTGTTAATACAGTGTGTCCCACAACATCAGTAATCCTTCTGTAAGATACAACATCCATCCCGTGACCGTGGCTACGTTCGGCGACCAGTTATGTCACCCCGAGCCCAAGTATTGAGGTTCTTCTCAAAGAAATGCCCAAAGTCACTACTTCTCCGACATATATTATCTAATGTACATAAATACATAGGTGCATTTATCACCTACTTTTGTAAACATTATTTGTATACCATCACGAAATGTAATTACGATAAAGGAAAAAAAATACAAAATTCTATTGAACAATGAAGATATTAATCCCCAAAAAATTAAATATCGATTGAATATTCTCTATTTTACTGGGTGAATACTGTAAATTCTTAAGGTCTTGGAATTAAATACTCTGTTTTAATATATTTAATATTCTTTCCTTAAAAAATACTAAATTCTATGGACGAATGAAGAAACTGTTTAATGGAAGAGCAGAGTAAAAAATAGGAATAAATTATTTACTGGAAATAATGCGTAACATGTGAAATCGTTTAAAATACGTTATTAAACAAAAGGGATATTTGTCAAAATATTTAACGTTTTAAAAAAGAAAAGGTATCTATTACTTTTACTTTATAATTAAAACTAGGAATTTTAATATTGATTGTGAAATATTTTTGGAATCTATATACTTTATTGTAATATAATGTAGTATAATGAATATAAAATCCTTTTTGCTGCTTAAGGGTTATTTATTATAAATATAAATATTAGAAGTCCAAAATATTTATACCTACTGGTGCTCAATTAATTTTGCAATCCACTGCAACCACTTTCAATCAATCTAATTAATAATAATAATATATACCATATAACATATACCGACCCAATAATATACCAGATATAAAGGAGAAGAATCTGTCATACTCGAGTATCACCAAACAACTATCAGAACAGAAAAAAGGTATTCTAAAGAACAAACCTTGAACAATGACAAAAAACACAACAACGAAGAGGTTGCCACAAGGATGTCAGAAATGGAAAACCTCATTAGTGGGCAAGCAAAGCAGGTGAAGCCATTTCCAATAATGCTGAATTTTGAAGATTCTTCCAAAAGTATAAGGATGCAATCATATAAAATAATGTTACGAAGTGTCGATGGTCTTTCAACATATACTGGACGTCCAGATATACTGCTCATTTCCGAAACACATTTTACAAACCGCAGTTATTGTAAAATACCGAGATACAAAGTACACTTCGCCAGTTACCCCAGTGATAATGTACATGTAGGTTCCGCAAAATGATGGGCCCCGAAGGTGCTGGTGTGGTATTGCACTCTTAACGCTCACCAGTGCCAAGTGTCATCTCCTCCTCTAAGTCGGTGGGGCCTGGTAAACACTGGCTTACCAGTGGCTAACGGAGCAATGGCTATCCCAATCACCCTTCTCCTCTCCCGTTCACTTGTCACAGTCCCCTCCTCAAGCAGCGACCGAGGGTTCCGGAGGAAGATGCCGACAGTACGAGGAGGACGACGTGGGCTAAAAACCCACCCTTCCCGAGGAAGAGAATAGGAAGACAACGTGCCGTAAAACCCACACACGACGGGGATCCGACTTTC
>JACXIO010002953.1:0-10181 GCA_014737335.1 Bombus polaris
TCGGTCCCCCTATTTCTGTTTCTAACGGCATGTGATCCGACTCTGTTCTGTTTCCTACTTTCATGTCGATTATTTCTTCTGTCGCCTCCTGATTGCCAATCACATAATCCATTACTGAGTTTCCTCTCTCCCCAATATATGTCCACTCCTCCCCTTCTTTATCTCTTCCATTGATTATCATCCTGCCTCTCTCTTCCAGAGACTTTAGCAGGGTTCTTCCTTCCATGTTTATTGTCTTATCTTTTGATCTCCTGTTTTTTTCTTTCCCTGGATCCTCGTTTATCGGCCCTCCCTCTTCTCCCATTCTTGTTAATAAATATTAATAGATCAGCGAAAATCTTAGACTTTTTTCAACTTTTATTTTCGGGAGAGCTCGTAGAGTCGATTGCAAGGAAAACTAATCAATATTGGTCTCGAAAGAATAATAATAACGTAAATATATCAGATAGAACGGGACCAGCCGAATTATATTGTTTTTTTGCTGTGTCATTATTGATGACATGCAACAAGAAGTTATCATTAGCAGAGTACTGGAGTAAAGATAAACTTCTGCGTAGCGATATTTTTGGAGAATTAATGAGGAGAGACCGTTATTTCAAATTACTGCAAATGCTACATTTCACCGATGATGTTGATCGCACTAATGATCGTTTGTAAAAAATACGAAACGTTGAAATATTACGAAAAGCATTTAATGAATCATTTCAACCTTACCAACGGCTATGCATTGACGAAAGTCTAAAGCAATGCATACCATCAAAGAGAAACAGATTTGGTATAAAATCGTTTATTTTGAGCGACTGTGAAACAGGGTTCGTGCAAGATTTAATAATTTACTACCATACTACATCTACCATGGTGGATAGTGAAAATCCCGATATTGGAATATCTGGAGCAATAGTGGAAACCCTTATGAAGCCGCATAAAAATACCGTAATAAAAAGGAGAAAAGGAATGCCCAAAATTGACAAACGATTAAAAAAGGGGGAGGCAGCATTCAAATCATCCGATAACTTATTAGTTTTAAAACGGATGGAAAAGAAAGAAGTGTATATGCTTTCTACAATGCATACAGCAGAATTTAAAGCGGTAATCAGGAACGGAGGAGAAAGAGTTATCCAGAAACCTGTATGCGTGTTAGACTGCAACAATTCAACGGGTCCAGTGGATAAAGCTGACATGGTTATAAGCACTGTGAACTCAACACGGAAATCTTCGAAATGGTACCGGAAATTTTTGTTTCATTTGATGGACATTTGCGTCTGGAACGCTTATTATCTGTACAAGCATAAGATGAAACGACCGATATCTATGGCAAGATTTCAATTGCATTTAATTAGGGAAATACTGGGAAAGTACCATCAAAGTATAAGGCATCAACATCGAATGGGGAACAATCATCCACTGAGATTAACGGAACGACATTTTCCGTCGGCTTATAAATCGATAGGAAAAAAACCAAGAAGGTATGTCGTTTGCCATGCGAACGACAAAAGACGCGAAACTGCGTATGAATGTAAAAAACTGTAATGTGGGATTGTATGTCATCCTCTGCTTCGAAATATATCACTGTGAATTAAATTATTGAGAATTTTAATTTGTTATTGTAAAGTGTAATTTTTATTTTTAAATATATTTTTATTGATAATAATTGCAAAATCTCCAAATATGTTGTTGTATAACATTTAAAGAATCGTACGATCTGGATAATGACGAGGTTGCACCGAAAGATGTAAGACCGAACACCAGTTTACCTACGCGCAACATATGCACGCTTTCCGTCGCAGTGCTCCGTTCAATACCGCTATTTCGGCGGCACGGTGGCCCGTATAGCGGAGTCACTCCGACGGAGCACACTGCCGTAGCGAAAGGGTTAAAAATCGTTCTGATCGGTACAGAATACAGAGTTAGTATATTACGTCTTAATCATCACTCGCTCAATGCTACTCGCTATAATGATACTGGTTAATAATCGTCCTAGAGAGCATGTTCGTCTATTTGTACTGGCGGGGGAAAGTTTGAATTCAATTCCAGTAGACGGTTACACGTAGCAGCGATATTGTTTTGTCCGGAGTTTGTTTACTTTTAAATCTCGTACATGGAAACGGCGTTGATACTCCGAGAGCGCGGATGAATACTCACAAACGTTTTATCACGTACTTGCTATACTCGCGTGAGATATTCAGAGTCGCTCCGGATTCCGCTAAATACTCGCTATAACTCGATACGTACTCGATAAGATGATCTCGCTCGCGATCGCGTTGGTTTATTTATACTCGTCGTAGGGGAATCGGAGAATTTGAATTTGCCTTCCTACGACGGTTATCGGTAGCGGTGACATTGTTTTTCCTTACTTATAGCCAAACGGTCTTAACCCTTCGAGGCAACAACTATAACTCATGTACCACTACATGTATATTATTATTTTCAACAAAAATGTTGAACAAAATTATAATTTTCAAATCAAATAATTTATATTTGACGCGTATTTTGAAAAGTAACACTCTTTTAAGTTTCCTCTGATCCCTTAAAAAATTGAGTAACTATTAACACTATCTATAATGTATGTAAATAACATCATATCTAAAATATTATTCGTGATTGAAACATTTCAGTGTTATTAAATTTTTTATTGGAATAGCAAAATAGTAGTATAATTTTAGAGTTTACAAAGTTTCTTAATAATGAAAAAATTATTTATATTATATAACATTTAGTAGACATCAGTTACATACAAAATAAAAATAATAATATGATCGTAATAATCATATAAATAAAACAAAAGTTGGTCTGTATTAGCGTTATCGCGTCCTGAGTCGAGTAAGAAGAGAAAGAAGCAGAGACAAATGGTTTTGGTTATTTTTACACGATGGCGCTATACAAGAAATCCTAATTTCTCAATTGAAGCGTATTACTACAGACAAATTGACCAAGATCGTTCGGTCACTAAGCCCTTATCCCCACTATAGAAACCTGTATATACGAGCGTGCGATGACCCATACTTTGTTTATGGTTATACAATGTTTTGTCCTATACTCCGTAATTTCATATTAATCTCATTCTACGCTGCATCGGTAACATCGAAAATGACACTTACATGATAAAGGGTCTTAGAACTTCCCGCCTGTGACAAACTAAGTTCTTGTCTGCGCTAGGGTGAAAGTAGGTTCTTGTCTATGCTAGGGTGGAACTAGGTTCTTGTCTATGCTAGTGTGGTACAAAACAAGGTAAATTTCCTTCTTTTGCAACAAGAAGGCGTGCAGCTCTTGTACCATAGTACAACTAAACCTCAACGAACGTGAGTATTGTCGTTTGTTCTCTGGTATTGCCATTCGCGAAAAAGAATTTCTAGCAGCGCCACATCGGAAAAGGTTTGCCGTGCCGAACGGTGAAACAGAAAAATTTTCGTGCTAGGTGAGAGATAAAGCGGTGGCTGAAAGAGTTGTGGTGGATATTAAGCGTGTTATTTTAAATGACGAAATCTGAGATATATTTAAAATCGTTCTAAGCACAGAATACCGCGTTAGTACAATACGTCACTCGCCCAATGCTACTCAATATAAGGATACTATAGATAGTGATTGCCCTAGAGAGCGTGTTCGTTTATTTATACTGGTCGGGGGAGTACTGGAAAGTTTGAATTCGACACCGATTGACGGTTGCACGTAGCGGCGATATTATTTTGTCCGGAGTTTCTTTACTTTTAAATCTCGTACATCGTAACGGTGTCAATACCCCGAGGCAAAACAATAACATGAATCATTCTCGATTCGAATCGTCCTACGACTCATGTGCCGCTACAGAGTGAAAACTTCGGTTGATGAAATTTGGTTTACATATTGTTTAAACATTTAGAAATAAATATGCAATATAGCAATCATGAAACGGCGAATAAAAGCTTGACAGAAGTGGATAGAGAACTAATAAGCGAGCGGCCGCAGTTTTTAATGCTGCTGCGTTAATTTATCAATTCGAATTGATCGGGTACCGTATAATTGACAAACAAATTTTTCCATTACTTCAGATACTGCATTGCTTGACACATCGTCTAGATCTGAAAATGCTTTTTGGAATTCTTGAGATTCCAATAACAGTTTTAATGGATGCTTCTTCCCTTTTCGATAAAATGCTGGATTGCAATGTCAGCCAGCAAAGGGGTGCAATCCTTTATAGAGCAGATTTTGTGATTCATAGAGTTTATTCACATTAATGTAGTAACTTAATGGGTCTTAGAGGCAGGGCAAGTGAAGATGCTTTGATTGTTAACAAGGTGATATAGGGTATATTTAATATTGATCAATGTAACAATAAAGCGTGACGGAATATCCGGTGATGAACAATGTCCACGTGCTCGTTCGGCTTAGCGGCTTTAAGCACCCGACCTCTCGACGTGTGCCCTTCGAATCTTCGTAAAGGACTACTTTTGTCCTTAGATCGTTTCTCGGTCCTCTCGGAGAGACGACCCCCCACTACGCTCGGATCACGCCACCGTTCGCGCCTATGATCACGTATATCGCATTTCTCTTAAAACTAAACAAACCGCGGTCCACGTTCCTGGAAATCGCTGTTTGCCTGTAACATTGTAGGACCGCGAGCGACGGCCAGAGACGCGACCCATACTAAAACCTCGCAGCGTAACAAAGCGCACACACACCTCTCTCTTTTCCGATACTACATTAATAAATCTTTGATTATTTGGATCCAAATTTTACATTTACTTTTGAGATTGGTCATGTTGTTCAATATTATAACAAAAATGCCAGTATCTAAGCACTTAATGATAGTGCATTCTAATCCATGTTGCTGGTATGATACACTATTTTCATATCAGCTTCTTCGTAATTTTGACAAGTAAATTCCGTATTGATTGTACATATAACATTTTCGATTTTCAATTTTACATTCATAAAATTGATCAGTTATTTCCATAATCAAGTGGTTAATTATTTAATTAACGTAATTAAGCATTATTTAAAAAAAATTAAATGTGACATACTTTATAAAATAATAGAATAATCAAGTTAAGTATTTATATAATTAATAGTTTTAATCAAATAAATTAAATAAATATAATCAATTTATTGCGGTACTTTAACAATTAATAATAATTATAAATTCAAAATATTCCCAGTTTCCTTTTACAGTTCCTGCATACCATCGTATTGTTGAAAATCGGATGATAAACGAAAAATAGCGGTTTAAAGTATAAAGCATATTTCCACTATTTCGAATTTACAACTCCCGATACGACATTTTACAGTTTAATAAGGTTTAACTTCGCAAGAGGTAGTTACAAATCGTATCACGAATTTTAGCGACACTCACTACGGCCTCTTGTCAAAAAGCTCTGAACTCTGTCTAATTGTACAAATTCTAGGCAAATATATATACAGCATCATACATTTAACATTGAAACACACGGCGAATACAGAACAATTTTCTTGTTACCGAACGCTAAAGCATTTTAAATTTAACGTCACAATAAACAGCAGGTGATCACTGTTCTCTATACGATAAAGAGAAACGAGCGTCGCGTTTCTGCCAGCCGATTTCATGTTCCTGCGGGTTCGTGAAACTTCGCAGCAATCAAAAGTTACCGCTTCTATGTACTTCCTCATGTAGCTCGATGTGTTTACGTGAAATGTAATTCCAATGTAATTATTCGTATTTTTACAAACGTCACAATTCCTTTTCTATTTCGTTCGATATTTTTCCTTTTTAACGTATTGAAGATTTTCTTTTACGTTGCATCTTCAAATTTGTTAACAGTGACTCTCTACAAATTGACAGCTATTACCTGATTATGAATGTGATTTTGAATCGCTGCGCTGTGAATACATCGAATGTAAGGATGAAGAACAAGGAAAAGAAGTGAGGTACAGCAAGACAACTTACAGAATTCATATTTAGACAGACCTGTTAAAAAGAATGGAAATTAATTTAACCCACGGACCCCCGTTTGGGTCCTTTTAAACCCCAGTACGCTGCGACCGAATGTCATTATATCGGCAATCGATAGAAGTTGTTTTTATTTATGTTGGAGCGATAATATGCCAAACGTACCTCTGAGCGATGCATTTGGTATCAGTATTCATCGTAATCTCGAAATGTTATGTTCGAGCGAATACAGCATCGCCTTCCGCGCAGTTGACTGAATCGTCCGCCTCTGGAGAGTACAGCCATGTTGGGTATCATTTTGGTCGTAAGAATCGCAACGATCCAACTAAAATGGCCTTATAACATCGAAATACAGAATAAAACACTTTACTTTTTTTGTTTCCGCGATTTATTAATAATTTTCATCGTCGATACCCACCATAGACAACAGCGGAAATTGTTTATATCGCGGGATCATATCCCTGATAACCATATACTACCACTACTCCATGGAACCGATTGCTCGGAGCAGTTGCCGATGATGAGTGATCTGTTTCGGCGATGACGCAATTATTAATAAGTCGCCGAAATAAGAGATATAAAGTTTCATATTTTTTATTTTGTGATGACAAATTTCGGTGAAGTTACCTCCTCTCCGATTTCGACGATTTTGAAATATATCACAGAGTTTATCAGTCTGGATAACTCTCTTTTATACTCTATTTTATAATTTTCTTTATATAACCGGCGATCTTAGTTTACAAGATATTCTCCAAAAAGTATCGGTACCACTACAGTGAATTCTGTCTATAATTGTGCATCTATAGCAGCGTATGCGTTGTATCAATAGTGTTTATTGTTTGATTATCGGTCGCCTTGCGGCGGCAGGATATGTTGTCCTGACACAAATCCAACTCTAATTTTTTCTTTATAGCACATATAGACGAGGATTCGGCAAGTTTCGGTGTTCCACTGATGCTTCGGATTAGAGCCCCGTGTGTAGTGTGCATATGTGAGATTGTAAAAAATGCTTGTTGTAACGTAACTGGGAGCTTTTCTACAACTTAACTTAAGAGTTTTTAGTGCGGTTGTTAAGATTCTTGCGAACAAAATGATATAAATCATGGTTATAGCCTCGAAATGTGGACGGTTCGATCAATTACACAGGAAATGGTGTCTAGGTCAAACATTGTCAGATTATATCGAACACTGATGCTAAATGCGTACGTTCGGCTGCTCGCCGTTCTAACATAAACAACTAGGCTATCGCATAAATTAATGGCTTGCAGACTAGCGAGGTTTGGTCGTAACGTATTCGGGTTCGAACGGACCCAAACATTGCAGTACGAGGAATAAATAAATTTCTATAATTTTAAACTGGCCTTCCTAAATATGAACTCTGTGGGGTGTCTTGCTGCTTCTCAATTACTTTCCTTGCTCGTTATTTTTATATTTAACGCATTCACGACAAAGGAAATGTTTAATACGTTCAAAGTGAAAATTACCGAACAAAATAGGAAGAGGAGACTATGTTTATAAGAATACGAATAATTACATGGTAATTACATTTGATGTAAGCACTCTAATAAACAATTAATAACAAAAATATTGAGCTACGCGAGGGAGTGCACAGAAGCGGGTGCTCTTGCTTGCTTCGAAGCTGCGTGAGGATGCAGGATTGTGAAATCGTCGGATCTTCTCATCTTGTCTTTATTGTGACGCCACAAAAGCTCTTTGGCGACAACCAAACCGCTCTGTGTTCTCGTCTAATTATACTTCTATCAGGAATACGCGGTTACCGAAAGTCCCGGGACTCCCGAATTTCCGTTTCTGTCGATATAAACCAAGCGGAATCTGGCGGACCTCCGGAAATATAACATGTGTCGGGATCCTGAAATTATCGTAGTTTATACGGCCGAATGTATCGGGTTGCATACTATCTAAGCATTTTTCTAGCAATAGTTATCGTGAAGAGCGATGTGTTATTGTCTCTTTCGCTCGTTTGCCTGGTACATCGCGATCGGTATTGACCTCGTTTGTCATCCTTATCATCCACGGTACAGAGAAAATTCATTGTAAATTTTGTAAAGTATAATTTTAATTTTAGAAAAGTATGTATATACACTGATGTTTTGTATCCGTAAAAAGATTATTTAACCATGTTCGATAATAAGTTGCGTTAACGAGTTACGAGTGTCTGTATATCTTTGCATTAAATACTAACAAATGACACGAAATTGTAACTGTAGATAAAAATATAAATGCATTTTAGAAGCTTTGTAAACTTGAGCCAATTTGGAGAAACACTTAATGAAAGCCGTCAATGGCATTTTAAATGCAAGTACAAAAGTTCCCAAAAAGTGTAAACTCATGGTGTAAGTGATGGATACTGAGAATATTTATAGATATATTAATTTGTTATACACATTTGTTACTTAATCTTATTACTGTTTATAAATTTAATTTATTTTATTTTTATTTAATAATTTATTTATAAATTCGAGTACACATTTCTTATTATACCTTGTTGTTTTATCGCGACCTGTTATCTAGTCAATAGGTCATGGTAAGACGATGCTCTGCTGCTGCATATCGTGACTCGCTACTTGGTTCGCCTATTCAGCTGAATGTCGGAAAAGTGACCTGCTCCAAAGAAGATAATCAGGTACCTCTTGACTCTTGATTCGAGGTTGAACGTCTGGCTAGGATAACCATAGCATCATCCACACGAGAGCATATCGCATCACGAATAAACAACAAGTACACGATTAATATTAAAGACATAACATTATACCGATGAAAATGTATACATATGTCTAATTGCTAATATTTGACAGAAACCGAAAATTTAATGATTTTATTTATGTTTTTCAATCATTCCAAAACATTTCTCCGTGTTTTAACTATTTTTCAACTGTCTGAAAAATAGTGTGTACCCATTAATGTGTAATTACCAAACATCCTAACTTAAAAAGATGCAAATTTTATTCGAATGACGAGTAACAAACAGTGGTAGATAAAGTCGTTGCTATTCGTGAAGTGGTGAGATTTTTTTTTTTTCTAACTTAATTGCTAAATAACATGTGGATGGCTACCCCCAGCAGGATACTATCTTCGAGGGGTGAGATTTATGACACCATATTTGCAATTAAGGCAAGCAAAGGCGATGAAAGTGGAAAATTTGAAAATACATGTTGTTTGTCGAAATCACTGTAAAGCAACATGCCGTTTCTTCATGGAAGTGTAAAAATTGTTGGGGAAAAGAAAAAAGATCAACTTTATTTTTTCAAATGGATCTATACACATTTTAATACATTCATCGACCTGTCATGGCATTCCCTATAAAACGTTATTATCCTATTTATGTTAAAAAGTTATTAGTATTGAACAAAAAAATTTGTTGCAAGGTTTGTAGAACATTTAAATAAAATCGTTAAATTTTGTGTTTCTGCCAAACATTAGCAAACAAACGTATGAACAATGTTTTACGATAGAAAATTTCTTTGTCATTATAATATTAATTATTTATGTCAATATGATAGTTTGGAGAGAATTTTAATCTGTGCGGTCGAATCCGTTCACGATCATTTTTTGTATTTCTCCAGTTACGTAGAAATTTGTTGTTGTTTGATAGCTATTGTTGGTGGTCGACGTGCAAACTTTTTAATTTGCTGTTATTATCGGGGATGGTTTGAAAGGCGAGGCTACCTGATCGAGTATAGGGGTACAAAAATGTCCGAGTGATCAGAAAATCTGTATGCTGTTTTTTGATAAAGATAACGGATCTCGGTACGCAACTTTTGCAAAATATCGTCAAAACAATAGAATCAAGTAACGAGTCACGGTATACAGTAACAAGACACCGACCACAATTGTTACCATTGGTTAAGTAACAGATTGTTGTAACAAGACAAGCTGTTGTGACAAATGTGTTCTCGGCTTAAGTAAATTGTCTCTGCATAGAACTGCGTTACCAGGAACTACTACGTATTAAAGAGAGTGTCACGTCGGAGACACAAGAAATCACGAAACCGATAGATCGCCGATGATCTTGTCACGTAAAATAAAGAAAGAAGTTTAAAAAAAAACAAACTTTTATTTTTCTTTGTTTGCAATACACTTCCGTGACTTTTCAAGACTGATTTGAACGGATCCTTATTGAACTGATGCTTGCTGTGGACTGACTTGAACTGAACTCGTGGACTTGACCCTCCGGCTGTCGTAGGTGAAGTGAAGTAAAGCGTCCGAGATGCCGATTGGTTAGGACCCATCAAAATAGGAGGAGGAAGCCTCTTAACAACGT
>JACXIO010002957.1:0-17370 GCA_014737335.1 Bombus polaris
AGATAAATAGAGAGGATATTGGATACTGGAATTTAATTGGTGCATTGCTGTATATTAGTACAAATACTAGACCCGATATAAGTTATAGTGTAAATTATCTAAGTAGATTTCAAGACTGTTGTAGCGAGACACATTTTAAATATGCTTTGCGAATATTGAAGTATTTGTACCGGACTAGAGATTTAAGGTTACATTATAAAAGGAATGAAAAATGTGAAACGATAGATTGTTATGTTGATGCTGATTGGGCAGGAGATCATGTAGATAGGAAATCTACTTCTGGATATGTAATTAGATTGTATGGAAATGTAATCAGTTGGAAGTCTAAAAAACAAAGGTGTGTGACGAAAGCCTCGACGTATGCAGAGTATGTAGGCCTATCAAAAGCGGTGAGTGAATTAATGTCTATTAGAGAAATTATAAAGGTCTTCAATGTAAATCTAGACGATAACCTTGTAAAAATTTATGAGGATAACTCTGGAGTGATAAGTATAGCAAAGTACGGAAATTTCACAAAAAATTCTAAACACATTGAAGTTCATTACCACCACGTTCACGAATGCTTAAAGGAAAATAAGATGAATATAATTAAAGTAAGTACAGACGAAAATACTGCGGATATTTTTACGAAGGCACTGTGTAGGGAGAAATTCGAAAGGTTTAGGTCATGGATGAATGTAAAATAAGAGGAATGTAAATAAAGCAACAAGTGTTAAATTTTCTGTAAATCAATTCGACAAGCATGTAAATACAATTAAGTGTACAGTATAAATGTAAGGAGGCGTGTTAGGAAGATGATACATTTACACTGTACATGTGAGTATGTGTGTAAGCGTCGGAGGGCGTCCAGGTCTTGGTTGAGACAAAAGACTGCTGCGAGATGAGAGAAGCTTCCAGAAGATTCGGCAGACGACAAGCGTGCGTGCAAGAAGGTTATCGAGGTCTTCAGAGTGTAATAGTTTTGTATAGCTGTTGTGTGTGAAATAAAATAAACTATTTGTATTTCCGAATCCTCTCTTTACCTTAACAATACAAAGTCCGTTATAATAAATTGCAACGCGTAAAGCTCGTCGTACAAGATAGAATATCGGCCGTCGTTAAAGATTCTATAATCGCTCGGATTCTCGAGACACCAATTAATTCGTCACGATCGCGTCCGTGTGCTAATATCGACTAATATCGACTGGCCAGAGTCAGGATATTCGGATTCGTCGTTGTTCGACGATTACTCATTGCGGCGACCTTGTTTTTCCGGGAGTTTACCTGTTGTGTGTTTTGCCTCTTCTAACGGTTTAGTTAATCCGAGGCAAAACAGTAACATAATCCGAAATGTCCTATGACTCACGAGCCGCCATATCACCCCCCTTCCAGTGTTAACGTTTTAATAAATTAATGTAAAAAAAATTTTTTTTTTCGTCGTTACTTTAAAAGTGTGTAGTATGACTCTTATCCGAAACCTGCTTGATACCAGTCGGGGAAACGGACTCTGCGCCCGGATCGAGTAACATACCTATCCCGAGTGTTTCTTTCCGCAGCTTGTTCGTTGTTTTCGCTGGTATCTTCGTGCGTACTCGTCCGCTTTACCGGAATAATTATGTCGCGGTGTTCGTCGATTTGTTCCTCGAGGTCGTCGGTGACCACAAACGCAGGTTTCAAGCGGTCGATGGAAACCATTACGTCGCGATTGTTTATTTTGACGGTGTACTCTTTTTCACTCCGCTTTACTACCTTATAGGGCCCATCGCACTGTGGTTGTAAAGGACCTCTTACTGCGTCACGGCGTAAGAAAACGTGCGGCGTTGTTTCTAATTGTTTGAAGATAAAAGTTTTCTTATCGCCGTGGCGCGTAACTGGATGAGGCCTGACTTTCTCCATCCGTTCCTTTAGCCGGTCCGCGTATTCTGAGTTGGCCTGTTGCTCCGTTGCTAGGAAAAATTCTGCCGGAAAACGTATGCCGGTGCCGTAAATCATCTCAGCCGCCGTTGCGTTTAAGTCCTCCTTTATTGCGGTTCGAATACCTAATAATACTACTGGAAGGATTTCGACCCAGTTGCTCGCGTCGTGGCACTTGTTCGCTGCTTTAAGTTGTCTATGCAGTCGCTCTACCATCCCGTTAGACGAGGGATGATAGGCTGTCGTGCCTAAGTGTGTGCTACCGAACAACCGGCATAATTCTTCGAACAAACGCGATTCTAATTGGCGTCCTTGATCGGTTGTTATTTTCAAGGGGACGCCAAAGCGCGAAATCCAGGTCGAAAGGAGGGCCGAGGCTACGGTTGGCGCTTCCATGTCGGCGATTGGGACGGCTTCAGGCCAACGCGAAAAACGATCGATACACGTTAGACAATATCGGTATCCCTGCGAATATTGCATCAAGATAATGTCTACGTGTATGTGCTCGAAACGACCTGCTAGCGGTTTAATCGTTCCAACCGGTGAGGATACGTGCCTGGTAACTTTATTACGTTGACACGGTATGCATTGTCGCGTCCACATTCGGCAATCTTTATTCACGGACGGCCAGACAAAACGTTTCGTCACCAGTTTTTGTGTAGCGCGCATCCCCGGATGGGAAAGTCCGTGTAGCGCATGAAATACCGTACGTCGTAACGGCTCCGGTACAAAAGGTCGCAGTTCGTTCGCTGTAGTATCGCAATATAATCCGACGTCTCGATCGGGAAATCGCACCTTTTTTATTTTCAGCGCGCTGGAGCCGGACTTCATGATGTTGCGCAGCTCTGTATCACTTTCTTGCGCTGCGGCTAGCGTTTCATGATCGACTGATTTCCCGACCGCCTCGATCCGGGATAGAGTATCGGCGACGTTGTCGTCCATCCCTTTTACATGCCGGATATCCGTCGTGAACTGTCC
Source organism: Bombus polaris (assembly GCA_014737335.1). Lineage (NCBI taxonomy): Eukaryota > Metazoa > Arthropoda > Insecta > Hymenoptera > Apidae > Bombus > Bombus polaris. The sequence goes on from JACXIO010002957.1 coordinate 2,872, forward strand.
GACGTAGTCGAGGTGGCGAAATTGTCTCGGCGAACACTTGTTGAGATCCTGGCTAAACGCGTACGTTAAGGGCTTATGATCGGTGTAGATCGTAAATTCTCTCCCTTCTATAGTGTGTCGGAAACGTTTTACCGCGATGTACATCGCGAGTAGTTCTCGATCGTACGCGCTGTACTTTCGTTGCGCAGGGGACAACGATTTTGTCATAAAACCTAAAGGCTGCCAAGTATCGTTGACGCGTTGTTGGAGAACAGCACCCACAGCGAAATCGGAAGCATCGACCGCGAGGCTAACGGGCGCTCCTGGAATCAGATGTGTTAACATCGTCGCGTTTGCTAGGGCGCGTTTCGACTCGCGGAAGCATTTTTCAGCACGCTCAGTCCACTCGATAGACGCGTTGCACTTCGGTGTGCTTTTCAGCAGATCGGTGAGTGGTTGAAGAATTTGCGCGGCCCCCGGTATGAAACGTCGATAGAAGTTGATCATACCGAGGTACCTTCGCAGATCTTTAATAGTCGCGGGTAAGGGTACTTTCGCTATCGCGTCAACGCGCTCAGCCAGAGGTTTTATCCCTTCGGAGGTGACGGTGTAACCGATAAATTGAATTTCACGTACGCCGAATTCGCATTTCGCTACGTTAAGCACGACAACGTACTCGTCTAATCGTTTAAACAGGATCCGCAAGTGTTCGCGGTGTCGCTGTTCGGTCTCGGACGCGATTAAGAAATCATCAATATACGCGTAGACGAAATCGAGTCCTCTCGTGATTTCGTCTACGAATCTCTGGCATGTTTGGGCGGCGTTACGAAGCCCAAACATCATGCTAGTCGCCTCGAATAGACCGAACGGGATCGTTATCGCGGTCTTTGGTACGTCTTCGGCGCGATCGGAATTTGATGATAAGCGCGGACAAGGTCGATTTTTGAAAAGATGCGCTTACCATGCAGATTCTGCGCGAAGTCCTCGATGTGCGGTGGTGTATATCTGTCAAGGATCGTGCGGGCATTCAATGCCCTATAGTCGCCACACGGTCGAATTCCTCCGTCCTTCTTCGGTACGATGTGTAAGGGTGATGCCCACGGCCTTCGCGAAGGCTGCATCACTCCTTGTTCCATCATAACCACAAATTCCGCCTTGGCCAATTTGAGTCGGTCAGGGGGAGGCGGCGCGGTTTGGCGTAGACTAGGGTTCCGGGCGTTGTGCAGATATGATGTTGCACACCATGCTTCACAGAACCTCGTCGGAAGACGGGTGGTCGAGTCAACGCTGGAAATTCCGCCAACAGCTGATGGTATATAGACTCATTCTCGATGGTTTTAATGGAGCCTGCGTCGGTCTTGGCGGCGTATCCTCTCGTGGACTGCCGGGTGATCTTGTCCAGTAGTCGTCGGTTCCGTGGGTCGACGAGTAACCCATAGTGGCATAAGAAATCGACGCCTATGATGGGTGTTTTGACGTCAGCGATTACAAACTTCCACCTGAATTCGCGTCGCAGGAACAAGTCGAGGGACAAAGTGATAGTCCCGTTGGTTGCAATTCGGGTCCCGTTTGCTGCGAATAACTCGTAATCGTCTTTCGCGGTCTCTCCCCGTATTTTATTGTGCGGGTAGACGCAGGCGTCCACACTAGTGTCTATTAAGTACGCGATGTTAGACCTCTGGTCGCGTATATAAATGCGGCGCGTTTCTAAGCCGTCGACGCTCGCCGCGTTAACGGACGGCTGGACCCGTTTCCCTGCTTCCACTTGCACGGGGATCGGTACTTTAACGCGCGTTCGCGGAACCTCGAATGGTAAACACAGAGCTCGTCCGGTGACTTCGCGCGACGGCGTTTCTTTCCGGGCGAACGCGAACGCGATCGTCGTCGCTCGCGTATATTTAATGCCGCAATCAACTTACTTATTTCGCTCTTTACTTCCCTCATTTCGGCGGAGTGTGAGTTGGAAGTACTCTCAGTCTGCGCTGGCGGATTGCTAACGGCCGCGACACCGTACCCCCGCGGGGGATTCTGTCTATATACCTCCTCCACCTGATCCGCAGCTTTGGTCAGTTTCTCGATGTCTTTTTCGTCGATCACCGCTATTATTCCCTGGACGCGGGCAGGAAGCCGGTTCTTCCACAGTGTGAGGACAAATTGCTCCGACGAGTACGGGCTCGCGAGTTTCTTTAGGTCCTGGTAGAACTGCGACGGTTTTCGGTCGCCCATTACCTCGTTCGCTACCAAACTGTTCACCCGCTCGCTGTCGGACTCTGCCACGCTCCGCATGATATGTTCCTTCATCCGTTCGTACGATCCCGGAGCCGAGGTTTCCGTCACTAAGTCCACCAGGCGTTCCACATACTCCGTTTCCAGACATGCGAGGAGGTGTGTGCAGTTTTCATCCTCGTTCGTAACGCCTTGTAATCGACACTGCCTCTCGAATAGAGTGAACCAATAACCGATCTCGTTCGGCTTCAACCGTGGAACGCGAATTACCGCACCGGCGGAAGCTGCGGAGTTCTTCGATGCCATAATTGGATCACGTGGGGGTCACCAATGTGGAGGGTAGTATGCGCGTTTTGTGAATTAATAACACGGCGATTCAGGGGTCGTCAGTTTATTTGAAACTCGTGTTATACAAAGTCCGTTATAATAAATTACAACGCGTAAAGCTCGTCGTACAAGATTGAATATCGGCCGTCGTTAAAGATTCTATAATCGCTCGGATTCTCGAGACACCAATTAATTCGTCACGATCGCGTCCGCGTGCTAATATCGACTAATATCGACTGGCGAGAGTCAGGACATTGCGACCTTGTTTTTCCGGGAGTTTACCTGTTGTGTATTTTGCCTCTTCTAACGGTTTAGTTAATCCGAGGCAAAACAGTAACATAATCCGAAATGTCCTATGACTCACGAGCCGCCACAGCTGAATAATTCTTTCCGACTGGGTATAAATTGCGAGAACTATATGGAACCGGTAAATCGGAACCAATTTCATCTTGGCTCAGTACCACGCTCAATATTTGTATGATCTAATTCGTCGGCAATGAAAAAATTGAATGGTTGAAATCTGGATAATGTAGTATTAGTTTTATTCGTCTTGCAGATTTTCAAAGTGCTTCTATTGTTCATCTGTCCGTTTCAAACGGATTTCTTTTTCTAACAGCGGACTCAATGTTTTTTGCGTTAACAAAGTAGTCTCTGATAACGACGATAATATGTGATTTGTCAATCCTAAGGATTGTTAGATGTCCTTCGATTCTGGATTGTTGGATTCTGACTTTGGAGTAATTCTGCGATTTTTGAGATGAGTCAACAATCTTTATATTTTGACTTCCTATAGAGCTGAAGAGTGGATTACTATATCATTCAAATAATTTTGAATTTATATTTCACGGAATTAATACCAGATATATTAAACGTTGAAATTCATTTGCAAGATCAAACATTGAGAAATACTTTGCACCTCTCAGTTGGTCCAGAGTTTCGGTAATTTGAGATAGTGGATACCTGTCGCTTTGTTTTTTTTCGTTCAATGCACGAAAATTAATTACCATGTGCCAATGTTCAGTGTAACGGGCGTCCGATATTTTCGATACAATCCATAAAGCGGAGTTATACGGTGAAATGGACAGTCTAATTATTTCTTGGAGTAACAGAGCTTCAAATTGATTCTGTATCTTCTCTTGATTCATCGGTGGGTAGCGGTACTGCCTGGTATATATTGCAATTTCGGCAGTTACATAAATCGAGTGGTGAATTCTTCATTCGTTATACCTTACAACTTTCGCAAGTAACAATTTCCTTTATTATTTGGATTAACAATGATGTTCCAAGTGAACAACTTTGATAGGAAAAGTACCTGTATATACAGTAATATAATCTCTATTTGTCCCACCAAAATTGTATCTGTAGATATAGTAATACAATATCTGCCATGATGCATTGCCGAATATTAATGCCACTTATTATATGCATATAGTTGGGCTTTTATTGAAACGTTTCGTAAGTGCCTTGCCTGGACAAACATTGAATTTCTGAAAAGTAACCGATAGTTAATTCCAGTGAAGATTCATTGAACGCCCCTATCCCTAATCCTAACGCCAACCCGACATACGTGAAATATTTTTGTATATACATATATCAAATTTCAAGATATACCAAAAATACCTTTTTAATACATGGGTTATCCTCGGTAACTATGGGCAGCCCTTTATTGCCTAACGTATTTCAGTTATCAAAAATTTGTTACATGACGATTGCATGATACAATTAAGGCACATTATTGACAAAGACTAATTTCTTTACATCATTATTCCCCAAGATATGAAGGTAAAGTTCAAATTCAACGTAAAGTTCAAGATAAAACTAAAATGGAATTATATATTTTTCTTCACATGATTCGATAGTACCTATTTTCAAGATGCAATATTTGATACGTGGCACTTCAGACGTGAACAAAACCACCAGCCGCGCTTTTGACCCATTTGAGGAATGTTTTCCCGCAAAAATCAGTCAATTTATTAGTACAATATCTAAAAAATTAATTGAAATCAGCAATATACATGAAAGGTTAATGTATTTTCGACCAATCGCGGGGAGGCGCAATCGCGAGGAGAGACGTCAACGGGAGTCGTAAATTACCGTTACGATTATAGCAATCGACACCAAGAATTGATCGATCCCCTGATTTCGGTTAAGACAATAGGGATGATTCAGTTAGTATAACACCGTGATTCACAGAAGTACAAGTTATATATTTCCAACACTTAATTTACACTGTTGAGTAGTTATAAATAGATAACAACCTGTCGCACGAGGATAAGATAGATATGCACACTAAAGCAAGGCTCTTACAATTGAATTTAGTATGTTAGTGGACGTAGCACGGTAGGATACTTAATAGAGGAGGTGAATGTTCGACAATGCCGAGAACCGACTTGGATAGTTGACGTGAATTACGCTCCTCTGGCGTTATGCTTAGACTTAGACGTTAGGCGTTAAATTTTGTACTGTAATTTCTAGACTGCAATTTCTAGACTGACTGTTCGCTCTCATGCAATTACGGAGAAAAGCTCGTTGTGGGTGCGGTTTTTGAGTGAGGAAAACGGATTCGTTGCTCACACTTTTCGTGGGTAAGGTGAGGGCAACGATCTACGATGTCCATTGGTTTTTCGACATTAACGAGTGATGAGAGGGGACGGAATCTCCTACCAATGGTGCTGTTGCTGTCTTTGTTTGAGGGAAAACCCGGATTTTCCGTTAGGCACATTTCGTTTGTGCGTTAGGCTACTACCCGCTTTCTCCGTGATTGTTTAAGAGCGCATAATAAACCCAAGGACTTTTCTAGAACCGGCTATAGACAGAACACATGTGTCGAAACAATGCTGTTAAAAGTTACGTCTTCCGGCAAGTCCTTGTATTTATAGAGGGTCGGAAGAACGGCACGTAGGCCACTGGCGGTCAAGCAGCGCAGAATGGCGTGCAGATGTCTTGCGCGACGTAACAGTTAATGAGAATTCATCTTGAGAAGCATTATCAAATGATGCCAAAAAGACATAATTACTGATAAAAACGGAACTGCATCTCCATGTGTAAAAAAATAATAAACTGAAAAAGATGGTTTTTTATGGTTAATTACATATATTAAGTTTCTGTTTTCTTACAACCACAGTTTTGAGCATAAATTGATTTATCTATTAAATAATAAATAACAAATTAATATAGCATTTTAATTTTGAATAAGAATTAAATTTCTTATTTAAATAATAATCGTTTAGACGATACCAAAAATAATTTATTTATTATTTCTTAGCTGTAAATGAAATTTTATTTTCTATTTGAATTACATCCGATCCCAAATGATAATATATAAATATGTTTTGTATGTGTCTTATCTGTTTCATTTTTGTACAATGAAAAAATCGTATAATTAATATGTTTGTTTTTCAATAGTCATATCGCAGTTCATATTATTCTTACATAATATTATTAAAAATTACAAGTTGTAATTTACAGCGATCTTTCTGATTGAAATGTTATATTTATGTAGAAATAAATTTGCTCAACGACCGATAAATAACAAATAAAAGTAATAAATAAAAAATAAAATTGTATTTGTAAATAAAAATTAATTTCATTATATTAAACAATGTCTTTAAACTTATCCAAATAACAAATAATTTGTTTTTGTTTTTTATATGAACTCTCCGAAAATTTATTCTATTTGAGCGTTTCACGTCGATTGCGCGAAGCAATTCGAAGAATTTGTGAAACGATAACTTGTAGAAATTGTACTACTATAACGCATCAGCTCATGCGTCACTATTGAATTGGGAGTTTCTCGCAAAAATGACATGTACAATCACCATATTTACCTGCTCTCTCCCTTGCGATTATTTGTTATTCTCCAGAATGAAAAAATAAAACAAAAATCCTTATGCGAACTATGCACTACAGACGAAAGTGCATTCAGAAATGTGTTAATGACTGAATGACACGCTGAAAATAATATATTGTCATAAAAATATATCTGTTGAGGTTGACTGATAGAAGACGCATGAATTTGTAATAGAAAAATATATTGAAATAAATAGAAGTATAAGTATAAGTTTATGCTGATTCAGATCCCTACTCTCTTATCGTTACAATACAATAGTATCGATAGGGAGCACGTTCATTTATAGCAAAAGGTCATTACCAAAAAAGTTAACCTTATAGTTTTAGCGAAAGGCTACGAGGAACATAAATAGAGGAAGAATATTAGTCCCTTTGTTCCTAGACCTTGTAAACCAAAACAAATGTATATTCAAGGATACAATAATATGGACCTCTCCTTATTTAGAATAATTTTGCTTCGCTAAATTCTATTTTCTACGTAATACAGGTCAATAGGTCATGGATATACATTAATAAAGATGTAGAGCTTTCTTGAAGTAGTTACTTCAACATATTCAAAGGGAATAACTTAAATATAGACGAACAAATAAATATTTTCTCAAATAAGGAAAAAATTCAACGATCTTTTTGGGGGGGGGAGAAAAAGAGGAAAGTAAAAAATGATATGCAGCTTGGTAGAAGTTCAGGAGGAAACACTGAGAAAATTGTGAAAAGAAAATGTCTGAGATAAAATGCGATGGTTCAGAAAAATGTGGGACATGAAACATATTATATAAAATATACTTTATATATTCTATTTTGGTTCATACATATAATGTAAAAAATGTATATGTAATTCAAGACGAGTGTAGAATATAAGTACTAATGTTTAATCTGAGTTTCTGTAATTTAGATAGTTTTGTATTTTTTTTTATTCTTATATTTTCTATATTTTTGTACTTTTGTATTTTTAAACGTTTTCTATAATTCTATATTCAAGCAATAGTATAAAACAAAGAATACGTAAAGTGTGGAATGGCAACGCATGTAACGGTACGTGAATATTACGCGTGCGCAAGATAACCAGGAGAGGTTGTATAGGAAACGAGAGTTCGTTGGACAAAAAGAACGTTTTTTAGGAATACGTTGCGTTTATGTCAATTATATACCAAAGAATTTAAAAAAAATAAATAAATAAAATTAGGTAACTAATTAGTTACCTAATACCATACCATACCATAGTTAACTAATTAGAAGAGAAAAAGGAGAAGAAGGATGCGTATTCCGACCGGCTGATGCTGGGTGACACGTAAACGGCCACCACGGCCAGGTCGCCCCATTTCACGGCCACGAAGCCCCGCCCCTGCTCGATCACCGAGCAGGGGGGGGGGGCCGCGCTCCCGTTCCAGAATATGGCGACCAAGCCGATTAGATCCCCCGCGCCCCGTGACGCGTCGGGAATGTTGTATGGCTCGGCCACGGCTGCCAGACCGATCCGCCGCTCCACCAGGCTCTGGAATATTAAGTCCTGAGCCCGGCGGGAGCGGTTAAGATTACCCTGCAGGAGCAGCTGTCCTCCTCTTCTTCCTCCGCTCATGTCGGGGAAGGCTCTGTCTCCATGGCCTCCTCCGGGCCGTACCCCTCGCAGTCGGTGCGTCCAACCTCTCCGTCTTCTCTTCTGGCCTTCGTGGGGCCAGTTGGTGGCGGGGTCGTTTTCTTCTTCGTCGCCACGTCTCCGCCGTCGCCTGGAACGTTCATTGCCTCCTGTGCGGCCCCCTTCTTACGGGCCGGTGGTTTGCAGGCCGGCGACCCCATACGGTGCGACGCGGGCAGTCCTAAGTCTGTGCACACCGGACACCTAGGTACACGCGACGAGCAGTCCCTGGCGCGATGTCCTTCCGCCCCGCACCGATAGCAGCGCTCCGACCGGTCGATCGTCAACGCGCAGTCCCTGCGCACGTGACCCAGCTCCATGCACCTGAAGTATTGGAGTTGTCGCGCCGGGAGAGGGGAAACCCTCGCCGCTGACCAACCTATGGTGATTTTGCCTCCTGATCTGGCGTCCCCTCCTCTGCTGATTTTCCTGGCCGCTGCCAGCGGGCAGCGTAGCCACACCACCCGAGGCCCCGAGGGCCGAAGCGTATAGCTCCCACGTTGACCTCGTCGGCGCGGCAGCCCCCGGCCTCGGCAATGGCGGCCGCCACCTCCTCCGGGGTGACCGAGTCGTCCAGTCCGGTCACTCTTAACTCGGCCGTCCTTCGCGGCACGGTTACCTTGGCGGGTAGGTCCTTCAACGTGGCTGCCATTCGCTCGGCCAGTGGCGATGCCTTGCACCCAGCGTCCTGGCCTGGTATATCGAGCAGCAGCGCCCCCGTGACCGTCCTCCTCAGCTTCAGCTCCGTGATGTCGAGTTCGGAGAGCCTGACTTCCCTCCTCACCACCGAGAGTGAAACCCGAGCCATCCCTCACGGTGAGCGTTACCGCGGCGCAACGTGGGGGTCAGCGGAGGCTGGGTACTTTCTCCCGGCGCGCGTCCCGCCCACTCACGATACGTCCCTTCCCCTTTCCGACAGTTCCCGCTCTGACGCTACTACCGGCTCCCCGCATGGATTCTCTCCCTGTGCGGGGACGCACCGGAGGCCTATCGGCCACCTCCGCGAATGTCCTCACCCCTGGTCCGCCGCTACCGGCCGCCGCCCCGTGTGCCGAGGCCCCCGTCCGCAGTGCCGCCGACGGCAGAGGCGATGATACCCTTTCCTTGGTTCTTGCGCCCTCGGTCGGTGCATGGACCGTTGGAAGAGGTTGCGCGACTCGCTTTCTGTCCATTCGCCTCGTTCTACCTCTTCCTCCTCTTACAACGGTGATGAATCCTGCCTCGTCGGCCGACGACTCCACGGTCGACCGCGAGGTGTCTCTTGCCGGCCGCGATCGTGCTTGCACGGTTCTTTCGGCGGCAGCTGCGCCCATAGCCGGAAGGATAGCTCCTCCTGGTTTTGTATCTCGCCACCACCCCTCTAACTTACGGAGGAGCAGGGTCTTGAGATCCTCTAGTGGATCTCGAGGTCCTGGAGCGCCGAATCTGCCCGTTCTCCCGTCCTGTGTGCCACTCGCCAAGCCGTCGGGACAGCGCAATCGGCGCGACGCCGACCAGTGGTGCGGGGGAGGTGGGGAGGGTGACCCATGATTGCTCCCGTTGGGGCCCCGGGGGCATTTCCCTTCGTCTTCTTCGCAGAGGTGATCCCCGCCTTCCTTCCCTTACCGTCGCCACTAGGGCCCTCGGCTGCCTTCTCCTCGCGTTCCCTGGTCAACCGTTCCACCGTCTCTCGGAGACGGCTGACCTCTCTCTCCAGAAGGCGCACCTTCCTCCGCAAGTGTGTCGGCGTCGGTGTCGGTGTCGGTGTCGGTGTCGGTGTCGGTGTCGGTGTCGGCGTCCGCTCCGCACCTCGCGCCTTTCTTCTTCCTTTTGTCGGAAGCCGGCAGCAGCGCGCAGTGCGAGACCCCGTAGATGCGTCGCGCTGCCGCGTGCGGCGTCCCGTGCCTCCGCCACGACCGTTGCCGGCAGAGGTAGTGCCTTCAGCGGACCCGGCAATCTTGCGGTACGACCGCTTGCCGAGCGCGCTCGCAGCGGCCGAAGAGGAAGTGCATAACGACATTTCGTTGTCGGATCTCATCCCCCCGTCGCCGCCGCGTCTTCGCCGCGTCCCCCCCCCACGATGGTCCTGAGTCGACGTTCACAACATCGGGCTCCTCCGACCCCCTCCGAGACCCCGCAACTCTCGCGTCCTCCTCGCCAGACGCATCAACGCGACCGGGGGCCTGGCGGCCCAACCCCGGACGGCCACGGTTGCTCGATGAAGACGCAGCGGGGCCCGCTTTACAACCCGCAACTGCGCCGGTACTGGGGTATCCCTCCCCTGCACTCACTCTTTCGCACACTGCCCCGGTCAAGGCCGGTGCAGAGTGACAGGGATCCCCACAAGAAGGTGAGGTGAGTGGCCTTGGCAGATATGGGCCCACCAACTTCTCCGAAGTTCTCCGCACCGGATCGGCCAATGGCGTGTGCCAGAGGCGCCGACCAGCCATCACCCGGCTATAGGAGAACATCAGATTCATCGGGGTTTCCCAGAGTGTGGTCCTACGTCCTGGGAACCCATACCCGCCTCGTGCTCCCCACGGAAAATATAGCTGCAGACGCTCTATCCCGATTATATCCTATCACCAATGAAGAAGTTCAATCCGTATCATTCGATCTAGAATACCCGAGCTCCAATAACTCAAAAACCTAACAGACCACGCTTTAAACAAATTACAAACCGAACTAAGAGACTTTAACGAACAACACTGGTTATATCAATTAACTAAACACTTTACTAAATGCCAAACTGAATGCTTACATATAGGAATAAACGACAATAGCTTCAGCACGTTAGAAAAAATAGACATTCAACTCATGTTAAGATTCTTGACAACGAGATTCCCTCGAATGAAACTAATAGAAAAAAATTAATGAAAGAGCTTATTCGAATTTGCACGACCGACCGACAAAACGATTTGGACGAAAACCTAAAACGAATATATATGGGATATAATACTTCAGTACACGAAACGACAGGATATACCCCTTTCGAACTGACATGTGGACGGCAAGCTAATATGCCATCCTCAACATCAAATACCCCCACCATAACTAAAGGACACTTATGTAACCTCTGGAAAAATCGACTTAACGCCTATACAGTCAAAGCAAGACAAATCACCAAATCAAACAAAAAGCAATATCGGAGAGATTAGATACGAAAAATCATTAAAAGACAAACGATATTTCAAGTAAAAAGTAAAGTATAGGTACATAACAATGACAAAACTAACAAACTAGACCACGAATGGCTAGGACCGGCAGAAATCCTCTCATCCAATCCACCCACTTATCTTATTGAATATTCCAATGGTTAAACGCAAAAAATTCACGGTAACAGATTAAAACCTTATTTTTCATGAAGGCAACCATAACATGGATAATTCTAACTCTCGAACACATTCAAAGCGATCTAGTAATAAGACTACTTAATTATGCCAACGTTTTCTTAGAACATATCGACGATTCCTATCTGTATAATGAACAAGTAGATATCACACTTATTGTGGATCTTAGCGACCCAAACGATCAAACCAATAGGTCACAACATGTAATTGAACTAATAGACCGACAATGTAAAAAACCTTGCGCTTACATACCAGAGATAAACAATCTAAAAATCCAGTTCATTCAAGACCAAGAAATCTCCAAAACCTAACGCATCAACTCAAATTGTTATTACACTATAGAAGCAAACGCGGACTACTCAACGTCATAGGCTCAGTATCTAAAACTCTATTCGGAACTCTTGACGAAGAAGACTTAGAGCTCATTAAAAAAAATATTGACACGTTGTTTTACTCCAACAACAAAATAAAAACGATCCTTAGTAACCAAACTGCACTTACCAGACACGTACTAGACGACACTAAGACGAACCAACTCGAAAACCTTACCAACGATATAAGCAAAATTGAAAACCATAACGAGAAAAACGAAATATTGATGTCTTTACTAATCCAAACTGAATCAACCATATCGGAGCTCCATACTAACATCGATGAAATTTTTAGCACTATCATATCAGGAAAACAAGGAATCATAAACCCACATATTATAGAACCTAAACAATTCTTTACAACACTCGACCAAATAACGAAACAAAACTTTATGAGTAACCATATCGAACCTTCAGTTCAAAACTTTTACCTAATTCTGGATCTAAGTAAACTAAAATTATGAACAAATGATAACAAACTTATATATACGATAATTGTACCACTTTCAGAAGACAACGAATGGAAAATAACAAAAATTTGTACGTTACCTATCAAGCAAAACTCTGTATTTATCGTATCTGTAGTAGAAACCAATACTAATCAACTTAGAACAATACACCTTTGTCGATAGCCACTTCTTAAATAAATATAAACGAACGGCAATCATCCACATTTGTAAGGAAGCTCAACCAAGTCACAATAAAATCAGTTCACCTGAATGTAGAATCGAATTAACTAATATTCAACAGACAGTAAAAACTTACTCAACTGCTGTATTCAAGCTAGAAGAATTGACGTCCGTACCTCTACAGACTGAAAATCATTATATCATTACCCTTATGAAAAATGTGCAGATCGACGTATCATGTAAAACACATAAAATCTTAGAAATCAGACAACCGAGTTTAATTAGCAGCAAAACTGGAGTTCGACTCGAGACGCCGTTGCTTGCGGACATGTTCCCGCTCGTCAGCATAAAGCTAGTTGTAATAGTAGTTGGTTAGGGGTAGATGTGTCATAACGTGGGTGGAATTAGTTTAAAGAAAACATGAGAAATACCAATTTTTAACGAGCTAGACAGTGATGGACAATTCCCATTTGAGATGAATTAGGGTGTCACGGGTACGTACAGTGATTTTAGTTTATTGCTGACTTGAATAAGATGAGAGGGTTTAACGGATGCGAGAAGTCGCAGGCTAAATTGGAAGGCGTAGTGGGGATAAATTGATATAACGATTAATGTTATTGAGTGAGTAATCGTTTAGTCGATTTTAATTAAAGTTAAAGTGAGCTAAATTAATATTAAGTTAATTTATTGGCTAAATTAAAGGAAATAGAAATTAGAATTTGACTAGAATAGGAATTGAAATAATGTGCAATTACAGTTCAGGAACTATAACGAATAAATAACTACGAGTCACATGTTAAGGTGGACGTAGGTCATAGAGAGAAAGATAGGGTAGATAATAAAGTCGACGTGTAATTAAAATAAATATCTAATTTTATATCAAATATTAATTATGTATACAGTTTGAATATTCTTGTATTAACCCCTTCCCGTACTTTATCGAGTCAGACTCGCGATGAAGATTTTGGCCCAAACATGAATATCGCGAGTCTGACTCGCGACCAGATACTTGGGCCAAATATAAACATAACAAGCCAAGCTCGCGGACGGCTTTTTTGCCCGTTATCTGTTTAGCGCACGTCGATGTCTACCGCTTGGACTCGAGTTTCGTCGAACTAAATGGCACGGGAAGGGGTTAAATTCCGATGTTTAGAGTTGAGATAATCGTAGTTCATTGTTAAAGAAAGACCAATTTGGGCAATGGCCATGTAAAATGCGATTTTGATAGCATTGGATGGGATTGGTGGTCCGGGCCTAAAATAAAAATAAAATAAAATAAATATAATAAGGATAATAAATTGATAGTTGTAGAAAGAAGCTGTAGTTAAAGTATAGTAAGATATAGCAAGATTAATGAGATCATAATAAATTGGTCATTATGTAGAAATTAGTAAATATATTAGTACTTACTTTAATAGATTAGCTTGCTAATAGTATGGAGAACCAGAAAGTTAGATGTAGATAATCACCGGCTAATTCGTCCTAATTAGGTAATAAAATGAATTAAATTAACCGTGGTATATGTATATATCGCTACGTAATAGAAATACACAGGAAGTTAATTATAACTAAATTAAGGTTAAGGTTATTCGAAATAAATTTAGCATAGAACAAAGGAGATAAAGTTGAAAACAAAGGAGGTAAACTAATAAATAAGAAACAGGATAAACCGAATTAAAGTAAAATGACTTTCGGATCAAAATTGGTGTATCTAGTATTAAAAACAATAGAAATATTTATGATTGGACCAACAATGGTCATAGACATCCAATGTCAAACAGGAAGATATAATATTAGGTGAAGTAAAAAGTTCTGAGCGCTTTTTCGCTTTATTTCGACGATGAAATTAACATAGTCAAGATTATTCGATTTAGATTAAATATGCGCCGTTTTGTTCGATTACTTTTGTCCATTTTGAAGGCAATTTCATAATTCCGCGGTTGAAGAAGTCCTCGTTCCTATTGGTAAAAAACTTGACCAGCTCATTTTCACAAGCCTCTCTTGAGGCCAGTTTTGTACCATCAAGAAAATTTTGCAAAAACTTAAAAAGGTGATAATCGCTTGGTGCCAGGTCTGGACTGTACGGCGGATGCGATAGAACCTCCCAGCCAAGCTCTCGGAGCTTCTGACGCGTCGTTAAAGATGTGTGCGGCCTG
>JACXIO010002963.1:0-12468 GCA_014737335.1 Bombus polaris
CCGAATCGGGTTTTTTGCAGACGCAGTTCAGGCTCGTCTGGCTGGGTTAGATTGATTTGTCCGACACAGATCGACGCGAGTGTTGTACCCGAGCTTAGTAAGACATCGATCGGGGCTGGTAAATGAAATCGTGGATCGGCTAATCTCAGATTCCTGGGTATATCAAGTGTCGAATGATCGATGGGTTGACTTGGGATTATGGTCGATATGGCCGGGATAATGAGGAACGTTGATGTTCGTTCGTATGTACTGTCCGTGGAAGTGAGCGTGGCCGTGATGTATCGCCTAGAGGTCGTCGTCAAGGTATTTGGAGCCCCAATTGGGACCGACATTTGTTTGGCCTTATTCCAAGCGATTTTTCCAGATTTGCGGCAATGAAGTTCATACTAGTTCCGGTGTCAAGCAGCGCTCGACAACGGATTGGTTGCTGTTTATCGTTCAAAATATTGATTTGCACTGCGATTACTAGATCATTGGATAATGATTCGGATGCTACGGGTCTAGTATGCTCGGTCGTCAATGGAGTCGTCTATTGTCGGCGTCATTGATTATGTGTTCGTCTATGATTGGAAGATGGGCTTGGAGACGAGGTTGTTCGTGGTATTCCCGATCTGTGGTTTGTTGCGTGTTTAATAAATAAGGTGGCAAAGAGGGTGTTGCGGACCGACTGTTTGATGGAGAGGATTTTGGACTGGACGTGCTGGAACGAGACGCTGAGTAATGTTTTGCCGTATGCAACATCGTGTGCTGTCCTCCGGACGTACTACACGATCCGGCGCGACAGTATCGCGCTGTGTGTCCTTTCCCGAGGCAATTGATGCATAAAGATGCCGCTCTGACCTCCTCAAGGCGCTCGCAAAGGGATTTAGCCTTGAAGGTGTCATATATCCAGATGGTGTGTGGCCCTCGCCGCGTGTGACATGTTGACGGAGCTTGGGATGCGGTAAATGCGTGTCCTCGTGACGCGTATTGACGGACCCGCTTGGGTTGTTCCTGTGACCTTCTTGTCGGCGAGACCTCAGAGAGCGA
The DNA here is from genome assembly GCA_014737335.1 of Bombus polaris. Taxonomy (NCBI): domain Eukaryota; kingdom Metazoa; phylum Arthropoda; class Insecta; order Hymenoptera; family Apidae; genus Bombus; species Bombus polaris. The sequence goes on from JACXIO010002963.1 coordinate 1,030, forward strand.
TATGCAAGTGAGTAAGTTCTCGAGGTAGTCCAGTAACTGATTGTACTGAGGGACTTCCTTACTAGTTAACGTGAGTTCCCATGTTGTCTGATATTTGGTGATAATTTTAAACTAACGAGGTCGAGAATGAGGAAGTTTGCATTGGTTCGTTCTCCTAAACTATTTAATGCGCCGAGAGTTTGCCTTACCGTGTTTCTTAAGTCCATCAAAGCCGTCGGAGTATATCTAGTTAATTTCGGGTAACTGCTCTCTATCGCTGACCATATTTGTCATTTTGTCATGTTTACATATCTAACGCTTGTGGTGAATAGGCGTGCTTATCTCTCTTGTATTGTCTATGTACTGTACAGTATTATGCAGAAATTAGAAGATCACTGGGCAAAGGAATGCGGGTCTGATATATTATTTCTGATAAAACCGACAAAATCTTAAAGATATGCATGCGTATTGTCACAATCAGATTACATATGTAGTGTAATGACAAGTGTTTATTCGAGCATTCGCGGAGAGACGCGACCGCGAGAAAGCACGTCAACGGGAGTCGTAAATTCCCGTTACGATTAGATAATCGACGCCACGAACAGATCGGTCCCCTGATTTCTGTTACGATCATAGGTGGTTCAATTGAGTTTACACTGAATTAACAGGTATAAACTAATGTTTATTTCAACAACTTTGTAAAGATGATAATTACACTGATGCGTATGTATAAGTTAAGTAAGTGATGGATTTAGGGATAGAAACCCGATAATGACATGTTGACTATTCCCACGATGAAGAATAAGTAAAGTAAAAGTGACGATGCTGTGTCGGAGGAAAGCTAGTGATGGGTGTGACTGACGCAAGGGACCATCGGATTTGTTGATGACCATTTTGGTAAGGTAAGTGAGGGCAGTAGACATTGCTTCTGATTGGATAAAATAAGGTTCGTGGACTAGGAAGGGTCTTAGCCGCCCTCGATAGAAAGTTGCTAGTGTGAAGTACCATACGTGAGAAAACCTAACTTTCCCGTGCCTTCCCGTAGTGAACAATAAGCTTTAGAAACGATTCAGTAATGAGATGTTTGTTCGGTCTGAAGGACCTTAGCAAGAAAATTTCTGAGATTTATGGTAGGTTCTTAAGAGTATTGAGGGTACGCAGTAAGGATGTGCAGATATCTGGTTACCATCTTGCCCGCGGGAGTTCGCTGGTTAGTGCCTAAGAGTGCAGACGTGTGTCTAGTGCCCTGTGTAGTTCTCGAAACAACACGTGACGCCCATTTGTCGAAAGTGAATCGAACAAACTTACCAAGAGTTCTCAAACGTGACTGTGGAAAACCCAACGCTACTAAGCTCTGACTCGAATCATTGCCGCTCGACTAGTTACTTCAAATCGAATTAACTAGCTCGATGATGGCCCGAACATCCCGAACGGGCTCTCCGGAGCTGAGTTATAACAGCGCCGCTCTTCCTCCCCCGTGGCAAAAGGACATTACATCCCTCTTTGCAAACGACCCGCTCACGAAAAAACGCAAGCTGGAAGCAGCTAAGACAAATGTTAAGCAAGTGCCCACCTATAACAGATTTTCAATACTGGATACAACAGACGACTCCATGGGCACAACAGAAACGTCAAACAAACCACATACCCAAAGAAATCCCTCTCCGCTCGCCAATCTTCATTGACGATGTCATCGACATCCAAACCATGATAAAATCAATAGAAAAAGACATCAACAAAGAAGAATACAAGCTCAAAATTAACAACAACTAAGTGAAAATTCTGCCGACCGATCCAGGTGCCTACAGAAAATTAACGAGGTTGCAAAAAACCCTGAATGCTAACTTTCACACATACCAGCTCATGCAAGAAAGATCTTTTCGATTGGTACTACGCAACATCCACCACTCGACCAATCTAGACGAACTGAAGTACGAACTTTATAAACTGGGACACGAAGTTATTAACATCAGTAAAATTAGACATAGGATCACTAAAAACCCTCTATCCCTATTCTTTGTCGACATAAAACGAAAGCCGAACAACAAACAAATTTACGACATAAACCGATTGATGAACTCGGAAGTAAAAATCGAACCTCCTTTATTGCAATCATAATTTCCGCTGCGTCAAATGTGCAGGTACACACCCGACCGACCAGTGCACTAAATCACCAGAAACCCCAGCGAAGTGCATCCACTGCAATGGTGACCATCCTGCGAACTACAATGGATGCTCAGCCTACAAAACCCTATACTTAAACAAGTATCCCAAACCCAGAGCCAAAGAGACAAAAAATCAAATGCACAGTCCTCCAAAATTTACCAGCCCTTCAATCTCCTATGCCCAAGCAGTAAAAACCAACCAAGATAATCGGAATATCCAAAAGGACCATTCCCAAAACAGCGTTCCCAATCCACAAAACTCAGACAACTTCTCCAGACTAAAAAAATTAATCGAAAAACAGTCGGAGCAAGTAAACAACCCACTATCACTATTAACACTCATCGTGGATAAACTAATACGCCCCGACGTAAAATAAAACCAAGACGCATAGCTCTTTGGAATTCCATCGGTCTAGCTCAACACAAACTCGAACTAGAACTCTTCCTTAAACAACAGCTCATATCGGAAACCCACTTCACCGACAAAAACTCAAAACTATCTCAAAATAAACGGCTGCAACTTCTACCATACCCAACATCCCAGTGGAAAGGCCCACGGCGGCACCGGAATCATTATCAAATCCAGCATCAAGCACTACGAGCTTCCACCATTCCAGAAAGACTACCGTCAAGCTACAAACGTAGCAATAGAAGACTGCCATGGTACAATCACCACTTCAGCAGTATATTTCCCCCCCCCAGACACTCAATTACCAAAGAAAACTTTGACAACTTCCTTGACGCTCTAGGCAATAGATTCGTAGATGGAGGAGACTATGTAACGTAAATCACATCAGAGACCAGGCCACACACCGAAGGCAGGATGACACCCAAATATCTGCACGTCCTTAGCGCGTACCCTCAATAGTCTTAAGTACCCACCAGTGGTCCTGGAATTTTCTTAGTTAGGGTCCTTCAGACCAAGCGAATATTCCTTAATTACATTCTTCTTTTTTTTACGATTATTGTTTTACTACGGGTCAACACGGAAAGTTGGTTTTCCTCACGTCTGGTACATTCCGTTAGCAACTTTCTCACGAGGGTGGCTAAAACCCTTCCTGGTCCTCCACCCATCTGATTATCCAACCGGAGACGGTGTCTACTGCCCTCACTTCCTTAACCAAAAGTACCGTCAACAAATCCGATAGTCCCGTGTCCTTAGACACACCCACCCCTAGCTTTCCTCAGACACAGGACAGTCAGTAAGACTCATTTATTCGGTACTCTCAGAATAGCCAACTTCTTTACCGATCTCTATCCTTATAGTCGCGTACTTAACATTGTAACTAAGTTTACCTAACGTGGTTGAAGTGAATTGTAATTTATCCGTATTCGTTTGTGATTGTTACATTCGCAATAAACTAATAGCTCTGATACGAATCAGCTGTTTCATTTTCACCATCCAACCCTTAAGTTACGTGACAACTATAACGCCAAACATACCCAGTGGGGCAGCAGACTTGTCACGGTAAGAGGCAAAAATCTCCTGAAAAGCATAATCACCAACAATTTCAACTACCTCACCACATATGAACCCACATACTGGCCCACTGACACTAACAAAATTCCCGATCTCCTCGACTTCTTCATAAATAAAAATATCTCGCCAAGGTATGTCCAAGTCAATTCCTCGATGGAACTCTCTTCTGATCATTCCCCCGTTATAGCAACAGTCAGTTCAGCAATAATCGAGAACCCATCTAATGGCTTTATTCATAACCAACGCACCAACTGGCAGCTCTTTAGAGAAATCTTTAATCACTCAACTTCTGCCTCAATTTCACTACAAACAAAGGAAGATATCGAAACAGCCACGGAATACTTAAACGCGAGCATAACAAACGCTATCCGCTCCTCCACACCTACCGAGACTCCAATCACCAAACACGAATATCCCCACTACATAACAAAAAAAAATCACAGAAAAACGAAGACTAAGAAGAGTATGGCAGACCCATAGAACACCGGACGACAAACGCAAGCTGAACAACGCTACCAGGAAGTTAACAAAAATCATCAAAAAATACAAAAACTACTGTTTCAAAAAATTTCTCGCCAATTTGTCTCCCACAGCCGACTCAAACTACTCTCTATGGAAGGCTTCCAGGAAACTCACGCGTCCCCCGCAAATAATCCCTCCAATTCGCTGCCCGCTAGGCGTATCCTTTTCATCCGTCTCCGTAAACATTGTCTGTACCATGAAACGACAAATCGTACGTACCAGACATTCAGCGACGTTTAGCCGTCCCTTTGTCACCGACCGACATACGATACGACGAAACGCGAACGAAATTTCCGCGCGTCGAGAAAGTTATCATTGCGCATTTAATAGCGCGTGACAGTGCGCACAAAGGCACTTTCATGGAACAATAACGTAGGCCGAAACGTGTGTCCCCGTTCCACACAACGAAATCGACCAACAAAGACTGCCTCGTGCGCTAAATTGCATTTCCACACACCAAGAATACCGATGCGCGCGAAACAACGAATATTTAAACGTTAAGAGTGACACCGTACGGAAACCATAGCGGGGATGTATTCTTCCTTTCGAAATTACGTGACTCCATTTTGCATATATGTCTGCTGATCCGTAAGATCAAACACGATCGATAATGTTGTTAACCGACAGATGTTTTATTGATCAATGATATTGATCGTACCATACAAATATTAACAACATTACTGAACGTGTACGATCAACATTGAAATGATAATTAGTATTGTGGTTGGAGATTGACGAACCTTCAGATACATATTTTGAAACATTAATTATATATAATACCAGAGTATTGATAATAGTATTTATTGGCTGTGTAATGTCGAAGTTTAATATTTTATGAAACAATCTTCGTAACATTAATGTCGCATCTACATTGGATTTGTTCGTAAACAATTTATAATTCGTAAATTGCACGCGAGCTCTAGTGTTGAAGGATTAGGTTTCGGGTCAAAATGAAAATCTATCCATACTCTTACTGTTTCTTGAAAATAGTTAAGAATATACAAAAGTTAATATAAATACGATCAGATGAAGAATCCTTCATATTCTAATACAAATGGATAACCAATTTGACCAACTGCATAGCGCAAGATATGTAATTCGAAATCTATTGGTCACTGTGTATATACGGTAACCTATGAAAATATTTAAACGCTTATAGAAACTTTGTTATGCGTGACATTTGAAATCTGAAAATGAAAGGAAATATATATATCGTGTCTCTACGAGTATAATCATCGTACGGTAAATCGTAACTAATATTGTATCACGTGTAATCGTGTAAGATATTGAAAACATTATTCTCAATCTCCATTAACCAATATCATTTTATTACTAATCGTACGAGCTTTTAGTCCAACCCTCTTCCGAATCAATTTTTTTATCACTTTTTTCGTTTCCTATCGCGAAAGGGAGCCGAGAATACCCCCAATGGTACAGACGCCTCAAGGCGGAAAAATTTGGTTGATACTGCGCCGCGAGCGAAAGCAGAAACGCGAGGTGGAAATAGAAATACCATCTGCCGAAGCACGGTATGCGATATAGTAACGCGGTGTGGGAAATGTACGATGGGAAAAAATGTATTGTATTTCGCGAAAATAAATGGCGAACGAAGAATAATGGGATTTAAAAGCATGAGTAGCAGATGCACGGTAAATATGAAGTACAGCTACGTGCAGAGTACATGTGACTGGGAAACGTGTCCCGAAGGTATATCAGAGGAAAGAAGAGCAGGCACTTTCGGTGTTTCCTTCGCATAACGAGTAGGATGCTTGCTCTTACAACCTTAGGGTTCACTGACAATGTTGGAGTCTTAGTTGTGATTTGTGATAGGCGTTCAAAACTCAACTCCGAAATAATTCGATGTTTTTCAAGAATTCGGAGATTCAAATCATCTGGAATATGATTTTGAAGCTCAGAACTCTTGAAAGTCCCTGAACACCACCTACGATTCTTAGGAAAAGTTTTCGTACAACATATACAACATCTACGTAAAAGTTTTCAATGATAAGCTTCAATTGCTTCGTGAACCACTACAAATGTATTTGTAATATACTCGAACAATTCAGACTGTCATTAATACGTTACATCAATGTACTGCTTGGATAAAAATATATGTAGCGGCACTCGACAAGTCAAATACCGCCATTCGACTCTAACTAAACGAGCGGACACGTGGCGCAGTTGTTAGCGTCTTAGGTTTCGAACGTTCGGGGCCCGGGTTCGATTCCCGGCGCCCGTAGTCCGATTTTATTTCCACGCACAAAAAATAGAAGAAAATCAGCAGCGACATCTACAGCCCTCAGCGACAACTACCACCCTCTGGACCAGGCCCAACCAGCTTTATCGACAACCACAACAACCTCCTGTCGCGTATCCGCTTCAAAGTGGTGACCCCGACGTGATATGAACAACGCAACCTTCTGATGTGGAGTCAGAAGCGCTACGAGCCTTCCATCATCGTGAACCTAAGACTGTGGAAATCTGGACCTGCCGCTACGACGAACACAAACGGCCCTTCCTTCAGCGAAACTCGACGCCTCACCACCGACTCGCGCACGCAGGTGACAGGACACGAAACGATGACCAAGCCAGGAGTGATGTAGCCATCGCAAGTTCATGGGCATCACCACCAGCACGTCATACCAAAAAAGAGGAGGAACGGAGGCCCACGACCGAACGCGGAACACGCCCGCACCGTACCGACAGTATTCATGGCCACATCGAAGACTTCGCGCAAACATCACAGGCTCGACAATAATCGGCTGACGCCTTACCTCACTAAGACTATAACGTTATCACTGGTAAGGGAGTATGTAGCGGCACTCGACAAGTCAAATACCGCCATTCGACTCTAACTAACCGAGCGGACACGTGGCGCAGTTGTTAGCGTCTTAGGTTTCGAACGTTCGGGGCCCGGGTTCGATTCCCGGCGCCCGTAGTCCGATTTTATTTCCACGCACAAAAAATAGAAGAAAATCAGCAGCGACATCTACAGCCCTCAGCGACAACTACCACCCTCTGGACCAGGCCCAACCAGTGTACCGACAACTACAACAACCTCCCGTCGCGTATCCGCTTCATATACATATGGAAAATGCGCTTGTAAGGTATTGAATATTTACGAAGCTCTTAAAATCTATGGAAACTTTCAAGATTTTCAAACTTATCACGTTTGTTGGCTGTTCAAGAATTATCAAGACTTTCAAGAGGCTTTCAAAAGAAACATGTTCGAAATGATTCGAATTTTTTCTCTCATATACTCATTTTTCGCGAATTTTCGGACCCGGTAAGTTTACTGTAAGACACGTATAAATATTGGAGTAATGGGAGGAAAATAAGTGGTGTGGCATGTGCTCAGCTAGGTTTATAAGATGCAGTGGATAAAAAATGTATTCCGAGTCTCTGGTGGTGGATGATGTAGGGAAGACGTGTGTGACCAGAGAGAAAGAGGGATCTTCGTGGATGAAGCGTGGATGATCCGTTATAACGAGACGTGATAAAGTGCACGCGCACTGAGCAAAAATTCAAAGTCGATTTTCTCGAAAACAAAGCCTCAAACGAAAAATTTTTATTCTATATTTTCGACTTCTTTTTTCGCGTAGAATCACCCCCTTTCCGCTTGTACCACCAGTTACCAACCACACTGTATAACGCACATGATATGTGTATAGAAGGTTTCTATGGTAAGCGTCCACGTATTTTCGTGAGTATGTATACACCACATAGAACCATTTACTTTTGAAGTATATTATTTATCACGCTTATCGCTTCTGACATACTCCTTACACCAGGAATATCCTTGGTATATGTATGTAAATATATCGTCAAGATATGCAAAGATCCACGAGTAGACTGAATTCGCGTTTTCTTTTCGGATCAAAGTGCAGTTTTATCGCCACGGTGCGCAAAAATATAGTCCAAAGATGCGCAATTCTGATCTTCTTCTTGGGTTATTGTTATTCGAAACGGAGCTTCAAAATACAAAAGAAACAATGTAAGGCTTCCTCTAACGCCATACTGTATAGGGTTATTCTCACGCTAATTGGATTGCCTTGCCGAATCAACTAGTAATATCCAAATAAGGAATGTCTTCCATTCTCTCTCTATTTGAAATCTACGAGTACTAGTGTTCAGCAAAGTAGCCAATTAATAGAGAAAATGGACAGCAAAGTGACGCACGGTTAGCCATCGAGACTAGGATGATTCTGCTTCACGATTACAAGACGAGAGTCGAACGATCTCGCGGCAGACCGACCTTGTGACCTTTCCTCGTGCCAGACGAAGTAATGAAGGTAAGATGAGTCGTGTTATTGAGGAAGAACAGAAAGGAGAATACAGAAATGGGCATGGTAGTCATGGAAACCGCCCCGAGAGACTATATCTTCCTTAATCCGACTCCTGATTGGCCGAGGTAATCTTAAACTCTTGTCCTCCCAAGGAAGTTCGCGGCATAAAACATAGTTTTTACGATTTTCGATCGGCGACTTCGTGGAAATCGTGCGAGGTTCGCTCGACGGATGCGTAACCCAGACCTTATCGATCACCGGCGCAGTTGCGGGTTGTAAAGCGGGCCCCGCTGCGTCGTCATCGAGCAACCGTGGCCGTCCGGGGGTGGGCCGCCAGGCCCCCGTTCGCGTTGATGCGTCTGGCGAGGAGGACGCGAGAGTTGGGGGATCTCGGAGGGGGTCGGAGGAGCCCGATGTTGTGAACGTCGGCTCGGGACCAACATGGGGGAGGACGCGGCGAAGACGCGGCGGCGGCGACGGGGGGTGAGATCCGACGACGAAATGTCGTTATGCTCTTCCTCTTCGGCCACTGCGAGCGCGCTCGGCAAGCGGTCGTACCGCAAGATTGCCGAGCCCGCTGAAGGCACTACCTCCGCCGCCAATGGTCGTGGCGGAGGCACAGGACGCCGCACGCGGCAGCGGGACGCATCTATGGGGGACTCGGACTCCGCGCTGCTGCCGGCTCCCGACAAAAGGAAGAAGAAAGGCGCGCGGTGCGGAGCGGACGCCGACACCGACACCGACGCCGAGGCCGCCGCGGCGGAGGCTACCATCCGCGGCGGTGTTGGCGACGGCGACGAGGCACGGAGCGATGTTGCGAAGACTGGGCCGGTCGGCAAACAGGCGACAACGAAGGACGCGAAACCGACTCACAGTCGAGAAGAGGAGGACAGCGCACACTTGCGGAGGAAGGTGCGCCTTCTGGAGAGAGAGGTCAGCCGTCTCCGAGAGACGGTGGAACGGTTGACCAGGGAACGGGAGGAGAAGGCAGCTGAGGGCCCCAGTGGCGACGATAAGGGAAGGAAGGCGGGTATCACCTCTGCGGAGAAGACGAAGAGAAATGCCCCCGGGGCCCCAACGGGAGCAATCATGGGTCCCCCCCTCCCCCGCCGCCCTTGCACCACTGGTCGGCGTCACGCCGATTGCGCGGTCCCGACGGCTTGGCGAGTGGCACACAGGACGGGAGAACGGGCAGATCCGGCGCCCCAGGACCTCGAGACCCACTAGAGGATCTCAAGACCCTGCTCCTCCGTAAGTTGGAGGTGTGGTGGCGAGATATTAAACCAGGAGGAGCTATCATTCCGGCTACGGGCGCAGCTGCCGCCGAAAGAACCGTGCAAACACGATCGCGGTCGGCAAGAGATACCTCGTGGTCGACCGTGGAGTCGTCGGCCGACGAGGCAGGATTTATCACCATTGTAAGAGGAGGAAGAGGTAGAACGAGGCAAAGGGACAGAAAGCGAGCCGCGCAAACTCTTCCAACGGTCCACGCGCCGACCGAGGGCGCAGGAACCTAGGGAAGGATACCATCGCCTCTGCCGTCGGCGGCACTGCGGACGGGGGCCCCTGCACGCGGGGCGGCGGCCGGCAGCGACGGACCTGAGGTGAGAACTTTCGCGGAGGTGGCCGCTCGGCCTCCGGTGCGTCCCCGCACAGGGAGAGAATCCATGCGGGGAACGGGTAGTAGCGTCAAAGCGGGAAATGTCGGAAAGGGAAATGGACGTACCGCGAGTGGGCGGGACGCGCGCGGGGAGAGAGCACCCGGCCTCCCCCGTCCCCCTCGATGCGCCGCGGTAACGCTCACCGTGAGGGATGGCTCGGGTTTCACTTATAGGAATGCGATGTCGGTGGTGAGGAGGGAAGTCAGGCTCTCCGAACTCGACATCACGGAGCTGAAGCTAAGGAGGGCGGCCACGGGGGCGCTGCTGCTTGAGATACCAGGCCAGGACGCTGGGTGCAAGGCATAGCGACTGGCCGAGCGAATGGCAGCCACGTTGAAGGACCTACCCGCCAAGGTGGCCGTGCCGCGAAGGACGGCCGAGTTAAGAGTGACCGGACTGGAGGACTCGGTCACCCCGGCGGAGGGGGCGGCCGCCGTTGCCGAGGCCGGGGGCTGCCGCGGCGACGAGGTCGACGTGGGAGCCATACGCTTCGCCCCTAGGGGCTTCGGGTCGGTGTGGCTACGCTGCCCGCTGGTAGCGGCCAGGAAAATCAGCGGAGGAGGGGACGCCCGATCAGGAGGCAAAATCACCATAGGTTGGTCAGCGGCGAGGGTTTCCCCTCTCCCGGTGCGACAACTCCAATGCTTCAGGTGCATGGAGTTGGGGCACGTGCGCAGGGACTGCGCGTCGACGTTCGACCGGTCGGAGCGCTGCTATCGGTGCGGGGCGGAGGGACATCGCGCCAGCGACTGCTTGGCGCGAGTACCTAGGTGTCCGGTGTGCACAGACTTAGGATTGCCCGCGTCGCACCGTATGTGGTCGCCGGCATGCAAACCACCGGCCCGTAAGAAGAGGGCCGCACAGGAGGCAGGGACCGTTCCAGGCGACGGCGGAGACGTGGCGACGAGGAAGAAAACGACCCCGCCGCCAACGGGCCCCACGAAGGCCAGAAGAGAAGACGGAGAGGTTGGACGCACCGACTGCGAGGGGTACGGCCCGGTGGAGGCCATGGAGACGGAGCCTTCCCCGGCATGAGCGGAGGAAGAAGAGGAGGACAGCTGCTGCTGCAGGGTAATCTTAACCGCTCCCGCCGGGGTCAGGACTTAATGTTCCAGAGCCTGGTGGAGCGGCGGATCGGTCTGGCAGCCGTGGCCGAGCCATACAACATTCCCGACGCGTCACGGGGCGCGGGGGATCTAATCGGCTCGGTCGCCATATTCTGTAACGGAAACGCGAGGTGCCCCGCCTGCTCGGTGATCGAGCAGGGACGGGGCTTCGTGGCCGTGAAGTGGGGCGACCTGGCCGTGGTGGCCGTTTACGTGTCACCCAACATCAGCCGGTCGGAA
>JACXIO010002972.1:0-13874 GCA_014737335.1 Bombus polaris
TAGAGGCTGCGGCGAATGGCATTCAGGTCCCCAGCCCAGATCGGAGCTCCATAGAGAAGCCTCGATCGCACAACGCCGGCGTACAGCCGGCGCACCCCGACGCGCGGCAGCAAACGTCCTAATGCGTTAGGCGTCGGATCGACGGACGGCGCCAGGCGCTCGAAGTGAGCGCGGAAGGTCCAGTGACTGTCGAGGGTCACGCCCAGGTATTTCATACTGGTCCTGACCCCAATCTCAGCCCCCTCCAACCTCAGGCGATAGCCCGCAGGGAGCGTCCCGTGATCGGCCCTGCGGCAGAACCACATTGCCTCGGACTACTCAGGGGACACCCTCAGCCCCAGTCACTTGATCGCGACGACCACGCAGGCCACCGCCAGATCCGCCAGTCGGCCGGTTCGGCCCACGCCGTGCCCCAGGCCAGCACCAACGTGTCGTCGGCGTAGCACGCCAGCGCCGAGTCCGGAGGCATCAGCGCCCGGAGCACTGCGTCGTACGCGACGTTCCACAGCAGTGGTCCCAGCACTGAACCCTGCGGAACCCCGCGGTGCTCCGCCCTTTCGGTCACACATACCCCCCCTCCCCGCCACGGACGCTGTAGACAACGCTCCGGTCCCGGAGGAACGCCCGGACCACACCCCGCAGGTACGCGGGTACCCGATGAAACTCGAGGGCCCGGCATATCCTGTTCCAGGGGATGCTGTTGAAGGCGTTGACCACGTCCAGCGACACAGCCAGCGCCACGCAACCACGCTGTTCGGCCCTCTCGACCAGGGAGCGAACACGCGCAACTGCGTCGACCATAGACCGTCCCTTCCGGAAGCCAAACTGGCTGTCGTGCAGTCCGGGATCACCCCGGGACAAATGCGACTCGAGGCGGGCAGCCACCACTCTCTCCAGCAACTTGCCAGCCTCGTCCAAAAGGCATACCGGCCGAAAGGCGGAAGGCGACTCCGGAGAGCGTCCCGGCTTTGGGAGGAGGACCATCCGTCCCTCCTTCCTCAAGACGGGGAATTCGCCCCGAGACAGGCATCTGTCGAAAAGACGCATTAATCTCGGGGCCAAGACCCCGGCGACGTCCTTCCAGAGGCGGGCCGGGACTCCGTCGGGACCCGGAACTTTCCGCGCTCCGATCTTCCCGACAGCCGCGGCCAGTTCTTCTTCGGTGACCCTCGATTCCGGTCACCAATTTCCCGCGGTGTCGCGTGGCACTTCCTCCGGCGGTTGCGGCTCTTGCTCCTCCTCATCGGTGGACCTGCCCTCTTCCTCGTTCGCCGATCCCGGGAACAGGGTGCCGACAACCTCCTCCAGGAACCGAGGGTCCATGCTCTCCGTTGCGGGATGCGCCCGTGGGCGGAGTTTGTTTAGTACCATCTTGTAAGGGCGCCGTCAGGGATCGGATTCGAGGTTGGCCAGAAGCTCGCCCCAAGCCCGTTTCTTCGCCTCCTTGATGGCTTCTTGCAGGGGTCCCCGCGCTTCGCGGTAGGCCTCGTACAGACGAGGCACCGTGGCTTCGTCTTCCCGCCTCCTACGGCGGGATCTGGTGTACCGGCGCCGAGCGCGGATGCACGCCCCGCGGAGACGAGCGATCTCCTCGGACCACCAGTACACCGCGCCAGCGCGGCGCGGGGCTTCCGACCGCTGCATACATGAATCGCAGATCGCGTGCATGTCGCGCCTCTGCCGGGTCGCTCCCTCCTCCACGTCTTCGTCGGTCGGGTATTCCTCCAACCAGTCGATGGCTATTGCGGCCGCTGCCATGAAGTCCTCGTCGCGGTGGGTGACCGCCCACCGTGGGAATCTTTTTCTCCTTCCCGGTGGACCGGTGGATCCGCGCGCGTCGAATGAACGGTCGTCCATGGCACCACCAACCGCCACCTCCATCAAGATGTAGAGGTGGTCCGAGACGGTCTCCTCCGGGGACACGCCCCAACCGGAAACACGGCGGGATGCGGCAGGGTTTGCCCACGTGAGGTACACTATGGACTCGCCCCGCCACTCCACGCACGTGCTGGTCGACCCCCGGTTCATAAGCCGGAGGTCGAGTGCAGCTGCCCAGTCCTGCACGTCGCGCCCCCTTCCGTTGGTCCTACGGGAGCCGCACGCCGTTGAGTGAGCGTTGAAATCCCCGAGTATCAGTGATGGGCAGGCGCCCAAACGCATCGCGCCAGACGCGAGTCTGTCCAAGAAGGATGCGTATTCCTTCCGGCTGATGCTGGGTGACACGTAAACGGCCACCACGGCCAGGTCGCCCCGCGTTCCCGTTCCAGAATATGGCGACCGAGACGATTAGATCCCCCGCGCCCCGTGACGCGTCGGGAATGTTGTATGGCTCGGCCACGGCTGCCAGACCTATCCGCCGCTCCACCAGGCTCTGGAACATTAAGTCCTGAGCCCGGCGGGAGCGGTTAAAATTACACTGCAGGAGCAGCTGTCTTCCTCTTCTTCCTCCGCTCATGTCGGGGAAGGCTCCGTCTTCATGTACTCCTCCGGGCCGTTCCCCTTGCAGTCGGTGCGTCCGAACTCTCCGTCTTCTCTTCTGGCCTTCGTGGGGCCAGTTGACGGCGGTGTCGTTTTCTTCCTCGTCGCCACGCCTCCGCCGTCGCCTGAAACGGTCCTTTCCTCCTGTGCGGCCCGCTTCTTGCGGGACGGTGGTTTGCATGCCGGCGACCCCATACGGTGCGATGCGGGCAGTCCTAAGTCTGTGCACACCGGACACCTAGGTACTCGCGCCGAGCAGTAACTGGCGCGATGTCCTTCCGCGCCGCACCGATAGCAGCGCTCCGACCGATCGATCGTCGACGTGCAGTCCCTGCGCACGTGACCCAACTCAATGCACCTGAAGCATTGGAGTTGTCGCGCCGGGAGAGTGGAAACCCTCGCCGCTGACAAACCTATGGTATTTTGCCTCCTGATCGGGCGTCCCCTCCTCCGCTGACTTTCCTGGCCGCTGCCAGCGGGCAGCGTAGCCACACCGACCCGAGGCCCCTAGGGGCGAAGCGTATGGCTCCCACGTCACCTCCTCCGGGGTGACCGAGTACTCCAGTCCGGTCACTCTTAATTCGGCCGTGCTTCGCAGCACGGTTACCTTGGCGGGCAAGTCCTTCAACGTGGCTGCCATTCGCTCGGCCAGTCGCGATGCCTTGCACCCCCATCTCGAGTAGCAGTGCCCCCGTGACCACCTTCCTCAGCTTCAGTTCCGTGACGTCGACTTCGGAGAGCCTGACTTCCCTCCTCATTACCGACAACGCATCCTTATAAGTGAAAGCCGAGCCATCCCTCACGGTCAGCGTTACCGCGGCACATCGTGTGGGTCGGAGGAGGCAGGGTACTTTCTCCCCGCGCGCGTCCCGCCTACTCGCGGTACGTCCCTTCACCGTTCCGACAGTTCCCGCTCCGACGCTGCTACCCGCACCCTGCATGGATTTTCTCCCCATGCGGGGACGCACCGAAGGCCACCTCCGCGGAAGTCTTCACCCCCGGTCCGTCGTTACTGGCCACCGCCCCTTGTGCCGAGGCCCCCGTCCGCAGTGCCGTCGACGGCAGATGCGATGATACCCTTCCCTTGGTTCTTACGCCCTCGGTCGGCGCATGGACCGTTGGAAGAGGTTGCGCGGCTGGCTCTCTGTCCCTTCGCCTCGTTCTACCTCTCCCTTCTCTTACAACGGTGATGAATCCTGCCTCGTCGGCCGACGACTCCACGGTCGACCGCGAGGTGTCTCTTGCCGACCGCGGTCGTGTTTGCACGGTTCTTTCGGCGGCAGCTGCGCCCGTAGCCGGGGGATAGCTCCCCCTGGTTTTATTTCTCGCCACCACTCCCCCAACTTACGGAGGAGCAGAGTCTTAAGATCCTCTAGTGGATCTCGAGGTCCTGGAGCTCCGGATCTGCCCGTTCTTCCGTCCTGTGTACCACTCGCCAAGCCGTCGGGACAGCGCAAAGGGTGTGACGCCGACCAACGGTGCGGGGAAGGTGGGGGAGGGGGACCCATAATCACTCCCATTGGGGCCCCAGGGGCATTTCTCTTCGTCGTCCTCGCAGAGGTGATCCTCGCCTTCCTTCCCTTATCGTCGCCACTAGGGCCCTCGGCTGCCTTCTCCTCGCGTTCCCTGGTCAACCGTTCCACCGTCTCTCGGAGACGGCTGACCTCTCTCTCCAGAAGGCGCACTTTCCTCCGCATGTGTGCGCTGTCCTCCTCTTCTCGACCGTGGGTCGGTTTCGCGTCCTTCGTTGTCGCCTGTTTGTCGACCGGCCCAGTCTTCGCTTCATTGCTTCACGCCTCGTCGCCGCCGCCAACAGCGCCGCGGATGGTAGCCTCCACCGCGGCGGCCTCGGCGTCGGTATCGGTGTCGGCGTCCGCTCCGCACCTCGCGTCTTTCTTCTTCCTTTTGTCGGGAGCCGGCAGCAGCGCGGGATCCGAATCCCCCGTAGACGCGTTCTGCTGCCGCGTGCGGCATCCCGTGCCTCCGCCACGACCGTTGGCGGCGGAGGTGGTGCCTTCAGCGGGCCCGCCAATCTTGCGGTACGACCGCTTGCCCGTCGCGCTCGCAGCGGCCGAAGAGGAAGAACATAACGAAATTTCGTCGTCGGATCTCATCCCCCGCTGCCGCTGCATCACCGTTGCGTCCCACCCCACGATGGTCCCGAGCCGACGTTCACAACATCGGGCTCCCCGACTCCCTCCGAGACCACCCAGCTCGCGCGTCCTCCTCGCTAGACGCATCATCGCGACCGGGGTGCCTGGAGGCCCACCCCCGGACGGCCACGGTTGCTCGATGACGACGCAGCGAGGCCCGCTTTACAATCCGCAGCTGCGCCGGTACTGGGGTATCCCTCCCCTGCACCATAAACGATTTTCTGATTCGTTTTGCTGTCCATAGTTCATTACAAGTATCGCCGAGGTCGTCAACAAGGGTTTCCATCCTGGTGCCACTCACTCTTTCGCACCCTACCCGGGTCAAGGCCGGTGCAGAGTGACAGGGAGCCCCACAATAAGGCGAGGTGAGTGGTCTTAGCAAATATGGGCCCACCAACTTCTCCGAAGTTCTCCCCACCGGATCGGCCGACCATCCATCACCCGGCTATAGGAGAACATCAGATTCATGGGGGTTTCCCAGAGTGTGGTCCTACGCCCTGAGAACCCATACCCACCTCGTGCTCGCCAGGTGAGTTGGAAAACTAGTAGAACTTTAACAATTTGTTCCTTTAAGATTTCTGATCCTCATGATGAGTAGAATACAATACAAGAAACAATTTGACTTTGAATTCTGAAGCCAAGGTAAGTTTTGCGACTACTATTCTTGCACATTTTCGTTATCCAGGTATAGTGTTGGTGACAAATCGTTTTTAACCATCCGCTTACAAATTATCGCCGCTCTATCGTATTTTCGAATTATATAGTCAGGAACAAAAATAAATGGAATCATAATGAAATTTCATTAAATATGTTTTATTTACATTGTTTGTTAGTTTACAATGATTGTATGTAACTGATTAACTCGTTTAATCTTATGAACATGTAATCACTACTAATTACGCACTTTTAGCAGTCGCTAATGATTTTATTGTTAACCAGACCACCTTAAAATAACCTCATAAATAGATGAATAAAATATACTCTATATCGCTATACTATCAGCGAATACTTTAAATACTTCTGTATATTATGTGCATTCTGTGCATTGTAACGGCGAATTTCTTATGAATTTTACGGTTGCGTAAATTAAAACACGGATGCTGTTAATCACGCGTGTACACATGCATTTAGATACATGCATAATAGAAGCCTCTCGCTTCAAGTTACTTGCACATACTTGGTTGGTTACATACATAGGTGGTTGCGTTTCGCGTACGGTCGTAGGCCTCTGTTCCTCCTTTTTTTAGTATGACGTGCTGGTGGTAATGCCCATGAACTTTGCCATGGCTACATCACTCCGTACTTGGTCATCGTTTCGTATCCTGTCACCTGCATGCACAGGTTCGCGATCAACCCATAGTGGCTTAGAAAGTCCATGCCTATGATAGGCGTTTGTACATCGGCCACCGTAAAATTCCATTTAAAGTCTCGCCGAAGGGACAAGTTGAGACGCATCGCGATGATTCCGTATGTTGCGATTCGCGTCCCGTTAGCCGCGAATAACTCGTACTCACTCTTTTTCAGCGGTACGCGGATTTTACTGCGCGGGTAGACACTAATGTCGCGTCGGTGTCTACCAGATATGAGACGCGTTTCTTTGTCACATACGAAAATGCGGCGGGATTTCAAGCCGTCGTCGTTCGCTGCGTTTACGGACGGCTGTCTGCGTTTCCCGAGTACCAACTACATGGTAGGTCGCATCTCGTCGCGCGTTCCCTAAATTTAACATGGTAATAGAATAACCCGTCTGGCCGCCTCCGTCTTGGGGATCTCGTGCGGCGACGATACCTCGTACGAGAGCGCGATCGAGCTCGCGGTTGCTGACGGGTTCCCATGCTCAACTTTTCTATTTGTGCTGGCAAACGACCTGTATGTTCTTCAAACATGCGTTCGACGGTGTTCAGCGTTTCGCCGCTTGTGCCGACATTTTGTGCGCATGTCTTGCATACCGCCGCTATTCTGCTTGTACTGGGTAGCGCAAACTGCCCTGTGTCAATACGTACATCGTGGATGCGGTCGGCGATCCCGCATAGCGTCTCGGGCTTCCTGTCTTGAACACCAGCCAGGACATTCTGTATGTGAGCCGGTAACCGTCCTTCCCAGACGGTGAGGATAAAGTCCTCCGAAACTGCGGGGGTGGCGACGGCCTTCAAGTCCCGGTAAAATTGGGAGGGCGACCTGTCGCCTATCTGCTCATTCTCCATTAATTTTTTCACGCGTTTTGCGTCCGTGTCCCCAAATCTCTTAATGAGTTCCGTCTTGATGTACTCGTACTGCCCGGTCTCTGGCGGGTTAGCCAGAATGTCGCGGATAAGCCATATGTATGTTTTGTCGATTTTTGATACGACTAAGTTAAATTTCAAATCTTCGGCAGTAATTCAAGAAGATTTAAACTGCGATTCAAGCATTGTGAACCACAATCAGACGTCTTCCGGCCAAAATGGTTGTACGCGGAGCAACGCGTGTACCCCGTCTACGTTACTTCCGGGTTTTTCGTCACTCGCCATCTCAGATTTTTATTTTGAAATTCTGCTCGTACTCACGTTTACCTCTTCCGCTTTGATCACGTCGGGGTCACCAATTTGAGATGAAGATATGTTGTCCGTGATAGTTGTAGTTGCCGGCTGTAGATGTCGCTGCTGGGGTACTGCTAATTATTCTTCTATTTTGATGCGTGGACTAAAAGTTGGATCACGTGCGCCGGGAATCGACCCCGGGTCCGAACGTTCGAAATCTAGAGCGCTAACATGCGTCGCTATCGTGTCCGTTGCATAGTTATTGTCGAGTGGCGTTATTTGTTATCGAGTGCCGCCACATTCTGTTTGCCGTTATAAAAGTGCAATAGCAAGGAGTTTGTTCGAATGGAGAAATGTTTTATTGGATAATAAAGACAAAACGACACTCGAGGAACGACCAATGTTCCCTTCAAATTGATTAGATTATGTCTTTTAGTTTAATTTTTGAATTATAAGTTAGATAAAGGAGATCCTTCTGAATTGATAGGAAACTTGTCTATATTAATGCAAGCTGTGCTATTTAAATCTCAAAAAATCTGCGTAGTAGTATATATGGAAAATGGTAAAAAGTATCATCCTCGTGTCTTATCGTTACAGTTTACGAATTTTATAGAAATAGTGTAATCGCTACTTCTAATTATTCCACAGTTGGATATTAAAATAGTAGACGATAGTGTAAACGAAGTATAATCTAATTTAAAGTAATAATCTAATTTCATTCTTCCGTGGGATTCGTCCTTTAGCGATCCTTTATATCTTCGTTAACGGTGGATCATCTCCCTTCGACGTTTTGAACGCTTCTTGCAACGAGGTTTACACTGCAATAAGCATTTTTCCACCATATGTCCGCACATTTCTTCCGAATCATCACTGTTTTATTTCTTCGCTCAGGCAAGTGGCATTAACCTACAAAAGCTCCGTTTGGTTTGACGGTCTCGAAACACTGGTGCGCTGCCTTTCAACTAGACTCCCGTTTCAGAAGCACATTATTTCCAACATTAAGTCGATGTGTTCAACCCTTTTCTTTCAACGATTTTTCTCCACAAGTCAGTTGACTTCAAAGAATTGTCTTCTGTAATAATTTAAGACAAAGGCTTATTATTTTATTCCTTTATATGGTCTATTTTATATTCTCATCATACTACTGGTACGGAATTATTTACAAGGTTAATGCTATACAATTTATGTAGAATTAAAGTAATAGTTAAAAAACACTAATGAAAAAGTATAAAAATAAAAGTCTTCAAATTAATTTGAATTCTAATTCAGAAATAAGTGTGTGGAACATTTCTCCACTTGAATTAGGTATATTCTTCTAAACCTATAAATTTCCTATCTCATAAAAGTCCTTGCAATTAGTTCCGAATTTCTATGAAACTCAACCTACGTATTATTCTACATTCTACTCTTCTTGTATTCTTCTATTCTAATTTCCATCACACAACACTATCTATCGCACTATGTGCACCAGTCCATACCATCGCTATCCTTGATGAAATGATTGTTAATGACATAGCACAGGGGCAAGCCAATTACGTGCTATTCGCCATTGCTCGTTATTACGTCGGGCGACACTCTACCTAGACCAGGTCACACACCGCGGGCAAGATGGCAATCAGATGTCCGCACATCCTTACTGCGTACCCTCAATACTGTTAAGAACCTACTATAAATCTCAGGAATTTTCTTGCTAAGGTCCTTCAGCCCGAACAAACATCTCTTTACTGAATCGTTTCTAAAGCTTATTGTTCACTATGGGAAGACACGGGAAAGTTAGTTTTTCTCACGTATGGTACTTCACACTAGCAACTTTCTATTGAGGGCGGCTAAGACCCTTCCTAGTCCACCAACCTTATTTTATCCAATCAGAAGCAATGTCTACTGCCCTCACTTTCCTAACCAAAATTGTCATCAACAAATCCGATGGTCCCTTGCGTTAGACACACCCATCACTAGCTTTCCTCCGACACAGCATCGTCACTTTTACTTTACTTATTATTCATCGTTAGAATAGTCAACATGTCAGTATCGGGTTTCTAACCTTAAACCAGTCACTTACTTAACTTATACATACGCATCAGTGTAATTATATTCTTTACAAAGTTGTTGGAATAAACATTAATTTATACCTGTTAATTCAGTGTAACCTCAATTGAACCACCTATAATCGTAACAGATATCAGGGGATCGATCAGTTCGTGGCGTTGATTATCTAATCGTAACGGGAATTTACGACTCCCGTTGACGCGCTTTCTCGCGACCGCGTCTCTCCGCGAATGGTCGAATAAACACTCGTCATTACACTACATATGTAATCTGATTGTGATAATACGCATTCTTATCTTTAAGATTGTATCGGATTTGTCAGAAGTAATAAATCAGACCCGCATTCCTTTGCCCAGTCATCTTCTAATTCCTGCATAATACTGTACGGTACATAAGCAATACGAGAGAGATAAGCACGCCTATTCATCACAAGCGTTATATATGTAAACATGACAGAATGACAAATATGGTCAGCGATAGAGAGCAATTATCCGAAATTAACTAGATATTCTCCGACGGCTTTGAAGGACTTAACAAACACGGTAAGACAAAATTTCGGCGCATTAAATAGTTTAGGAGAACGAATCAATGCAAACTCCCTCATTCTCGACCTCGTTAATTTAAAATTACCATCAAATACCAGACAACATGGGAACTCACGTTAACTAGTAAGAAAGTCCCTCAGTACAATCAGTTACTAGACTACCTCGAGAACTTCAAAACAGGAGACAAAAAGGTCACAGGAACAATCCAAGTGGGTTCGTCAATACGCGTCACGAGGACACGCATTTACCGCATCCCAAGCTCCGTCAACATGTCACACCGGGCGTGGACTACACACCATCTGGATATATGACACCTTCAAGGCTAAATCCCTTTGCGAGCGCCTTGAGGATGCCAAAAGGGCATCTTTATGCATCAGTTGCCTCAGGAAAGGACACACAGCGCGAGACTGTCGCGCCGGATCATGCAGTACGTCCGGAGGACAGCACACGATGTTGCATACGGCAAAACACCACTCAGGATTTCGTTCCAGCACGTCCAGTCCAAAATCCTCTCCATCAAACAGTCGGTCCGCAACACCCTCCTTGCCACCTTATTTAATACCTACTCGTCATAGAAAAAACGCAACAAACCACAGATCGGGAATACCACGAACAACCTCGTCTCCAAACCCATCTTCCAATCATAGACGAATACTTAACCAATGACGCCGACAATAGACGACTCCATTGACGACCGACCATACTAGACCCGTAGCATCCGAATCATTATCCAATGATCTAGTAATCGCAGTGCAAATCAATATTTTGAACGATAAACAGCAACCAATCCGTTGTCGAGCGCTGCTTGGAAGTGTTCTTCGCATCGTCAATCTGCTTCTGAGATATGTTTAATCGAGTGTCCTTCGTCGATTTCGTTACCGCAAAACTGGAAAAATCGCTTGGAATAAGGCCAAACAAATGTTCGGTCCCAATTGGGGCTCCAGACACCTTGACGACGACCTCTAAGCGATACATCACGGCCACGCTCACTTCCACGGACAGTACATACGAACGAACATCAACGTTCCTCATTATCCCGGCCATATCGACCCTAATTCCAAGTCAACCCATCGATCGTTCGGCACTTGATATACCCAGGAATCTGAGATTAGCCAATCCACGATTTCATTTACCAGCCCCGATCGATGTCTTACTAAGCTCGGGTATAACACTCGCGTCGATTTGTGTCGGACAAATCAATCTAACCCAGCCAGACGAGCCTGAACTGCGTCTGCAAAAATACCCAATTCGGTTGGGTAATCGGAGGAAGTCCAACTTCCCAAACCACGACAAACACAATTCACGCACCCACGACGGCTCTATAAGAAGACCTCGCGCGGTATTGGGAAATCGACGAAGGACACTCGATTAAACATATCTCAGAAGCAGATTGACGATGCGAAGAACACTTCCAAGCCCACATCCGACGCAGCAGCGAAGGACGATACATTGTCGCTCTACCATTCAACGACCAGCTTCAATCACTCGGTTCCTCTAAAACGATGGCACTTAAACGACTCGCCTCACTCAACCGCCGATTCCAGCACGACAAACACTTCGAAACAGAATATAGAACGGTAATACAGGAGTACCTGGCATTGGGACACATGACGAAGGTCAACACCAACCACTCCGACGACAACGGATACTACTTACCGCATCACGCAGTAATCAAACCATCAAGTCAAACCACAAAACTCCGTGTAGTCTTCGATGAATCGGCACCAAGCACCACCGGCATCTCCCTAAATGACACACTTCACACAGGCCCCAAGTTACAGGAAGATTTATTTTGCATACTAATTAGATTCCGCTCTTATCAATATGTACTCACTGGCGACATCGAAAAAATGTATCGGCAATTCCTCGTACGACCGGAGGACCGAAAATTTCAAAAGATATTATGGAGCAGCGCGTCTGGAGAAACCGAAACATATGAATACAACACAGTAACGTTCGGTTTATCCACAGCCCCGTATCTAGCCATTCGGTGCCTCAAGCAACTGGCAGAGGACGAGGGACATCGATTTCCGCGTGCAACGCAGGAACTGCAGCGGGATTTCTACGTCGACGATGCTCTCCCAGAACTGAGACGAAGAACGAACCCTTACACTGAGATCTATATGTATAAACGATCACAAACAAGACACAACCACCGTCTAATAAATAACATATAAATAACATAATAAACAAATTTTGTTTGTATATAGTAAAAGCTGGTGATGATTGTAAGTATCATAATAAATGTTAACTTATTGTGACTCTGTCCTTGTACTTGTACCTATCTAATACTATATAACATAATACTATATAACGTAATACATTATAACGTAATTCTATACAACATAATACTATATAACGTAATATATTATAATGTAATTCTATATAACGTAATACTACATAACGTAATACTATATAACGTAATATTGGGTTGGCAAATAAGTGATTGCGGACTTTGTCATTACCACCTATTGTATATAATATATATAATGTAGTATTATATATAGTGTATTAAATATATTCGAAAGTATTAGGATAGTATATTGGACAAAGTGATCGATCCGAACTGTACGTAGTTCATGACGGTGACTTGGCCGTCTGACGAGCGCATGTTCCACTGTTGCAGAGTTTTTCGTTGGTCGGAGCTGTGAAAGATATTTTGTGTATCTGGAAATTTAACTCAAAGGTACATTGATCGCACATTGTGGTAAATACAGAGCAAAGGGTAATTCTAATTATCTTATATCTAGTTATAGGTTATCGGTTTATTTTTCTTTGTATAAATTGCCCTGCGAGTGTCATGTAAAGTTGAAGGTTGGATGATAGAATAAAATAGCTGGGTTGTAGCACAACTATCAATTTTGCCTTTATTAAACTTTATTATGAATTCAGCAATCACAATGGAATATTCACTGAATTAACACACATAAATCACAACTCACGCCAACAACTTTACGTAAAACCTAGTTGCACTCATACGCTAAGTACGCGACCGGTCTAAGGGTAGAAACTGGGTAAAAGGTGTTGATTATTCTAAAGATAGAGACTAACTGCGTTTCACTGACGATGTTGTGGTGGAGGAAAGCGAGGGGTGAGTGTGTCTAAGACCACGAGATGAGCTGATTCGTTAAGGACAATTTTGTTTAGGAAAGCGAGAGCGATAGATATTGCTTTTGATTGGAGCACAAGAACCCTGGTGGACTAGGAAGGGTCTTAGCCGCCCTTGAGAGAAAGTTGTTAACGGAAAATACCGAACGTGAGAAAACTAACTTTCCGTATCTTCCGTAGCAAACAAAATGTAAAGAACACTGGAAATATGAGATGTTTGTTTTTGGTCTGAAGGACCTTAACTATGAAAATGACAAGATTTATTGGAGAATCCTTAAGACTATTGAGGGTACGCAGTAAGGTTGCGTAGGCATCTGGATACCATCTTGACCTAGGTGTGTGGCCTGGTCTCTGTTGTGGATTGAGAATTCGTTTGATGTTACACACCCCCCTCCTTAGATTGATTTTGGCCCTCCAAAATCTTAGTGTCTCTTCAGAATCGATGGATGAAATATGGCCTTGGGCGGTATTGATAATTCAAAACTCACTTTTGATTGCCTTTCTGTTCCAGGTTGTAGACGTAACATCGTTGTGTAAATGTTTATAGAGGCGGAAGATGTTACAGTACTAACGTTAGGTTTCTTACTAATGGCGTTTTTCGTAATTTTGAAGCAAAATATGTGAATACATAGTTTTGACAGTCCTATCTTATTAAGCAGATACAAGCATATGAGTCCAATGGATATATATCCTATTATTTGCAACGTAGTGAGACCCCAAGTTTTAATTTGTGTCATTCTGTGCGAAAATGTTAATTGATTGGCTCTATCTTCTATTTGATTCAAGGTATCAGTATAACCGTTTAGGTTGCTCATTACTTTAGGAGTCTTTTCTAAGGTATTAAGCATTGAGGATAAATCTACGTTATTTGTTATATTTATAGTTTTGATCTTAATATCGTAAGAAATGTCCTTGTGGTTGCCACTGATTCTCATATGGTTGTCTCCATACAATATATCTACAGTTATTTTAGTTTTTAACAGAGAGGCTTGTTTTAGTTTGACAGTTTGATGTCCTCCTTTAGAGAA
>JACXIO010002974.1:0-12803 GCA_014737335.1 Bombus polaris
GCTCCACCGAATGGCCTTCGGCGGGTGAGCAGCGTCCCACCTGCTCCGGAACCGTCCTGGAGAGACGGCAGGGCTTAGAATGTGCCCCGTTCGACCTCAGACGAGCGACAGCCCCTGCAGGCTTAGCTAATAAGGTAGCAAGGTACTGGGTGCCTTGCGCGATGGTTGGGCGTCAATCCCAACCCCTATGGCCCTAGGGATGCCCGTGTGCTGTATAGGTTATATACCTGAGGAAAGTACCCGTCAATAAAATTCACAATACTTGTCTGTCTCTGTCCCTTCTTGACGCACCAACCCGCCGTCGTTCGTATAGAACGTTTCTGAGTCGGACGAAGAGCAAGAAGAAGGATACGAATAAGAGCGGAGAGAACAGTCACGGATCTGCGTGAGTGTCGTGAGTGAGACCTCGTGCGTCGTCGTTTTAGACGACCGCCCGCACGTGCACTGCTTCGTATCAGTTAAAAAGAAGTTTTCTTCGTTGCTGATTTTTGTATATCATCCGCTACTACGTTTGCGTGTCTTTGGTGCATGAATACCGCGTCCCTGACGTCGTCTTAAACGAATATTTTTTTGGTGAGACTGAGAGAAAGAAAAATATGGGAACTCGGTCAAACGAGAGAGAAGAGAACCTCATTATACTAAACTTGGTGGCGTGCGAAAGTTTGCCGAACAACCGTCTTTTCTTAAGATGTTCGTTTCCGTTAAGGTGTTCGGAGGGTTCCTATTCCGGAACGTAGCAACGGAACCGCATACCATTCGGACCC
Source organism: Bombus polaris (assembly GCA_014737335.1). Classification (NCBI taxonomy): domain Eukaryota; kingdom Metazoa; phylum Arthropoda; class Insecta; order Hymenoptera; family Apidae; genus Bombus; species Bombus polaris. The sequence goes on from JACXIO010002974.1 coordinate 765, forward strand.
TCGTAAGAGTGTACGTTGGGGTAACCCAAAATGACTTGGAGACGCCATCGGCAGATCCGGGAAGAGTTTTCTTTTCTGAATAAGTGTTCAAGTTCCCTAGAAACCTTTAGCAGGGAGATAGGGGTTGGAACGCCCGATACCGGACGTGAGTTGCTTTAAAGTTGTGGTCCCATTAATGGTGGATAAAGTTGTTTGTCCGGTCTGTGAGAAAAAGGAAGCCCACTTTTTCTTCATGACGTTGGGGGATCTGGATAAGCACCTTAACGAACACCATGTAGATACCGCCATTTAACGAGGATGTTTTAAATGATATTTTTCCAAGCACCATGGAACAAGATGCCATATTCCGAAATGTAGCGACCACACGCGGTGCAGTGAGGGTCGATTCAAGTGTGACGCTTGTTCTATGAGTTTCGGGACTCCAAGAGGGCTATCAACGCATGTACGGCATGCGCAAAATATTAAGGTCAAAAAACGGCTGATCAAAAAAGAAGTGAAAGAAAGATTCTGAGAACAGCAAATGAAGAAGGGAGCCTTCAGAAGGGAACCCTAGAAGCAGAGGGCGGGTGCGATCTCGTTGAGCCAGTCATGGCGTCAACGGGAGTAGAAGCATGCGATGCGAATATGAAAATGGTTCACGATTGGCGGCGAAGACACGAGAAAGAGATCGAAGATCAAACCGAGGTGCCCCCTTTGTTAAGGGACATTTACACCCGGTTGAACGAAATTTGGGGAAACTACAAGGAACAGGGAACTGTTAGTTGATAGAATTGATAAGTTTATTGGCACATCTCTGTATGGAGCACCAAGAAGTAAGAACAAAGAGATAAGGACAAATGTGAAGAGGCTTTTCGAGGATTTGTGGGGTAGAACTGGACCTGCAAATCCCATAATGCCAGGAAGCAGAGCTTCCGAGTTGTCGCTATGCGATTATTTTTTGCCGATCAGCGTCGAGGAAATAGGTGACAGAATCAAAAGAATTAGAAATATAACAGAGGCATGGCTAGACGGGTTCCTAAAGGAACATCTCCAAATACCTGGCCTGCCCATAATAATTGCTAAAATGTTTAATATATTATGGTATGGTTCCTATTTTCCAACCACATGGGAGTATGATACGACCACATTAATACCTAAAAGTAATAAAGATGGAAACAAAGTGGAAAATTGGCTATTCTTGGCCGAATTTTCTCATCTGTCCTCGGCGGTAGGTTAAGAGGGGGTATCGCTCAAAACTTAAAGCAAAAAGGCTTAACATCCGAGAGCGGATGTAAAATAAACATCGAATTATTAAACGAACCCTTAAAATACAGCAAGAAAAATAAGGGAGAGGATATTCACAATTATGGATATCTCCAAGGCCTTTGATACAATACTCCACTCGTAACGTTCTACGTTTAACAAAGAGTTACCCCGTTAACCGTGGATTCGTTACTGAACCTAAGAACATTGTCTTTAATATCACGAGTGTTTAATCACTACGGTTATTTGTCAAACTTTGTAAAAATCAATAATTATACCAGTAAATATAATCTATTGTACAACAACGATGGCTAGTCCGAATGAAGATTTGTTATACGCCCATGAACCTAACGCCTAACCCGACATATATATTATGATATATATGAGTCGTAATACAACTCTTCTTACAACATTCCGTACAACTCTTCTCGATTCTTGCTACAACGCTTGCTTCAACTCCTCCCGCAATACTGCTCGCAACTGACCAACGGCTGCCTTTTATACCATGGTTTTAGTATGCCTAACACACAACACATGTGGATGACCGATGGTCAAGTACACCTTTTTTAATTACCCCGTGTCGTAAAGGACCACGGGTACATGGTTCATTGGGATCTTCCATCTTTCAGCACTTTTATTGCTCTCTATCTAGAGTACTTCGGGATTTCCCCTCGATACTACACTATTATTCCCAATTTTTTACAAAATGGAAGTAGCATCGAACAACTCTCATTTTGAAAAGAAATAAAGATCTCAATAACGTCGACCCATTACTATAGGCTTTAACCAAACTATCTCCTGAATTATTGAATCCAGATTAAGAAATTTTATTTTGCAAAACCTCAGGCGAAAGGGATTTACATCTGAAAATGGATGTAAACATAATAACGAATTATTAAATACTGCCCTAATTAAAAATAAAGAAAGTAAAGAGAAAAGAATGGTGGAATATTTACAGTGGCAGATATTTCCAAAGCCTTTGACACGGTATCGCACCCTACGCTATGTCTGCAGAAAAAAGGTTTTCCGAGTCCAATAATTGAACTTATTCTTAAAATGTATAGAAACTGTTGGATAGTAATCCGTGCTAAATATAATCATGAAGTCAAAACAAATATTCTTAGAGGAATAAAACAGAGAAACCCATTAACTCTACTTTTATTTAATATATGCTTAGAACCGCAGTTGGAAAAGACTGCAGATAATACAGAAGGTATCAATGTCAGAGAGGAAGGAAATATTCCAGTGCTCTCATTTACGGACGGTCCTCTTTGGCAAAGATAAAATTGAAGCACAGCGACAAATTACTATGGTATTGAAAGGTATTTCCGCAACTTAAGTTAAGTAAAAGAGCCTAACTTTCCAAACATCAAAGAAACGCATCTAGTTCCTGAAAGACCCGGAGACAAAATCTGATGATAATTACAGTCACGTCTCACGCACCACACTAGCCGTAACGCGAGGCAGAAAAGAAATCGGTCAGGATTCGCGAATAGCGCGAGCCACAACTCTAGGCAAATAGAATTAGGAATAGAAAACTTACACGAAAGCAAAAGATATGACGCATGCAAGGACTTTAATTTTATGACGAGTACGGCAGGAGCTTCGTGGTATCCTCTTCGGACTACGTTGGTTCGATGACAGGAGGATCATCGGAGCGCGACGTCGATTGAAGTTACACGTCATTGGCCCAAGCAGACAGAAATTCCTTAAACATGTTCGCTCTTCGTTTTTGTTCTCTTTTTTTATTAAGCCTCTTTCAATTCTTTCTCTTCTTAAGCTGGAAAGTCACATGAAAATATATATTTCGATTAAAGTTGAACGAGGGACAAAACTAAAATAAAATAACGTACTTGCTCAACCGGATCCAAAACCAAAGATGTCGTTCTCTCTGCACGCATGATCAGGAAAACATTTGAGACACACACATTTCAAGAAATACTTTATTATGTTAAAGAGCACGGAGAAATGCATGTTTAGATTCCCGGAACAATTAGATGTCAGCTGATACGCACAGCCTCGCGTGCGCTCTCCCCATCGCAGTATCCGGTACGATAAGCAGAAGAGACCACGTTCTTCTCACGAAGCATTAGCAGAGACAAGCAACTGTCACGCGCTAAGGGATCAAGTATAGGTATCAGCAAACCATGTGTCAAGGAGAGTACGACTTATCATTAGCAGAAACTAATACACTAAGAATGCAGCAGCAAGGACTTCTGGAGGGGAAACCCCCAATAATGCGTCCACAATACCAGAGGAGAAAAGAAACCCTAATACTTCCAGAAGGGCGCCAGCAGAAACAAAGGCTGCAACATCCGTAAAGATAATTACGTGTCAAAACTCCGCGTTATCATAGGTACAAACTTTCACGTGACAATTATCTCATTACGGTTTTAGAATATAATTATTAATAGTTATAAATAAGCGTAGCCACTTAGAGTTCAGTTCAGTTGTCAGGCAGAAGTCAGCTTTGAGTTTAAAGGTCAGCCAATTTCCAATTGAGATTCAGTCGCTTTTAGTTCAGCAAAGAATTGACTGAGAAACAATTGTTAATGAATGATATAATCAGTCTTCGAAGAATTATATCATTTAGTAAAATGCGATCGACAGTACATTTAAGCAAGGGTCTCAGTCATTGTAACATTCTCTTCTTCAACAATCTCGGACTTGTAGCACATTTGCCACTCAAATGAAACCTTCTGTAGACTTTCATTGTCAACAATCAAGAATTATTATTATATATTTAATCGGGCATTCTTTAAGATTATTAAACAACAAAACGACAGTTCGCTGTGCTAATCTGTGACCTGAGACAGTTGAAAAACCGCGTTGGTTATGGTGCCTTTAATAATTGAAGACGTCTACGGGTTTTCGCATTTATTCTCCTACTGTTAGCAGAAATATTTGTTCACCTTTAGGCAACTTGCGAAGCCACATTGGTTGGCACAGAGATTATTATTGTCACAAACAATCTTTGTTTATGTTAAATACCAAATCAAGGAGGAATCCTACAAACGAAGACCGTAACAGTAAGAAACGTGTAGAATGTTGGTTTACACGCCGCCGAAATTAAAAGATGAAGAAAGAGAAATCGAAAGAATTAGGATTAACCATAAAGGAAATAGAAATTTGTTTTCCGCTGTCAATCTAAAACTCCATTGTCAGGAGTTTACGAAAATGCCTGTTATTTCTGTTTTATAACTTACATAAAGAATTTATGTCAGAATCTTGTTCATAATCTTATAACTAAATACATCGAATAAATCACCAATTAAGGATATATCGAAGATATTATTTATTTCAAGAAAACTTTAATCCTTCCTATGCTAGTGGAAGTTTACTTACCAGTCGAATTGATACAGTAATTAACCCTATCCATACGGTTATACAAATGAATTAGAATAGTAACAAGGATACAATAGTTCGGAAATTCAAAATAGTCCCGCGCTTTAGAAGGGTGCGACAAGTTTTTGAATCAATTCCATTCAGTCCTTCGCCTTGTTTCAAGAGGAACGAACGAGAATCGAATTAATCGAAATAGTTTAATGACTATTTCTGGTGGCAACAACTACCGGTTTGATTCAAACAGCGATTGAGAAAGCTAAGATTCAAATAATAAAATTATAAACACCGTTACAAACACCGGAGGTAAAGTAGGATCGCAACAATAACACTATAACTTTTGCCCAATTAAAATACATATTTAAATATCTGTGAGCCAAAATGGGCCCCCAGGAGGGCATGCACTGTGGCATTATTGTCCTTGAAATTATAGGCATTATTAAAAGGACAAGAAAGCTATCATTGAAGCAGCAGTCGAAAATCGATCTACTGATGAGTTACGTTTTTTCTTGCTCTATATACAGGGTGTTCCACGCAACTGGAACAGGCTGTATCTCCTAAACGGTTAGGGATAAAAGAAGATGTCGTAAATGAAATGTTGAAGTAATTACTTCAAGAAAAACTCTACATCTTTATTTATGTATATCCGTGACCCGGAGACCGCTATTACGCAGAAAATAGAATTTAGTGAAACAAAAATATTCTAAATAAGGAGAGGTCCATATTATTGTGCCTTTGAATATAAATTATGTTTTGGGTTACAAGGTCTAGGAACAAAGGAACTAATAAATAGATTTCTATTTATGTTCCTCGTAGCCTTTAGCTAGAGCTACAAGGTTAACTTTTTTGGTAATGTCCTTTCGCTATAAACAATATATGAACGTGCTCCTTATCGATTCTATTGTACTGTACCACCATAAGAGTGAGGATCTGGATCAGCATAAACTTATACATTATACTTATACTTATACCTTTATTTATTTAAATATATTTTTCTATTACAAATTCATCCACTCGTTCTTCCATCAGTCAACCTCAGCATAAAAGTTAAATGATATCAGGCGGTGCATAATATGCAACTGATTTTATGCACTTTTATGCATCGGTGCATCAGAAAAATGCAACTGCACCTTTTTTAGAAATGAAAACCTATATTTTTAACAGCACCAATCGATGCAGTTCCTTGTGCTCTACATAAAATTACTAACGTACTTATGCCTTAAAATTATTCATTACGCATATGATTATCGCTCAGAAAAGTAGAAGCACACCAGCCGTCCACAACTATGAACAAATTCGGGCGGCTATTTGCCTACACTCGTCCGTAATGCGTTAAACTACTAGACAATGAAATAAGACACAAGTAAAAGATAGTAGTACACAATAAGTAAAGTAGAGCCGTTGCGACAAAACTGTGCACTGTGCGCGAGAAAGTTTGTCAGCGATCGCGTTTACGCATCTCTGCAACTGGAGCTGCGATGACGGTGTTTTTCGATGAAAAAATTTCCCTTAACACGCTCACATTTAATAGCAATTTGGAAATAAATAACACTACAGAATGTTGAGGTTATTAGATGTATAAAGAGAAAAACGCGTGGATAAAGTATAAGGTAGAAAATATAAATATGTATTTAATAGAGAAGTGAAGTTATAGGTATGAATACAATTTGAGCTGGTCCAGATCTGTACGCTAGCAGTGTTACCCTATAACTGAACTCCCCGAAGCCAATGTCACAGAGACCAGGTCATGCACCGAGGGCAAGATTGCATCCAGATGTCTACGCATCCTTACTGCATACCCTTAATAGTCTTAATTAGTCATAAACCAATAACACTTAAAGGCCAATAAACCAAAAATTTATGTTTATGGTGGGTCCTTGTCCCAGACTTTTGTCTATACGCTGTCGATGGCTTCAGTGCCTAAGAAAACTAAAAAGACCAGATGTAGAGTTTTCGTAGAAGTGGTGACCACTTCAACACAGAATATAACAATATGATATAATATTAGATCATCCCACAAGTTCGTGCCGACTTTTGTGTATACATTTCATGTGTCGATTTATAAACATACGGCGATAAGGGACCAATGCACTTGATCTTAGCTGATCGAGACAACAACGAGAGGGGGATTACATTTTTTCATGAATCTGAAAGGTATGTAAACAATCTTAACATATATAACCGCTCGAAAAACGGCACGAACTTATGGGATGATCTAATATAATGTAATATGATATAATTGTATATAATAATAGCTTTTAATAATAGTATTGCGTGTGATATTTTTTGAAACCTGGTATTACACATAAGCCAACTCCTCCTGTCATTTGTTGAACATACTAAACGCTTTCGCAATGGATTCTTTCATTTTGTATTTTCATTTTTGTATCGTGCGGCAAGTGCTTCCCAGTAAGGCGAAGTGAATTAGTTTGTCCTGATTCGTTCGAAATGTTGTAGCGGCACATGAATCATAGGACGATTCGAATCGGGAGTGGCTCACATTGTTGTGCCTTAGAATGTTAACGCTGTCTTGATTTGCGAGGTTCAAGAATCAACTCCGGACAAAAACATTATCGTCGTTATGTGTAATCATCAACCGGAACCATATACGACCTTCTGTATATCCACTGATCGTTATAAATAGACGAACATCCTCTCTAGGAATTACGAGAGTCTTTAGAGTGAATCAGTATATCGAAGGATATAGCGAGCAGCATAGCGAGTCAGTATAGCTATCAGCATAGCGAATTATCATAGCGAGTCATACGGTAGAATCAAGTGAGCTATCTACACTATCTCTGTATTTATATTCAATGTGATTTTAAAATACAGTGACTATTACATTTTTACCACTCGTCTCTTTAATAAACTAACACGTTAATACCACCTCAATGTTATTGTATTTCCTTGTAGATAATGATTTAAAAGTTGTCGAATTAACTCCAGGTGAAATCTTGCTATTGATATTTGTTTCCCAGTTTTTCATTCATATAAGTGTGGAAGTTTCATTCGACGGTTTCATTTAGCAGCGACATTGTTTTGCCCGGAGTTTATTTGTCATTACGTTTCATGTGTCAAGGGTGTGTCAATGCCCCTTGGCAAAACAACAACATGTGTCGCTCTCGATTCGTGTCGTCCTTTGACTCCTACGCCGCTACATTACCCCCTTCCAGTGATAACGTTTTTATTAAGTTAAGCAGAGTATCTCTTTGTCGTCGTTATTTTAAAAGTTGCCGATACATACTGTTACGTCGCGTGAAAAGGTCCGCGCGACATCCTCCATTATGTGACCGTCAAGGCCCCACCACCGTTAGAGAAACCCTCAATAAACCTAAGGCCCTACCATAAACCGAGGCTTATTATCTTGCAGGAACCTTTAATCCTGCAAGTATGAACCACGTTGGCAGGAGGTTTCTTCCTCCTATCTTCATTCCCAACATTGGTCATAACCAATCGGCATCGCGGATCGTTGCCCTCACTTTCCTAACTAAAAATGAGCAAAGAATCCGCGTTCTTCGTTCAAAGGGCACACCCATACCGAGCTTTCCTCCGTAATCACATCAGAACGAACTTCACTGTTCCTCTGACTGTTCTCGCTGTTCTTCCTACGATTCCTACGGCTCATACGGCTCTTACTGTTCCTACTGTTCCGACTGCTCCTACTTCTACTATTGCTTCTACGTCATCAGGAGGGTCAACAATACTTATTCTCATAACCGAAGAATCGAGTTCATAATCAAGGAGTTCTAACACACACATTGAAGGAGTTCTAACCCTCACATTTAAGGAGTTATAACCGTCACATTCAAGGAAGTCTAACACTCACAACCACGGAAGCCAAGAAAGCAGTCAAAATCTGATCCGTGTCAAAATCAGATCAAATCCGAGGCAGTTCTAATCAAGGCCGTTCTGACCAAGGCAATTCTCATACTCAAAATCAGCGGCGTTATTAACTTGTGTGATTGTACTGAGTTGTTGGAAATATACATTTTATAACCCTGTGAATCACAGCGTTATACCACCTCAACCACCCCTATTATCTCAACGGAAATCAGGGGATCGATCTATTCGCGGCGTCAATTATTATAATAGTAATGGAAATTTACGACTCCCGTTGACGTGTTCTTCGCGATTGTGTCTCCCCGCGATTGCTCGAATTTACACATACTGTGTCCGACAATTTACGACTTTTATCCGAAACCTGCTTGACATCAATTGGGAAAACGGACTCTCCGTCCGGATCTCGTAACGTAACTGTTCTTGGTGTTTTCTTCCGCGGTTCGATCATTGTTGTTTCCGCATTTTTCGTCGCGGGCGTTCGTTTGACTTACCGGAATCAGTATGTTACGAGATACTTTTTTCTTCTAAATCGTCCGGAACAACAAACGCAGGTTTTAGTCGGTCGATGGAGACGTCGCGATTGTTTATTTTGATAGTATAATTTTTCCCATCCCTTTTTATGACTTTAAAGGGTCCGTCGAACTGAGGCTGTAAAGGGCCACCTATCGGCGTCATGGCGCAAGAATACGTAAAGCGAGGACTCTAATTCTTTGAAAATGAAAATTTTCTTTTCGCCATGACGCGTGCCCGGTTGTGGCCTGACCTTCTCCATCCGTTCTTTAAGCCCGTTTGCGTATTCCGCATTGGCCTGCTGCTCTGATGGCAAGAAAAATTCCGTTGGCAATCGTATGCTTGTACCGTAAACCATTTCGGCCGCCGTTGCGTTAAGATCCTCCCTTACCGCGGTTTGAATGCCTAGCAAAACAATCGGGAGAATTTCGACCCAGTTGCTCATGTCATGACACTTGATCGCTGCCTTTAGTTTCTGTATAGGCGCTCTACCATCCCGTTAGACGCGGGATGATAGGCCGTCGTGCATAAATACTTGACGCCGAGCACCCGGCATGACTCCTCAAACAGTCGCGATTCAAATTGGCGTCCTTGGTCGATTGTGATCCTTAGAGGTACGCCGAAACAAGCTATTCAAGTAGAAAAGAGGGCCGTAGCAACGGTTGACGTTTCCATATCGACGATGGGAATGGCTTCGGGTCAACGCGAGAAACGATCGATATACGTTAGACAATATCGATAACCTTGTGAATATTGCATGACGATAATGTTTAACTGTATGTGTTCGAACCGGCCTGCTAGCGATTTAGATGTTCCACCTGGCGAGGATACGTGCCCGGTGACTTTATTACGCTGGCACGGTATGCATTGCCGCGTCCACATTCGACAATCTTTATTTACGGACGGCCATACAAAACGTTTCGTCACCAATTTTTGCATAGCACGAATTTCCGGATGGGAAAGTCCATGTAACGACAGGAATACGGTGCGTCGTCACGGTTCCGGTACGTACGGTCGCTGGGTTTCGTTCGTAAGATCGCAATAAATTCCGACATCCTGATCGGGAAATCGTATCTTATTGAATTGCAGCGCGCTAGAGCCGGACTTCGTGATTTAGCGTAGCACGGTATCGTTCTCTTGCGCTGCGACTAACGTTTGATGATCGACGGATTTCCCGTCGTTTCTATTCGGGATAGAGTATCGGCTACATTATTGTCTATCCCTTTAATGTGTCAGATATCGGTCGTAAATTGTCCGACGTAGTCTAAGTGTCTAAACTGTCTCGGCAAACACTTGTCGAGGTTTTGATTAAATGCGTATATAAGGGGTTTTTGATCGGTGAAAATAGTGAAATCTCTACCTTCGACGGCGTATCTAAATCGTTTCACCGCGGTATACATCACATGGTGAGTAACTACTCACCACCGTACATCAGGACTTCGCGCAGAATCTCCATCGTAAGCACACATTTTCCAAAATCGATCTCTTTCGCGCTTATCATCAAATTCCGCCGGAAGACGTACCGAAAACAGCGATCACAACACCATTTGAGCTGTTCGAAGCGACCAATATGATGTTTGGGCTTCGAAACGCCGTTCAAACATGCCAAAGATTCGCAGACGAAATTATGAGAGGGCTCGATTTCGTCTACGCGTACATAGACGACTTTTTAATTGCGTCCGAAAACGAATAACGACACCGCGAACACTTGCGGATTTTGTTTAAACGCCTCGACGAATATGGGGTCGTAATAAATCTCACGAAATGTGAATTCAGCGTCAGCGAAATAAAATTTCTCGGTTACACGGTTACCGCCGAGGGGATAAAGCCATTACCCGAATGCGTCGACGCTATAATTAAAGTACCGCTACCCACGACCGTTAAAGATCTACGAAAGTACCTCGGTGTGATCAACTTTCACGGACGTTTCATACCGAGAGCAGCGAAAATCCTTCAACCACTGAACGACTTGTTGAAAGGCACAACAAAGTGCAACGCATCTATCGAGTGGTCCGAACAAGCTAAAATATTATAGCTTCCGCGAGTCGAAACGCGACAATCTTTGCGCATCCGATTCCTGGCGCGCCCGCCAGCCTCGCGGTCGATGCATCCGATTACGTCATAGGAGCGGTACCCCAACAGCGCGTTAACGATACCTGGCAACCGTTAGGTTTTATGACAAAATCGCTATACCCCGCACAACAAAAAAACAGCGCGTACGATCGAGAACTACTCGTGATGTATACCGCGGTGAAACGATTTAGATACGCCGTCGAAGGTAGAGATTTCACTATTTTCACCGATCACAAGCCCCTTATATACGCATTTAATCAAAACCTCGACAAGTGTTTGCCGAGACAGTTTAGACACTGTCTGGGGTGGTGCGGGCGTTCAATGCCCGATAGTCGTCACACGATCGAATCCCTCCGTCCTTTTTCGGTGCGATATGTAAGGGTGATGCCCACGGATTTCTCGATGGCTGCATCACACATTGTTCGATCATTACTTCGAATTCCGCCTTCGCCTGCTTGAGTCGATTGGGGGTGAGGCGGCGTGGTTTGGCCTGTACACATAGTATGATTTATTAACGGGTACTTTCCTCGGATATAGAATCCATACAGCACACGGGCACGCCTAGGGCCGTAGGGGTTGGAATTGACGCCCAACCATCGCACAAGGCACCCAGTACCTTGTTACCTTATTAGCTAAGCCTACAAGGGCTGTCGCTCGTCTGAGGTCGAACGGGGCACATTCTAAGCCCTACCGTCTCTCCAGGACGGTTCCGGAGCAGTTGGGACGCTGCTCACCCGCCGAAGACCCATTCGGTGGAGCCAATACACCTTAGATTCGGCCCTCTTGCCAGCATCTTGGCCATCAACCACTGCCACCACGAGTCCTTACCCATCAATTGGCCGAGCAGAGGGGTCGCTACTCCCTCCGGGCTGCATCTCGACCCCCGTGGTACCATTCTTAGTCATTGGTGGGACTATCGTGCGGATGTACGGCCGCGTCACTGCCGGCCGGCGACCTGCTAACCGTGCTCGGCAGACCCAGATTGGACTCACGTAAGCGGGGGCCTCAAGGTACAGTGTACCCGGGAACTTA
>JACXIO010002979.1:0-13407 GCA_014737335.1 Bombus polaris
ATAACGTTGTACGTTATAATATAATACTATATAACGTAATAGTATATAACGTCATACGTTATAACGTAATAATATATAACGTAATAATATATAACGTTATACGTTACAACGTAATAGTATATGACGTTATACTATATTACGCTATACTGTACAACGTAATACTCTATGACGTTATACGGTATATCGTATTACTATGTAACGTTATACGTTATAACGTGATACTATATAACGTTATACTATATTACGTTATACGTTATAACGTAATAATATATAACGTTATACGTTATAACGTAATACTATATGACGGTATACGATATATCGTAATACTATAGAACGTCGTACTTTAAAACGTCATACGTTATAACGTAATACTATATAACGTTATACGTTAATACGTAATACTATATAACGTCATATGTTATAACGAAATATTATATAACGTTATACTATATAACGTCATACGTTATAACGTAGTACTATATAGCGTTGTACGTTATAGTATAATACTATATAACGTTATACGATATAACGTAATACCATAAAACGTTATGCGTTATAACGTAATAGTATATAACGTCATAAATCATAACGTAATACTATATGACGTTATACGCTATATTGTAATACTATGTCGTAACACTATATAACGTCATACGTTACAACGTAATAATATTTAACGTTATACGTTATAACGTGATACTATATAACGTTATACTATATTACGTTATACGTTATAACGTAATAATATATAACGTTATACGTTAAACGTAATACTATATGACGTTATACGATATAACGTAATACTATATGACGTTATACGATATATCGTAATACTATATAACGTCATACTATATAACGTCATACGTTATAACGTAGTACTATATAGCGTTGTACGTTATAGTATAATACTATATAACGTTATACGATATAACGTAATACCATAAAACGTTATGCGTTATAACGTAATAGTATATAACGTCATTCATCATAACGTAATACTATATGACGATGTACGCTATATCGTAATACTATGTCGTAACACTATATAACGTCATACGTTACAACGTAATAATATTTAACGTTATACGTTACAACGTAATAGTATATGACGTTATACTATATTACGCTATACTGTACAATGTAATACTCTATGACGTTATACGGTATATCGTATTACTATGTAACGTTATACGTTATAACGTGATGCTATATAACGTTATACTATATTAAGTTATACGTTATAACGTAATACTATATGACGTTATACGATATATCGTAATGCTATATGTCGGGGAGACGTTAAGATTCGGTCTAGGGTTGTGGGCGCGAAACGAATCTACACTCAGGTTAGATGTTGTTGTTATACAATAGAGGAGATATTCGCTAGTGCAGGTGTGATTGTCACAGAATCTGACAAGTAACCGCGATAATCAGGTACTCGAGAAGCTAATGACAATTATCCTAGGTTCAATAACGTATCCGCGGTCAACGGGATGATAGAGGTACGTTCTCGCAAAGTTCAAGTCCGACTCTTTGTTAACAAGACGTGACAAGTTCACTGATCGTAAAGGCATTATTCTTTTCGTCAATGAGATCGCACAAGGAATTGACTCCCCGTCTCGGTGATTCCACGGAGGAAAACTATATGGGGTGTGTCTAAGGACACGAGATCCTCGGATTCGTGGAGGAGAGCCTTCGTTCGGAAGGTGAGGAAAATTGGCGTTTCTGCTAATTGGTCAATCTCCATATCGGTGGTTAGAATAAGATGCTAGCCACCATGGAGGGAAAGTTGCTAGCGGTAAGCGTCGTTCGTGGAAGAGATAGATTTCTCCTAACTTCCCGTAGTTGTAACAAAAACTGCTTGTCTGTTTGAAGGACTTTAGTTAACTAAATCTTAAGATTTATAACGGGTCCTCGGGTTATCTAAGCATAAACTGTGAAGATACGTTGACATCTGGGAATCATGTTACCCGAAGGACAGAGACTGCGTATGGCGAGCCGCGGGACTGAAAGTGTTGAAATGTTTACTGCTGCGTGCCGCTACGGCTATTTCTTTAAGGAGAGATATAGAATTACTTCCGTGCCTTTGTTAGACATAACGTTCATCCCTTGACCGCGGCTACGTTCGGCGATTGGCTGTCGCCTCGAGCCCAAGCTCACTATCATAAATCTCAAACGAATACAATTCGGTTAGACGACGACATTTGTTTAATTACAGCTACGTTAGAAACTAGATTACAGTATTAAGGCTTTTTTCCCGAAGTTCTAAGGGAACGCTCCGGTGTCTTTCCATCTCCGACATATATAACGTTATACGTTACAACGTAATATTATATAACGTTATACGTTATAACGTAGAAGTATATAACGTTATACGTTATCACGTAATATTATATAACGGTATATAGTATTACGTTATAACGTAGTACTATATGAACTATTACGATATATCGTAATTCTATATAAAGTTATACTATATGACGTCGTACTTTATATCGTAATACTATATAACGTCATACGTTATAACATGATACTATATGACGTTATACGTTGTAACGTAATAGTGTATAACATCATACGTTATAACGTTATACTATATAACGTTATACGTTATAACGTAATAGTATATAACGTCATACGTTATAACGTAATAATATATTACGTTATACGATATATCGTAACACTATATAACGTCATAAGTTATAACGTTATACTATATAACGTTATACGTTATAACGTAATACTATATAAGTTATACGATATATCGTAATACTATATATCGTTATGTGTTATAACGTTATACTATATTACGCTCTACGATATAACGTAGTACTACATAACGTTATACGTTATAACGCAATAGTATATAACGTAAAATCCAGTGTAATTGCAGTTTTGGATATTTATGCTGAACTGTTCGTTAGAACATATCAGCGCTCCTACAAGCTATATGTCGTAAAACGCAATGCGCTTTATACCCCACAGTTGCTCCCAAATATAGTGCTCATTATCCGGTTTTAGCTATGTCAAATCTGGATCCAGTCAATTCAAGCGTATTTGCGGTTTTGCATATTCAGCATGAAACATTCAAACCAACGTATCTCAGATACTATGGTGCATTTACAGACAATTCGATGCGCGTTATATTCCACATTTACTGCCAAATACAATGCACATCATCCGGTTTAAGCTATATCAAATCGGGACCCAGTCAAATGAAGCGTATTTGCAGTTTTGCATATTCAGGATTAAGTATTCAAACCAACGTATCTCCGTTTCTATTGCAGATATGCCAACAATTCGATGCGCGTTGTACTCCACATTTGCTGTTGAATGCATTGCTCATCAGCTGGTTTGCGCTATGTCAACTGTGGTCATTAACAAATCCAACGTAATTGCAGTTTTGCATAATCAGGCTGATATATTCATAACTACGTACTTCCGTTTCTATTGCAGTTATATTTCATATCTGATGCCAGGTCCAGTGCACAACATCCGGTTTACGATATGTCAATTCCGGTGCCTGAAAATTTCAGCGTAATTGCAATCTTGCTTGCTCAGGCTTAAATATTCAAACCAACGTATCTCCGTTTCTACTCCAGATATGTCGACAATTCGATGTGCCTTGTGCCCCACATATCTTCCCAAATGCAGTGCACACCAGCCAGTTAGCTTTACGTCCACTCTGGTCCAAGTCAAATCCGGCATGGTTGCAGTTTTTCATATTTAGGCTTATATATTTATTAGAATGTATGTCCGCTGCTATGAGCTGTGTGTCGACAATTCGATACGCGTTATGCTCCAAATTGGCTTCAAAATGGAGCGCTATTCAGCCGGATTGTGCCATGTCAACTATGGTCCTTGTCGGAACCAGTGTAATTCCAGTTATTTATATTCCTACCTAAATATTCAAAGAAACGTATCTCTGCTTCTATTGCGGGTATGTCGAATTGCGATGTACGCTTTCTTCCACAATTGCTGCCAAATACCGTGCACATGATCCCATTTAAGCTATGGCGCCTATGGTGTTACGTCGCGCAAGACATCTGCACGCCATCCCGCGCCGCTTGACCGCCAGCGGCCTACGTACCGTCCTTCCGTCACTTAATAAATCCAAGGACCCGCCGGAAAACGTAACTTTTAGCAGCATTGTTTTGAAACATGTGTTCTGTCTATAGCCGGTTCTAGAAAAGTCCTTGGGTTTATTATGCGCTCCTAAACAATCACGTTGAAAGCGGGTAGTAGCCTAACGCACAAGCGAAATGTGCCTAACGAAAAGTCCGAGTTTTCCCTTAAACTAAGACAGCAACTAGCACCATTGGTAGGTGGTACCGTCCTCTCTCATCACTTGTTAACGTCGAAAAACCAATGGACATCGTAGATCGTTGCCCTCACCTTACCCACGAAAAGTGTAAGCAACGAATCCGTTTTCCGTACTCAAAAACCACACCCACGCCGAGCTTTCCTCCGTAATTGCATGAGAGCGAAGAAACAGTTCGTGTCCAAAGAGTCTAAAATCTAAGCTTCAACTTCCCGTTTGAGTTCGTATCTAACAGTCTAAAGTCTAATCTACAACTTCCCGTTAGAGTTCGTGTCTAAGTCTGAAATCTAATCTACAACTTCCCGTTTGAGTTCGTGTCTAAACTCCGAGTCGAAGTCTAAAAATCACAATCTAAAGTCCGGGTCCAGTCTACAAGTTACCGTCTACCAGTTATAGTTCTATCTACTCGGTCTCGTCAGTCTTTATAACATATTAGTATTAAGCGTTGGTGTATTAAGTTGTTGGAAATATATATTTTATAACCCTGTGAGCCACAGCGTTATACCTCAACAATCACCTCAACAATCATATACCGACAAGTCGATGCGCGTTGTACTTCACATTTGCTGCCAAATACAGCACACATCAGCCGGTTTCCGCTGTGGCAACTCTGGAACCTGTCATATCCAGCGTAATTACAGTTTTGCATATTCACGCTTAAATATTTAAGTCAATGGTTCTCCGTTTATATTGCATGTATGTCTAAAATTAGAAGCTGTTAATGCTCCCAATTTGCTGCTGAACACAGCGCACATCACCCGATTTATGCTACATCGTCTATAGTCACCGACAAATCCGGCGTAATTGCAGTTCTATATATTCGTGCTTAAATATATCAAGTCAACGTGTCTCCGTTTGCATTGCAGATATCTCGACAATTCGATGCGCGTTATGCTCCACATCTGTTGGCAAATGCAGCGCACATCATCCGGTTTACGCGATGTTTATTCTGGTCCCGTTCAAATCCAATGTATACGCAGTTTTTTTATTTAGACTGAAATATTCAATTCCTCGCAATTAGAGATATGACGATAATTTGAAGCGCGTTATGCTCGTCTTGCTCTTCAAAGCCTTCAAGGATTTTATCTCCTCGCTATTGGTACTTTCTAGATACCCTATAGATATGTTAATAAGTACTTATAGGGTACGCAATGCCAGATCAATTATTGTATTAAGAAATGTCTTGTTTCATTTGGAGGAATGCAGTTGTTCTTTTTCCGATTGCTGAACAATTTCTGCGTCACACACGTCGAAAAATTGCATACAGCTACACAGTGACAGATACCATGAATGTTCGAATTTTCCACTTTACGCGTGTTTAGGACAGATGACGCACCTTTAGTCGAAAGTCATTCCACGCTGTATCAGCGGAAGCTAAATCGATTAAATTGCCGCTCTTATAGTTCCAAATACAGGAAGTGTTCTTTAACATAGATTACGTGGCCAAACATCACAAGGCAAATTTTTTAATTGTTAATGATAAGCTTCGTAATCCAATCACATTTGTATATACTATTTTTCTCTTCTTCTCTCATTTCATGTCCGTGTTAATCTCAAGATATAGGCTCAGTATAAAAGAAAGATTAACACTTATCTTGGAGCTGAGTGGAGTAATGAAAGTTTAATTGAAGCATTGTGTCGAATAAAAGATGAACAAAGCGGCAAATCTGAAGCGGTGCGATATTGCAATTCCAATATTGGATATAAGAATTCTAGGAAGGTGACTTCGAACTAACAATACTGCGAAAATTCGATTATAACCTGGGAGCAACCATCCATAATCATTTTCTCTGTCTATTATTATGTTATATCTGTTAATAATAATATGTAATTTCTTGTCCTTCTCTTTATCTCTTCAGGTCTCGTAGGGGAAGAAAATGGAAGTCGTCTACGTGTTGTAGAACCATTCTTAAACTATTGTAACGTAACTATCCCTGGCGTTACAGTACGTGTCTCACAATGGGCTACAAGATTTTAGGTGAAATCTAGGTATCTACATTTACGAGTTTCGTAACTTCCCTGCGACAGCTGTAACTTAAGGCATAACAGGTTTTGGCACGCCTTTATCATGCAAATAACTGTATCAATGCAATGAAAGCGAGACTATTTTAACGTTGCGGTGTAGATTCATTACACAGTAAAAGTCTTCAACCAGTATTGTGGTAGGGCGGCCACAGCCTATACGTAAATCGGGCATTAGAGACACGTGCTAGGTAATGTACAGACCAATTGTACGGTAGAGATTCGGTTGTAGTTGCTGCATGGTTCGTATAAATCAGCACTAAATTGTTGCAGCTCTTCATTCCCCTTCGGTCGCTGAGAATAATTCACTGCCATTACGACAAATGTCAACAGTGACTTAGTTCTGATTCCTCACACACTCGATTAGCATTATTTCAATTGTGATATATTGTTGTGAAATGATTCAGCGCTTATCAATTTTTCTGATGAAAGTCCTTTTCTGAGCGAAGGCAATGTGTAGATGAATGCACAAGACAGATTCCGCAATGCCCTTAGGTACACGGTATTCAAGATTCCACTTGGACGCTTTCTACCCGGTCAGTACAATCGCGAATGAGCACGAATTCATAAGATACATATGTCGGAGATGGAAGGACACCGGAACCTTCCTACTGGAACTTTGGGAAAACTCCTTAATACTGTAATCTAGATTCTACCAAAGCCGTAATTAAGCAATTGCCGTCATTCAATCCGATTGTATTTGTTCAAGATTTATGATAGTGAGCTAGAGCTCGAGGCGACAACCAGTCACCGAACGTACCCGCGGTCAAGAGATGAACGTTTTGCCCAACAAAGGCATGGAAGTAATTCTAGAGCCCTTCTTAAAAAGGGAAATAATTGTAGCGATACTAGACAGTAAACATCCTAACGGTCTCTGTCCCGTGGCTCGCCACACGCAGACTCTATTCTTCGAGTAAGACGATTACCAGATGTCGATGCGTCTCCACAGTACAAGTTCAGCTAGCCCGAGGACTCGCTATAAATCTTAAGATTTATTTAACTAAAGTCCTTCAGACGGACAAACAGTCTTTGTTCCAACTATGGGAAGTTAGGAGAAATCTATTTTTCTCACGAACGACGCTCCCCGCTAACAACTTTCTCTTAAGGGCAGCTAGCACCCTTCCCTAACCACCAACATGGAAATTGACCCATCAACAGTAACGTCAATTTCCCTCACTTTCCGAACGAAGACTTTTCTCCACGAATCCGCTGATCTTGTGCCCTTAGACACACCCCATATAGTTTTCCTCGGTGGAATCACCGAGACGGAGAGTCATTTTCTTGTGCGATCTCATTGACGAAAAGAATAATGCCTTTACGATCAGTGAACATGTCACGTCTTGTTAACAAAGAGTCGGACTTGAACTTTGCGAGAACGTACCTCTATCATCCCGTTGACCGCGGATACGTTATTGAACCTAGGATCATTGTCATTAGCTTCTCGAGTATCTGATTATCGCGGTTACTTGTCAGATTCTGTGACAATCATACTTGCACTAGCGAATATCTCCTCTATTGCATAACGACCACATCTAATCCAAACGAGGATTCGTTTCACGCCCATAATCCTAGACCAGATCTTAACGTCTCCCCGACATATATATTTTTTGTTTTATTATATATTTATATTCCGACTAGTTGACCTTTGGATCGATTCGATTGCATCCTTACGTTCCACGGAAATCAGTTCGAGAAATAGTGACATGAGTCAAATACTGATACTATATGCACAGCTAGAATTTTTAAGAGAAAAGTCGATTGCTATTACATGGAATTTTTGCACATGCACATCCATGTTCGATGTTTAGAATCGATTCTGCAAAAATATCCCGTATATTTATTAACACCCCGTACATATAGATATATTATATAAATTCCTGTAATTAGAACAAACTCTATCTCTGTTCTGTTTGCAGTTCAAAAGATAATGCCATAGGAGAAATATAAATGCAAAAAGATCTATTTCTCTATAACTTCTCTTTATTGATAATTGCAGTGATCACTTTCCATAAATGGCTATACATCTTTTGTATGTATACCGCATAGTGCACCGCATTGAATATGTTGACCGAACAAAATGTCCGTAAAGCGTCAACCTCCGATATATCACGTGAAACATCTTCCAAACAGATATACCGGAGATGAATCATGTAGTCCTTTGAAGCGTGTTCAGATATTTTCAATTACGTTTCACGTATCTATGTAACAGCCGCGAAATTGAAGCTTGTTGAGCAGAAAGCATTTGCTCGACAAGCTTGGCTATTAATCTCGATCGTGCGAAACGATTGATTCAAGATCAATTGGATCTTGGATCTAAGTCATAGTTACTTTAACTTAATCTGTATTTGTATATCTTGCGCGAAATAGGTCACATCGGCTGTCTTTATTACGTAAGATAGAAAATATATAACATTAAAAAGAAAATGTAAAATCAGATATATAATGCAATATGGATCGTATACAGAAATATCAAAAATATCAAATTATAAGGTATTGCTATAGATATACATATATACATCGATCGTTACTTGAAACGTTCAATCTTGTAAATTCGACCAATCGCGGGGAGACGCAATCGCGAGGAAACACGTCAACGGGAGTCGTAAATTCCCGTTACGATTATAATAATCGACGCCGCGAGTAGATCGATCCCCTGGTTTCCGTTAAGATAATAGGGGTGGTTGTTGTGGTACAACGCTGTGGTTCACAGGGTATTAAAATATATATTTCCAACAACTGACTACACAAGTTTACGCCGTTGCTTAAGATACAGGTGACAAGGAAAGGGATTACTCGCAGAGGAGAGGATCCGTGTATAGGTTTACGTTGACTTTTATCTTGAGTTTGACTGCCTCTGTTAGAACTCCTTGTATATGTGGGTTAGAACTCCATGAATGTGACTCGATTCTTCGGTTACGAGAACGAGTAGTGTTAAAGATGGCTGTCCCTTGGAAATGAGAACCAGTAGTGTTGACCCTCCTGATAGCGTAGAAGCAGTAGAAGAAGTAGGAGCCGTTGGAGCAGTAGGCACAGTAAGAGCCGTAGAAACCGTAAGAGGAACAGTGAGAACCGTAAGAAGGTTGTAGGAACGGTTGAGCACTTGTAGGAACAGTGAAGTTCGTTCTGATGTGATTACGGACGAAAGCTTGGTATGGGTGTGCCCTTTGAACGAAGAACGCAGATTCGTTGCTCACATTTTAGTTAGCAAAGTGAGGGCAATGAACCGCGATGCCGATTGGTTATGCCCAATGTTGGGAATAAAGATAGGAGGAAGAAGCTTCCTACCAAAGAGGGTTCCTGAGCGACATTGTTCATGGAAAAAACCAGCTTTTCCGTTAAGCAGCTATTTGGTTTTTCCCATTAGGTAAATACCTGCTTTCTTCGTAATTTGTCAGAATGTACAATAGACCTAAGGACCGCTTTATGTACCAGCTATAAACCGAAAATACTTGCAGGATTAAAGGTTCCTGCAAACTAATAAGACTCGGTTTATGGTGGGGCCTTAGGTTTATTGAGGGTTCCTCTAACGGTCCTCTAATGGGCCTCGACGGTCAGACATTGAAGGAAAATTTAGTAGCAACCATCAAACCACCAATGAAATAACGTACCTAGAAGCTACAAGTTAGAACCGGCTTACCATTAATTACCGTTAATGTCCCATAGTAATTCGGCAGGGACCTATATAAGGACATTCGACAGCAGGTATGTGCTTATTTTAACCTGAATCTTTGATTTGACACGTACGTCGAACGAACTCGTCCAGGAAATCTCGACGTACATCAATCGTACAAGTCTGGTCAATTATTGCTCGAAACTGCAAAAATGCATGGTTTGAATGGATTCAACCTTAAGAAGATGTTCTCAGAAGGAGAGGTAAGTGTTATATCGGTTCAATCTTAATTATTTAAACGTTCGAATTAATATGAATAATTAATAATGAAATCTTTTTCGTATTACAGGTGGGCAATGTGCCTTCAACCAGCTCGAATCTGTCATTAGACGACAAAACGGCTATTCGTTTCATGATGAAGAAAACGAAAAAATTTAATTATTCGATACGAGTGAACGACGCTGAGGAGGCAGAACAGAACCATTTTGAAGATAATCAAATGAACGAAATTCAAGGCGAAGAATATCATCATCGTTGCATCGTCTACTTTGCGCAAGAATCACTCAGACACCAGGGAACCGGAACAATACTCCGGGGAACCAAAACAATACCCAGGGGAACAAGAAAAATACCCCGGAGAACCAGGAAAATACCCCGACAAAGAAAAGCGAATCAGACTTCGTGTTCTTGAAGCCCATGGTGTATCGGTGTTATTACTGCCACAAACTATTTTCTCTACTACCACCTACAGAAGACACACGATTTCCCACTTGAAGAAACTCCACTGGTGCTCTATATGCAAACGCGGATTCGTTTCAAAAACATGGTTCAAAAAACACAGACGATTGTGTTATAGACTCGTGTACAAGACTGTTATGTAAAGGGAGTGTGGGTATTTTTGTGCATTTGGAGATCTATTTTTTAATAAATTAGGATTAACAAATTAGAATCGTAAAATGTTGCAATATATGTTGCAATTTTGTGTGTAACTTTGGACGAATTAATGACATTTTCAATTTTAGGACGACCATATATTTTATGACAAAGACACTATTCGACTATATTGTTAGATTTGAAGAATAAAACAACAGATATAGTTTGTTGCATTTTAGAATTCGTTAGAGATAAATACATTATTGTACATAATAAAATGATGTATCCCTATTTATTTCAACTTTCAACGAAATAAAGATGCAAATTTATATAGAAAATTGTTGTTAGTTACTTGCGTCCTTTCAAATCCCCTAACATAATTTAGAATAAGATTACAAATTTTATTATAATAATCAATCAAACAGCAATATTCCTACGCGAGAACGTATATCGAAAATAGAGTATAAAATTTCATATTTTTGACGAAATCGAGTTTAGAAATTAGTTCAGTTTGCGTAAACTTGACCACTCAGCGTTTAGGAGCGAGTGAACAATCGACAAGTTATTTCATTAAATAAATGTGTCGGAGATGAAAGAACACCGGAACCTTCCCTTTGGAATTTTGGGAAAGTCCCGTAACGTAATCTAGAATCTACCATAGCTGTAATTAAACAAGCGTAGTCATCCAGTCCGATTGTAATGGTTCGAAACTTGTGATGGTGAGCTTGGAATCGAGGCGACAACCAGTCGCCGAACGTACCCGCGGTCAAGAGATGAACGTTTTGCCTAACAAAGGCATGGAGTAATTCTGTAGCTCTCCTTAAATGAAATAGTTGTAGCGGCACGCGACAGTAAACATTCCAACGGTTTCTGTCCCGTGGCTCGCCACACACAGACTCTACCCTTCGGGTACGATGATTGCCAGATGTCAACGCATCTCCACAGTATATGTTCAACTGGTCTGAGGGTCCGTTATAAATCTTAAGATTTAGTTAACTGAAGTCCTTCAAACAGACAAACAGTCTTTGTTCCAACTACGGGAAGATATGAGTAATCTATTTTTCCACGAACGACGCTTACCGCTAGCAACTTTCCCTCCAGGGTGACTAGCATCTTATTATAACCACCGATATGGAGATTGACCAATTAGCAGCAACGCCAGTTTTCCTCACCCTCCGAACGAAGGCTCTCCTCGACGAATGCAAGGATCTCGTGTCCTTAGACACACCCCATATAGTTTTCCTCGGTGGCATCGCCGAGACGGAGAGTCATTCCCTTGTGCGATCTCATTGACGAGAAGAATAATGCCTTTACGATCAGTGAACATGTCACGTCTTGTTAACAAAGAGTCGGACTTGAACTTTGCGAGAACGTACCTCTATCATCCCGTTGACCGCGGATACGTTATTGAACCTAGGATCATTGTCATTAGCTTCTCGAGTATCTGATTATCGCGGTTACTTGTCAGATTCTGTGACAATCATACTTGCACTAGCGAATATCTCCTCTATTGCATAACGACCACATCTAATCTGAGTGTAGATTCGTTTCGCGCCCACAACCCTAGACCAAATCTTAACGTCTCCCCGACATATTCAAGTCAACCTACATCCGTTTCTAATGCAGATATGGCGACAATTCGATGCGCGTTATACCGCACATTTGCTGCCATATACAGTGCAGGTCAGCCCGTTTGTGCTATGTCGACTCTATTTCCTGACAAATTCAGCGTACATGTAATTTTGTTCACAAAGGAACACATATTCAAGTTAGCGTATCTCCGTTTGCATAGCAGACATGTCGACAACACAATGCTATTTATATTCCACTTTTACTACCAAATACAGTGCAAATCCTCGTGTTTACGCTGCATCAACTCTGTTCCCGGTTAAATCCAATGTCATTACTGATTTTCATATAAATGCTTCAATATTCAATTGAACGTATCTCCGCTGCTATTCGTGGTGTGTCGACGAATCGATGCGCGCTGTACTCAACATATGCTGCCAAATACGAGGCACAACTTCTGGTTTGTGCTATTTAATCCCTGGTCCCTGTCAAATGCTTTGTCATTGCAGTTTTGCATATTCAGGCTTGAATATTCAAATCAACGCAACTCCGTTTGTATTTAACATACGGCCATAATTCGATGCGCTTTATACTCCACATTTACTGCCAAATACGGTGCAGATTATCCGAGATGCGTCATTTCAACTCCGATCACTGTAAAATCCAGTGTAATTGTAGCTTTGGATATTTATGCTGAACTGTTTGATAGAACTTATCTGCGCTCCTACTAGCTATATGTCGTAAAATGCGATGCGCTTTATACTCCACATTTGATGCCAAATACAGTGCTCATAATCCGGTTTCAGCTATGTCGTCAACGCCCGTTGGCCGCGCTGAATGTACTCGTTCCCGTGAGATCACGAAAGTTAAGCAGCGTCGGGCACGGGGCGATCTAGGATGGGTGACCGCTCCGTGTGGTGTTGGCATTATACGTAGTACCGCCAAGCAGTCCGGTAGGGGAACCGACTGTCTTGCACGGCGGCTACGGCGACGAGGCGCGGTGTGGCGTGAT
>JACXIO010002986.1:0-19104 GCA_014737335.1 Bombus polaris
TATCCTTCAGTTGTTAGGAAAAAAAGCCTATGTAGCTAAGGTCACCTAGTTCTTGCGGAGCGTTGACATAATGAGACTAAAGAAAGGAAAACAATGTTATTAGAGGAGGACGATTTGGGTTCAAAGAGCGATGACCGAGAGGTCAGAGTGTGCGTGTTGAGAAGTGAGAGTGAGTCGAGAGTTTAGAGTTGATCGAGACATCGAAGAGTCGAGTCGTGAGTGTTGCAGAGTTGTTGAGTTATAGAGTGGTTGAGTTGTAGAGTTGTTAGAGAGTAACACTGTTAGCGTGCGGATCTGGATTAGCTCATATTTGTACTTTCACGTTTATATCTAAAATATATTTTTCCTACCTTATAATTTATCCACGCGTCTCTGTTCTATTTACCGAATAACCTCAACACGTTTAAACATATATTAACCTGTTAATCGCAGTGTTATCTTTAATTTAACTACCCTTATTATCCCACAAGAAATAAGGGATCAAACGATTCGTAGCGTCGATTAGTTAATCGTAACGGGAATTTACGACTCCCGTTGGCGCGCTTCTTCGAGATCGCGTCTCCCCGCGAACGTGCGAAACTTCAGGTATTTTCAGAATTTCTTTTTTTTTAATGGTAGATTAATTGATATTGCAGATACAACGAAACACTCGTCGCGTTTTTTTTTGAGAATTTTCTGCTTCATAAATATTATTAGTAAATTAACATTGCGAAACAAGAATATTCAGTTCCACTCTCGGCTTGTTGATCGGGTTTATTAGAGTGGAACACGATCGAATTTTAGTAGCCTTTCTGGCTACTGCTATGTATTTTTTTCAGCTCCTCTTATTAATGCGCCCCTTATTACTACGTTTATTACTGAAAATACTGCTATAAGACACATTCCTTTATCAGCGTTAACGTTACCATGACTGCTAAAATACAGAACTTTATTACGAATGTAATATATTTACATGTATGAAATTGTGATCGATTTCATGCGCAACAAAGTATTTATAATGAAATATCTAAATGTTGCTATGAAGGCTTAACAGTAATGTAGAATTTTATAAATATTCGAATTTTATTTGCATGAAACAAAAGTTCATTCGCGATCATCGTTCATTTGTAACAAAAATTCTGAACAAAATGATTTATGTGCATATCTTTCGGTTCACTATGTTGCAAGTCACTATGTTGTTGTAGGAAATAACAGATACTGTTAAAAGTTAAAAGACAAAGCAAGTGATTTTATAATAATCGGGTTTTCTCTCATCTTAGTTATTTCAAATGAAATTTTCAAGTTTTAATTCAGTTTAAATTCAATTACTTAAAATTCTTGTTTTCAACGTAATCCTAGTTTCGATTAAAAAGATACAAATGATTCTCTATTTTTGCTAAAATATAATCAAGAGTAATTTGATCTATAATTGACCATTAATAGCAGTTTATTTTTCATGTATAAAATGTTCTCGTTTTAAAGATGCCTGTTTCTTTCATATACCAAATCCAGTAAATGAGTTTGTTACAGATTTATCAATTTACAGAAAATACATTTCAGTTACATATATGAACATCTCATAGCATATTAAATATGTATGCTAGATACCCAAATGATTTTTCTTGCATTGTCTGATTGTTCAAGCTTCTTCCTGTTTTCCCATTTTTAAAAGAAGCATATTGCGGTCACGTTGGAGTATATAACTTTTCGATATCTTCATAAGTTTAGTACAACGAGTCGTATGTCTCTTTTGCAAGACTCTAAATTATATATGCAGTGTCAATAGTTTCATTTCCCTTCTCTCGTTCCAAGTTAGACAAATGTATCTTTGATACCAAATGTTGCCAGTACGGATGCGAATTATTGTATACTGTTTGTACTGATTGATGTAAACGTTTTCAGATTAATCAGTTGATTAATTATTGGAAAACGGCTACATCGATTAGTACAAACATTGTACAATAATTTGATACTAAGCTAAGAACCACGCTAATACAGTCCAGTTTGGATTACGAAAAGCTACGAAGAGAATTTTGGATAATCTAAACTGGACTGCAACGCGGAACGCCGTTGGTCCAGTTTGGGTCTCCAAAAACCGCGAAAAGAATTTTGGATGATCTAGACTGGATTGCAACGTGGGACAACGTGGGACAACGTGGGACAACGTGGGACAACGTGGGACACCGTGGGACACCGTTGGTTCAGTGTGGATCTCCAAAAACCGCCAAAAGAATTTTGGATGACCTACATTGGACTGCAATGTCGGACACCGTTTTACACCGTTGGACACCGTAGGACACCGTTGGATACCGGGGGACACCGTGGAATGCGTGCGTTTTAGCCTTAATTAATAGTAAAGTAGATAACTATGTAGCGGCACTCGACGGTAAAATTCATAACGGTTTCCGTCCCGTGACCCCGCTACACAAAACCTTGTTTACCGGTAGATAAGATTATCATAGATCCGACAACCTTAGGCGGTTACCGTAAGTCAATTAAAATCCGTTGTTTTTGTTGTGATCATATGCCTTCGCTTCGACAGCAGGAAAAGTCAAAATCGTAAACAAGGTCGAGAGTTGAGTGACCGTTGGGATCTTTCGAGAATACCTTCGAAAGAAAGACCCCGACGCCTTTTGTCAACTCCGACGGTTATAAATATAGCAAATAGGGAAGCGAGGCAACCCTTTTGTAATCGAGTCATACGAGCAGCAAGAGTTAAGTCGATACTTCTCCCGCGCCAATATATTCGTAATTTCGAATCAATCCAGCCGGTTGTGTTACACGACTAGTGTACACTTTGGGTATATATTAATAAATTATATCGTTAAGTATACTCAAGTGTTTCTGAATCAACTATCGCCCTATACCACCGCAACTATGTTAAGTGCATTGTGAGTTCATTCTGTACAACGATACTTACCCATCTTGGAACGAAAAATAAAGATCTCGGTTCCCTTGATTTCCTTGCTTACCATACTTGAAAAATTGTACCCGCGATTTATCGGTTCGCGATCGCTCAGTTCTTTCAAACTGTCGCGTGACGTACTCGCCTGTGCCTATTCCGGGTGCGTGCGGGTCAACGTGTACTAGATAACTCTTTGGATTCGTGAGACGGCCCAAGGACATCTCAGTCTTGGTGACTGCTCGACGACTGCTCGACGTTCGCACCGGATCACGGGAGTTGTCGTCGCGCCGGTGATGCTTGCGAATCTGTTGGGGATTCAGTCGTAGATATACAGTCCTGTCCGATTGGTACTTCGATACTCGGTCAGGGACCTGCAATTTCACGTCCTCCGTAATCCTGTTCGGCCCCGTGGGGGTGGGCCCCACTGTTCAGTAGGGGCCATGCCTTCGTAATCCTGTTCAGCGGCCCCTCCCCGGGCTCCATTGTTCAGTTGAGGCGATGCCTTCGTAATCATGTTCAGCGGTCCCTCCCCGAGTTCCACTTGTTCAGTTGGAGTGAGTTAAGTTACCGGCCTATGTGCTGGATCCACGGCTGGATCACCAGTAAATCACTGGCATTATCGGTCGGCGCCATCGACCGCGACTCGTATAAGTTTCGAACGGCGAAACAGGAATCGAGTTATGGTCAATACTTCGGCTTTCCGCTGATCCTTAGGGTTATCCGGTGCACGGGGGTACGTCGCGTAGGTTTGTTAGTTCGTTCGTTAGCTGCATTTTCTTTCATTCGTTCCAAGTTAGATAAATGTGTCTTTGAGATCGAATGCTGCCAGTAGGGATGCCAGTTATTCTACAATATTTGTACTGATCTATGTAATCGTTGTGTGGCAGATAGATATTACGTTATGTATGTTTTGTTCTACGTTTGTAAAGATTCATGTAAGTGCTGCGTTGGAGATATGTGTTTCGCAGTTAGGCTAGGCCCATGGTCAAGTAGAGTTGGAATTCGACATTCTGCCAATAAGTTGAATCTCGAGATCGATGTGTAATGTTAAATAACCCATGGGCGGGTCTCTTGCGTAGTCACCTCCTCGTGGTGAGACCTGGTAATTGGCATCGTTTTCCAAAAATTAACCAGTTGATTAATGTTTGGAAGACGATACCAAGCCAAGAACTACGCTGATACAGTCCCGTTTGGATCAGCAAAAGTCACGGATAGAATTTTGGATGATCTAGACTGGATTGCAACGTGGGACACCGTAGGTCACCGCAGGATATGTCTGGACTATGTCAAGTCCATCGTGGGCCTATTCTGTACAATGATACTTATCTAACTTGGAACAAAATACGAAGATTCATTCTCCTTTCTATTATTTTTTCCTCTTTTTTACCCTTATCTATTAATTTGCGTACGGGTGCGCGTCGCGCGTCCATTGATTCTTTCGAAAGATCGCGAACTCGTTCGTACGCGCCGCAATTTGGATTTTATTCTTTGATGGATTGCTGTTCCTCTTTGGCTTGTCCCTGCTTTTAAGGGAAATTTAATTTAGGCATCTCGGAGTTTATAATTTTTCAATGTTGTCAAAAGTTTAGTGTCGCGAAAATAGATCGTTAAACAGTTTAGCACAAGTCGTATGTCCCTTTTGAAAGACTCAAAACTGTATATGCAGTGTCAGTAGCTTCATTTTCTTACTCACCTTCTAAGCTGGCCAAATTGTACGATGTTTATAAAGACAGATAGAATCATTATGTGGGATATTAGGTATTGCGTGTGTATGCTTTGTTTTGAATTTGGAAAGAATCATGTACGCGCTGCGTGGAAGATGAATGTTTTTGCAGATGTATACGTTTGTCTTTCTGTACATCGTTTAACTTTTCGTACCCGATTGTGCCAGCAGCTCGTGCTACCCTACATCACTTTGGAAGTTGCGTATCAAAACTAAGGACGAGGAGTCATTTAGTCG
Source organism: Bombus polaris (assembly GCA_014737335.1). Lineage (NCBI taxonomy): Eukaryota > Metazoa > Arthropoda > Insecta > Hymenoptera > Apidae > Bombus > Bombus polaris. The sequence continues at coordinate 4,845 of JACXIO010002986.1, forward strand.
TCTGATTTTGTACAGATAACATGGATCGCGTTGTGTCAGGTTTGTAACGTATTCTAATGTATTGGTGGTGTCGCTTCTTCATTACTGTCATTACTCTATTTTTCATACTATTCGTTACTATATTTTTCATTATCGTTTATATCTCGTTATTAATATCGATTAATTAATACTCGCTTATTTAATTGAATTGAACGTTAATTGAACATTAAGATAATGAAATTAAGTGGTTTTCTGAAATTTTGTGTTTTAATTTTTGTCCAATCATCTACTAAATGATAATATTACCGGTAACTTCTATCATAAGCTTTTGTAATAAATTTTGAGTTTGATTGCGTTTTCATTTAATTATTTTATACGTTTGTTTTAACTTCTCCTAGTTATTTTTTTTGTGCAGGTTATTGGTCGATAGCAGGGATAATAATATACAAGTAACAGGAATATTAATATGTCGGAGATGGAAAGACACCGGAGCCTTCCCTTGGAACTTCGGGAAAACTCCTTAATACTGTAATCTAGTTTCTAACGTAGCTGTAATTAAACAAATGTCGTCGTCTAACCGTATTGTATTTGTTTGAGATTTATGACAGTGAGCTTGGGCTCGAGGCGACAACCAGTCGCCGAACGTTGCCGCGGTCAAGGGATGGACGTTTTGTCTAACAAAGGTACGGAAGTAATTCTATAGCTCTCCTTAAAGAAATAGCCGTAGCGGCACGCAGCAGTAAACATTTCAACAGTTTCTGTCCCGCAGCTCGCCACACGCAGTCTCTACCCTTCGGGTAACATGATTCCCAGATGTCAACGCATCTTCACAGTATATGCTTAGATAGCCTGAGGACCCGTTATAAATCTTAAGATTTAGTTAACTAAAATCCTTCAAACAGACAAACAGTTTTTGTTACTACTACGGGAAGATAGGAGAAATCTATCTCTTCCACGAACGACGCTTCCCGCTGGCTACTTTCCCTCAAGGGCGGCTAGCATCTTCTTCTAAACACCGATATGGAGATTGACGAATTAGCAGCAACGCCAATTTCCTTCACCTTCCGAACGAAGGCTGCCCTCGACGAATCCAAGGATCTCGTGTCCTTAGACACACCCCATATAGTTTTCCACGGTGGCATCACCGAGACGGAGAGTCATTCTCTTGTGCGATTTCATTGACGAAAAGAATACTGTCTTTACGATCAGTCAGACTTGAACTTTGCGAGAACGTATCTCTATCATCCCGTTGGCCGCGGATTCGTTATGGAACCTAGAATCATTGTCATTAGCTTCTCGAGTATCTGATTATCGCGGTTACTTGTCAGATTCTGTGATAATCATACTTGCACTAGTGAATATCTCCTCTATTGTACAACGACAACATCTAGTCTGAGTGTAGATTCGTTTCGCGCCCACAACCCTAGACCAAATCTTAACGTCTCCCCGACAAATATATGGACGCAACGACGATTAATGATCAATCCGACGAATTTTCATGGAAATTTGGTAATGTTTAATTTATCTTAACTAGGACAGCCGTATACAAAACGATTCTATCGTTTTTTTTTATTCGAGCATGGATAACATTTGATATATGATTTATATTTAATATTAAATATTAGTAGATCAGGGATCTCTCCCTATTAGCGTTGTGTATTGCTTAAATACGAGTGCGTAGATTAATATTTATTAGCATTGCGCATCTAATTTCGGGAATAATAATAATAATAATAGTAACAAAGGAATAATCGTGAAATTGGGAGGAGAAGTATGTCTGTCCTTTTCACACAATATACTTCTCCTTGTTTAACAGGAGTTGAGGTACCTCCACGCACATTCTATACTCCTGTTACTTTCCCACAGTTCCAGCCGTCTCTCATAGATGGCGGCATTGATCGTACGCGTGTTTTTCTAATTCATTGAATTTTCGATAATTCAGTTAGTAACAATTATCCACAACGACCCTCGTCACCCGGGGCGACTCCGTCAATTTTACTAGTAGTTAATTTACGATCTTTTATGCACGAACAACTTGGCACAGTTTTTAAGGAAGTTCCAACAATTCCTTGGAGAGTGAATTAATCACGCAAAAGGTTGACTATAATAACCAATCATGAAGTTGGTCAGTGGTCAACCTATAGTCACCTATTTCAGAAGGAGGAGAATTATTTATATAATATTTGGATTCATAAAAATTGCAGATATTTCACAACATTGTTAATTTTTGCAGTTCGACAGAATATTTTATATCGATAAATAAACTTTCTCAACCTCGTTCCAAGCATATACTGTTGTTCAACAATTACGTTAATCTTTAAATATACATTTAATTCTGATATTTTCACACAGATAGTTCTGTTATAATTCTGTTTCTAATATAAGATTATATTAATATGTTGCTTTATGTTAATTATTCATTTAATTACTTACTTCGTTTTATTTAATAAAGTTTGTAATTTGTAATTGTAATATCAAGTGCAGTTCCCTCTATTTGAATCTGTCGTGCGAGAAATGCTCGTGTCCTTACCCATCGACATGCCATGCCTACCCGAACCAGACACGGTACTCTTCTCCTCTTCCTTTCCAAACCTACCAAACGTACAACAAAAATTGCTTACAGGAACAAAATCGGGTAGCTTTCATTATCAAGAGTCGGTTTGGACACACCACCCCGGGAAAGAAACCCCAGGGTGAAGAATCGAGCCCCCCGCAACAACAACGGGGCTCCGCACGCAGCCTCGAGAATTCAACACGCTACCAAAAAATTACGAGTTCGACACCTTACCGCGGAGCTAACCGGTTCTAGCTCTTTACGTATTGCTTGCTTAAACCTACATTTGTGTTTAATCCATTTTTTCCACAATCGCCGCTCTTTTATCTTCAACCTTCTATCAAAAAAGTGTTTTAGATACATCCTATTATTCTCTACCCTTTCTTCCATTCGCCACTTACTTATTAAATTTACCAAAACCTATATATTTCTCTCTTCTTTCTGTGCCAATTTTCCTTTCTCAAATAACATTATGCTTTTCAACAATTTCCTTTCTCTCTATTCCCTTCCGCTAAACCTTCTTCCAACGCTCTTCTTTCCTGTCCAACTCCGTAAAGCACTATAATTCTCACCCAAGCTTACACCGAGGATGTAGTTACCACCATATCTCCTATAATTCTATATAATTACTACATTTAATAATACCGTTCCATTTTATTTCTAATGCCTTTCATTCCTCTAAATGGAAGTCATGTAACGTTAATCACTTTCCATCTATTATCTGTATAATTACAAGATTGCAATCGTGTTATTCCTTATTAATATATTTCCAGATATAATTACTACCTTTCGTAATGGTATTTTATTTCATTACCCATACATTTCACAATTAGACCTTTCTTAACGCAACCATATTCTTAACCTTTGAAAGCTATTCTATCTGTCATTCATTTTGTTAAAGCCTACTTTCACAATTTATGGTCAGTAGTCGAATAAACAACGCGCACGTATCTCCTAAATGTATCTTTATTTATTCTTTAGTCTCCTAGAATCCAAACAAATCCATTCTTTTGCCATCCAGAAAATTATATTGCCTTACGTATTACCTATTATCATTTTATACTCTCTTTTCCTTCTTTTCTTACTTCTTTCAACTTTCACGCATCTAACGTCTAGAATCTTTTTACATATTTTACAATTTTCTAACAAAACCAACCCATGTTTTGACAAATTTCCATGCTGAATCAACATCGCTATTACCTTTCCTGCTTCACCCTTTCACACACCCAAGTTAGCAACGAGCTTATTTTATTTACGCATCTTTATTACACACTTCGTCTTGTGTCGGCCTGGTGTCGGCAGTAGACCGAGCCTCCGTGCTGGGACATTAACTACTTCACGACCAAGTTTAAGAAGTTCGTACTTCCATGTTGCGTATTACCACTCGAAAAGGTCTTTTTTGCTTGAGCTGGTATGTGTGGAAGTTTGCACTCAAGGTTTTTAGCAACTTCATTAATTTTCTATAGGTGTCTGGGTTGGTCGGCAGAATTTCTACTTGGTTGTTGTTATTTTTAAGTATGTAGTCGTCTTTGCTGATATCTCTCTCGATTGACTTAATCATAATTTGGATGTCGATGACATCGTCAATGAAGATTGGCGGGAGAGGGGTCATTGGGTATGTGGTTTATTTAACGTTTCGGTTGTGTTCATGGAGTCATCTGTAGTCTCCAATATTGTAAATCTATTGTAGGTGGTCACTTCGTTAGCTGGTGGTTTAGTTTGAATCTTTTTTTTTTTTTATTAACGTGAAGGAAATCCGCACGGACACCAGGCCCTTCCTGGGGGGGGGGGAACGGCGTGGTAGTGCCGGACTCTAACCGACTAAAACCTCCACGATGACCGTCCCGGCTGCGATCGAGAGAGGCCCGGGAACCGGTGCGAGCGACAAGTAGTGTGTGCGTTTCAGGGCTCGGCTAGAGGCCGACCGCGCCATACCTCGAGTGTAAAACTCATACTGGCTTCGCAACTAAGATGTTCGTTAATCTTCCACTTTCTAGCGTCCAATGCCCGGGGAACGGCGCGCATAGGTGTTCGGCGCGCGACTTGAAAAAACCCTGCCCTCACCTTTCGGGTCATTGGACAAGTTGAACCTACCCTTTCGGGCAGCAGCTCGCTTAGCCGACGCCGCACGATGCACGCATCGCGCCGCGCCGTTACCAGCGGGGGCCACGAGGAGGCGGAGCTTCCAGCATATAGCTCGGTCCCAGTAGGTTGGCTTTCCAAGCGATTATCCCTGCACCGTCACAGCGCTCACTTGCATGAGCACCGCCTGCACCGACGGTCGCAGGTGTACTCCCCGACTTGTACTGGTGTTGCTTTCTTCCTATTGTTTTATCTGTTTCTGTCCTGTTTCTTAGCGATTGTCCTGGTTAGGTCCAAGTTGTGGCGTCGCAGGGTCCCTTCGCTGGGTTCCCTGCTCTTCTTTTTCATCCTCTTCTGTGGACTGTTGGTTATTGTCATCTTCGTTGTCGCGGTCGGTGTTGGCACTGTCAGTATTGTCGTTGTTGTTTATGTTGCTTTTGTCCTCTAACTCTTCGTCATCAAGCGTTGTTGTTGCGGTGGGCTCACTCCGGTTTTCCTCCTGCTTCTCTACCCTGTTCGGGCGCCATTCGAGCCAACCTTGGGCTTCGCCTTGGAGGCTGGCTTGTCTGCTCCTCCGGTTGTGTCGACCTTCTCCCTGGAGGCTGTCGTGGCTGCGGCGTGTTCCCCATCTCTCGTGGGTTTCTCCTTCTCTTCTCCTCCTTCTTCTGCAGAACTCTTCTTGTGAACTGGCGGAAGTGGGGGTATACGTCCTTTGTAACGAATTCCCACTTTTCCTCCGGCCAGTCCAGATCGAGGTCGCTTATTGCGTTCCGCAGGTCGTGTCTCTCTTCGTTGAAGAGTGGGCAGTCCTCTAGGATGTGGTGGGGGGTTTCTACCTCACCGCAATCGCACGTGTCCACCTCACTGAGTCCGAATTTTTGGAGCTTGCTACTGAAGTCTCCGTGACCACTGATGAACTGTGTCATGTAGTGGTCAGGTCTTACCCATTGACTCTCCAGCCTGTCGCTGACACTGTCGAAGTACTCGAAGGTTACTCTACCCTTCGACGAGGTCTGCCAGCGTTCTTGCCATTTTTCAATGGCTTCCCTGACGATGGCCCTGCTTCGTCCAGCCCTCGTTTCATCCTGTGGGCTCTCGCCCTGATCTCGATCAAGAGGTCGATGGGTAGTTCACCTGCAATGACCTGTAGTGCCTCCGTTGACGTGGTTCGGTATGCTTTCGTTACTCGGAGAAGTGCCATTCTCTGCGATCTTGACAGCATGCTCAAAGTTTTCCCGTTCAACAGGTCGCTCCAGCCGGCTGCGGCGTAAGTGATTATCGGTTCAAACAACCCCTTATATAAAATTCTCATGGCCGCGTGTCCGAGTCCCCATTTAGACTTGGCTACTCTTGCGAGGCTGTTGAAGAGTCTTTGGCACTTCTGAGTCGTTTCACACACATGTCGGTTGATTTTCAGGCCTGTTTCAAGGTGCACTCCCAGGTACTTGATCGATTGCGACATCTTGATGCTCCTGCCGCTTATCTTAATTATCGGCGGTCGTTCCGCGTCCAGCCTCCCTTTGACAAGAAGCATTTCGGTCTTTTCCGCAGACAACGAGAGTTTCTTCCTGGTACACCAAGTAGAAATGCGCGTGACTATTTCTTGGCCTTTCTCTTGAATTTCCGTTCTTGCGTTTCCTGAGACCAGGATGATTATGTCGTCTGCGTACGCGACCGGTTCACACTCTATCGCGCTTGTCGTTATCTCGTCTAACAAGTCATCGAATACTAGGTTCCAGAAACTCGGACCCAGTACCGATCCCTGCGGGCATCCCTTCGTGACCGGCTTGCAGACTGTCCCGTTTTTACCGGTAATCTGCACCTTTCGTTCCGAGAAGTAGCTCCTCGCCAGCCGATAGAGGTTGTTGGGGCAGCCTCTTCTCTTCAGCTCTTGCAGGACGTTCGGCCACCAGACGTTGTCAAACGCTCCAGATATATCGAGTGCTATGGCGAGAACGTATTTCTTGTCACTCGTCTGTTCGGCCTTCTCGCGGAACTTAGCGATCGCGTCCACCGTTGATCGTCCAGGGCGAAAACCGTACTGACGGTCCGAGGACATCTCGTGCGTGTGGAAGATGGTCGCCATCCTTGCAGCCATCAGTCTTTCCAGCAACTTGCCTACCATAGATAGCAGGCAAATCGGTCTGTAGGACTTCGGGTTGCTTCTATCCCGGTCAGGTCCTTTGGGAATGGTGATTATATTCCCCACTTTCCAGGATCTTGGGAAGACTCCCCAAGTGAGGCAGCCATTCATGAGCCTGAGGAGTTCATGGTGAATTCCTCCCCAGGCACGTTGTAATATCTCCGCTTCGATCAAGTCAGGGCCAGGACATTTGCCCTTCTTTAGACGCTTTATCGCGCCAGCGAGTTCTTCGAACCGGAACTCCAGGGTGTCCTATTCGCTAGGAGGGATCGTCGTGCTCCTCCTGATCTCTGTCTGGTCAGGCGTGTCCGTTTCTTCTTGGTCGTCGGGTAACAGGGCGGACAGCATCGCCTCCGCGGTTGTTCGCCAGTTGGAGGTGTCTCCTTGTGGCGTCCGCAGGGTCGACACTACCACTTCTCCCCTAAGTTTACCCGCGACCGTTCTGTAGGGAATTCCCCAGGGTTCTTTGTTACCCTCCTTGGTTACGAACTCCAGCCAGCTCTGGATTCTGGCTCTCGTGATCTTCCTGGTGTATTCTCTCCTAAGTTCCCTGTACCGCAGCTTCTCTTCTTCCCTCGTTGCAGGGTCCTTAGCCCCCTGGTACCTTCTTCTTGCTCGGTAAGCGTCCCTCTTTGCTCGTGTGAGCTCGGGCGTCCACCATGGTACCGACCTATATTGCCATTTCTTTTTGGGAATAGCCGTATCGCAGGCTTTAATGAGGACAGCTCGCATTTGTTCCGCCATTCGTTCTACGTCCTCAACTTGTTGGAGGGTGGTCCCTCGGAGTATCTCACACTCCTCTATGACGACTCTCTGGAACACATCCCAGTCGGCTTTTTGGGTGTTGTAGCGTTTCTCCTGAAGCTGCGGTTCGGCGTTTCTTATCTCGAGGACCAGGCGCGTCTCCAAGACTCTACGGTCACTGGAGGTTCCGTCCTCTTGAACTCTCCATTCACGCACGAGCGGTATTACTTCTGGACTCGCCAAGGTTACGTCAATGTTGTACCGCCCCCGAGTTGTTTTGAAGGTGTAGGCCTGTCCTGGCTGGTTAAGGACACAGAGACCAAACTCCGCTATGACAGCTTCCTCTATCGTCCGTACACCTGCTGTTCCAGAGCGGTGACTTGGCGTTGGAGTCCAGGCCGATGACGGTCTTCTTTCCTCTAAGTTTCCTCAGTACCTTCTCCAGCTGTTCAATACCGACTGCGATGTCCTCAGTTCGTGGAAAGTACTGGCTGACGACGTGTAATTCTGAAACACCGTCACTAACCTGCACGCATACGCAGTGTGTTGTGGACAACTCGCTGACTTCGAGCGGCGTTAGATGTTCTGATTTGACCCCAATGGCTGCCATTGGCGGGTCATCCTTTGATCCCCGAGAGGCGATCGCGACCCCCGTACCGAGACCAGGTATTTTCCCGTCGATGCTATATGGCTCTCGCATGAGCAAGATTTCATCACCACTAGCACTCATTAGTTGCCTAATCTCGTAGGGGACTGTTTTGAATCGCTGCATATTATGTTGCAGAAACCGTATTCCCCTGTTTCTCCAATAATCCCATCCATTTCTGTTTCGTGTATTACTCATAACTGGTTCTTGAGACGATTATTTCCAAGGCTCTCTTGTATACGGGGCAGTCGGCACTGAAGGCCGCGTGATCTCCTTTTTACCCAGCCTTTCTGCAGTTGACGCAGCTGGCGTTTTTCTCCTTGCTTGTGCATTGCTTAGTGCTGTGTCCACTAACCGCGCAGTGTGCGCAGATTTCGTAGTTTAGTCTACAATACTTTGCTATGTGGCCGAATCCTTGGCATTTAGAGCATCGGCTAACGGCTATGTAATCGCTAACCTTGCAGGCATTCCAGGAAATAAATACCTTGCTAGCTAATAATCCCTTACCTGGGGGGGGGTACTTCCAGTACCCAGTTGGTCTCTTTGGAGTCCTTACGGCCAGTTCTGAAGCAGAATCCAATGGCCGCGACGTCCTCTTCTGTTAGCCTGTCCTGATTTTGCTTCCTGATGCAGACCAGTATAGTATAGTATAACACGGGGTAGTCTCCTTTGGGACGTGCTGGTTTTTAATCCAGCCTCCTTTAACTTCGCGTTCTCCGTGAACGCCTTTAGGCCCTCCGGCTTCGTCGTTTCCACGACGAGGCCGTTCCCACTAATTTTCTTCACTGCAGTGACCTGAATGCCCTTCTTGCGCGGGTTCACTAGCGTGAAGACAACTTCTTGCGCTTCTTCACTCGTTTTGATTTCACTTTCCTCCGGGTCTGGACGAATTATCACAGCGTTCCTCGATGGTCTTACCGCGATTTGTCCTACTTTGTTGTTTTTCATTTTAACTTTCTCCGCGTAGGAGGGTTGCCTCGGTTCCGTCGTAGCTGTTTTCCTAACTGCGGTCTCCAGACGCTTGCTAGTTTGCAGCGTTTTGTTGTCGGCGGACAATATCTCGTTGTCCTTCTTCTTAGAGTCGGAGCTTTGCTCTAAATTGCCGCTCAGGTAACTGTTATGAAGGAGAAGGTCCTCTACTATGCCCCTCATGTCCGCAAAATACCGCATAATAATTGCGGTTTGTTCCTTGTTGACCTTCTTATTTGGGTCCAAGCAGAAGGCCAGCATGCTCCTTTCGATCTCTCCTGCCTGTGCTCTTAAGTCTGGCACAGGGGGTGGTTCCTCCGCTGGTGGCAGCGGCGGCTGTTGTTTCCCTTCTTTCACCTTGTTCTCGTCTTCGCCCCTTTTCCTTTTTTCCGTTTCTGGGCTATCCTTTGCTGGTGTTTTGCCCACCATCTTCGGTGTCCTTAATGGTTGTAGGACTACCCTTGCTTTGGTGGCGGGCGGTATTTGTCGCCGCGAAGACATTTAGGTCGCGTGATTCTGGCGACCGGTCGGTGTATTGCTTTACGCTCGCGGATTCTAAGTCCAGCGGCGTATTGCTTTTCGAGCACGCGCAACTAACTAAGTCCAGCGGCGTATTGTTTTCGGAGCACACACGGCTAAGTCCAGCGGCGTATTGCTTTTCGAGCACACGCGACAAAGTCCAGCGGCGTATTGTTTTCAGAGCACACACGGCTAAGTCCAGCGGCGTATTGCTTTTCGAGCACACGCAGCTAAGTCCAGCGGCGTATTGCTTTTCGGGCACACGCGACTAAGTCCAGCGGCGTATTGCTTTTCGAGCACACGCGACTAAGTCCGATGGCGTAGCGGCGGCACTAGTTGCACACTTTTGCCCGCACCACTCTGTAATTTTTCTAACAGCCCACCTCGCGGCGCACTAGGCACTCGTCAACTACTCTTTCACGCTAAGTCTAGCGGCGTATTGCTTTACGAACGCAGGCGGTAAGTCCAGCGGCGTATTGCTTTGTGAACACGGACGCTAAGTCCAGCGGCGTATTGCTTTGTGAACACGGACGCTAAGTCCAGCGGCGTATTGCTTTGTGAACGCGTACGACGGCGTAGTGGCGGCACAAGATGGCCGCTTTTACCCGCACGTGACACTTCACTTTTTCAAATTTCCCGCACGTCAGCGAGCTTCACAAGTAGCCCGTGCGGCGGCGCTTCTGTCGCTCCTCGAGCTTCCCAAGTAGCCCGTGTGGCGGCGCTTCTGTCTCTACTCGAGCTTCGAAAGAAGCCCGTGCGGCGGCGCTGCAGTCGCGCGTCGCAGAATGGCTTCCACTCTGCCCTAACCTCCACAAGAACACGAGAACATTTATTCACTTCTCACGCTTTTATTCAAGCGAACTCCACTATTCTTTTTATGCACTTTTCTTCCACATCACTAGGAATTCACTTTCTCATACTTTGTTTGCCCAACTTCTTTAATTTTACCCGAGATTTCGGTTACAGACTACGGAGCGACGTGCACGCGTCCGTACTGTTTGCCGCCATCTTGTGGACTCCGGCCCTGCGGCAGAACCACATTGCCTCGGACTTCTCAGGGGACACCCTCAGCCCCAGTCCCTTGATCGCGGCGACCACGCAGGCCACCGCCAGCTCCGCCAGACGGACGGTTCTGCCCCACGCCGCGCCCCAGACCAGCACCAACGTGTCGTCGGCGTAGCACGCCGGCGCCGAGTCCGGAGGCATCGGCGCCCGGAGCACTGCGTCGTACGCGATGTTCTACAGCAGTGGTCCCAGCACTGAACCCTGCGGAACCCCGCGGTGCACCGCCCTTTCGGTTACCCAACCCGCCACGGACGGTGTAGACGACGCTCCGGTCCCGGAGGAACGCCCGGACCACACCCCGCAGGTACGCGGGTACCCGATGAAACTCAAGGGCCCGGCATATCCTGTCCCGGGGGATGCTGTTGAAGGCGTTGACCAGGTCCAGCGACACAGCCAACATCACGCAACCACGCCGTTAGGCACCCTCGACCAGGGAGCGGACACGGGCAACCGCGTCGACCGTAGACCGTCCCCTCCGGAAGCCAAACTGGCTGTCGTGCAGCCCGGGATCCCCCCGGGACAAATGTGCCTCGAGGCGGGCCGCCACCACTCTCTCTAGTAGCTTGTCAGCCTCGTCCAAAAGGCACACTGCCCGAAAGGCGGAAGGCGAGTCCGGAGAGCGTCCCGGCTTTGGCAGCAGGGCCATCCGTCCCTCCTTCCACAAAACGGGGAATTCGCGCCGAGACAGGCATCTGTCGAAAGGACGCATTAATCTCTGGGCCAAGACCCCGGCGACGTCCTTCCACAGGCGGGCCGGGACTCTGTCGGGACCCGGAGCTTTCCGCGCTCCGATCTTCCCGACAGCTGCGGCCAGTTCTTCTTCGGTGACCCTCGATTCCGGGCACCAATTTCCCGCGGTGTCGCGAGGCTCTTCCTCCGGCGGTTGCGGCTTCCGCCCCTCCTCACCGGTGGACCTGCCCTCTTCCTCGTTCGCCGATCCCGGGAAAAGGGTGCCGACAACCTCCTCCAGGAACCGAGGATCCATGCTCTCCGTTGCGGGAGGCGCCCATGGGCGGAGTTTGTTGAGTACCATCTTGTAAGGGCGCCCCCATGGATCGGAGTCCCGGTTGGCCAGAAGCTCGCCCCAAGCCCGTCTCTTCGCCTCCTTGCTGGCTTGTTGCAGGGGTCTCCGCTCTTCGCGGTAGCCCCGTACAGACGAGCCACCGTGGCTTCGTCTTCCCGACTCCTGCGGCGGGATCTGGTGTACCGGCGCCGTGCGCGGATGCACGCCTCGCGGAGACGAGAGATCTCCTCGGACCACCACTACACCGCGCCTGAGCGGCGCGGGGCTCCGGACCGCGGCATACATGAATCGCAGATCGCGTGCATGTCGCGCCTCAGCCGGGTCGCTCCCTCCTCCGCGTCATCATCGGTCGGGGATTCCTCCAACCAGGCGATGGCTATAGCAGCCGCTGCCATGAAGTCCTCGTCGCGGTGGGTGACCGCCCACCGCGGGAAACTTCTTCTCCTTCCCTGTGGGCCGGTGGGTCCGTGCGCGTCGAACGAACGGTCGCCCATCGCACCACCAATCGCCGCCACCATCAGGATGTAGAGGTGGTCCGAGAGGGTCTCTTCCGGGGACATGCCCCAACCGGAAACATGGCGGGATGCGGCAGGGTTTGCCCACGTGAGGTCCACTACGGACTCGCCCCGCTACGCCACGCACGTGCTGCTCGACCCACGGTTCATAAGCCGGAGGTCGAGTGCAGCTGCCCAGTCCTGCACGTCGCGCCCCCTTCCGTTGGTCCTACAAGAGCCCCACGCCGTTGAGTGAGTGTTGAAGTCCCCGAGAACCAGTGATGGGCAAGCGCCCAAACGCCTCGCGCAAGCTGCGAGTCTGTCCAGGAAGGAAGCGTATTCCGACCGGCTGATGTTGGGTGACACGTAAACGGCCACTACGGCCAGGTCGCCCCACTTCACGGCCACGAAGCCCCGTCCCTGCTCGATCACCGAACAGGGGGGGGGGGCGGTCCCGTTCCAGAATATGACGACCGAGTCGGTTAGATCCCCCGCGCCCCGTGACGCGTCGGGAATGTTGTATGGCTCGGCCACGGCTGCCAGACCGATCCGCCGCTCCACCAGGCTCTGGAACATTAAGTCCTGAGCCCGGCGGGAGCGGTTAAGATTACCCTGCAGGAGTAGCTGTCCTCCTCTTCTTCCTCCGCTCATGTCGGGGAAGGCTCCGTCTCCATGGCCTCCTCCGGGCCGTACCCGACGCAGTCGGTGCGTCCAACATCTCCGTCTTCTCTTCTGGCCTTCGTGGGGCCAGTTGGCGGCGGGGTCGTTTTCTTCCTCGTCGCCACGCCTCCACCATCGCCTGGAACGGTCCTTGCCTCCTGTGCGGCCCTCTTCTTACGGGCCGGTGGTTTGCATGCCGACGACCCCATACTGTGCGACGCGGGCAGTCCTAAGTCTGTGCACACCGGACACCTAGGTACTCGCGCCGTGCAGTCCCTGGCGTGATGTCCTTCCGCCCCGCACCGATAGCAGCGCTCCTACCGGTCGATCGCCGACGCGCAGTCCCTGCGCACATGACCCAACTCCATGCATCTGAAGCATTGGAGTTGTCGCGCCGGGAGAACGGCAAACCCTCGCCGCTGACCAACCAGTAGTGATTTTGTAACCTGATCGGGCGTCCCCTCCTCTGCTGATTTTCCTGGGCGCTGCCAGCGGGCAGCGTAGCCACACCGACCCGAGGCCCCGAGGAGCAAAACGTATGGCACCCACGTTGACCTCGTCGGCGCGGCAGCCCCCGGCCTCGGCAACGGCGGCCGCCATCTCCTCCGGGGTGACCGAGTCCTCCAGTCCAGTCACTCTTAACTCGGCCGTCCTTCGCGGCACGGTTACCTTAGCGGGCAAGTCCTTCAACGTGGCTGCCATTCGCTCGGCCAGTCGCGATGCCTTGCACCCAGCGTCCTGGCCTGGTATCTCGAGCAGCAGCGCCCCCGTGACCGCCCTCCTTAGCTTCAGCTCCGTGATGTCGAGTTCGGAGAGCCTGACTTCCCTCCTCACCACCGACATCGCATTCCTATAAGTGAAACCCGAGCCATCCCTCACGGTGAGCGTTACCGCGGCGCATCGTGGGGGTCGGGGGAGGCCGGGTACTTTCTCCCCGCGCGCGTCCCGCCCACTCGCTGTACGTCCCATCCCCTTTCCGACATTTCCCGCTCTGACGCTACTACCCGCTCCCCGCATGGATTCTCTCCCTGTGCGGGGACGCACCGGAGGCCGAGCGGCCACCTCCGCGAAAGTTCTCACCTCAGGTCCGCCGCTGCCGGCCGCCGCCCCGCGTGCAGGGGCCCCCGTCCCCAGTGCCGCCGACGGCAGAGGCGATGGTATCCTTCCCTCGGTTCCTGCGCTCTCGGTCGGCGCGTGGACCGTTGGAAGAGGTTGCGCGGCTCGCTTTCTGTCCCTTTGCCTCGTTCTACCTCTTCCTCCTCTTACAACGGTGATAAATCCTGCCTCGTCGGCCGACGACTCCACGGTCGACCGCGAGGTATCTCTTGCCGACCGCGATCGTGTTTGCACGGTTCTTTCGGCGGCAGCTGCGCCCGTAGCC
>JACXIO010002987.1:0-13750 GCA_014737335.1 Bombus polaris
AGCTGGTCAAGTTTTTTACCAATAGGGACGAGGACTTCTTCAACCGCGGAATTATGAAATTGCCTTCAAAATGGACAAAAGTAATCGAACAAAACGGCGCATATTTAATCTAAATCGAATAATCTTGACTATGTTAATTTCATCGTCGAAATAAAGCGAAAAAGCGCTCAGAACTTTTTACTTCACCTAATATTAAAAATATTTAAGAATTTAGTAATAATAATTATTCTAAGAATTAGAGTATACTATTTTTAGTTTGAAAACATAAAAAAACAATGCTCAAAATTCCCTTCATATCCTTTTAATGTAATCTTTTTCTGTCTTTGACGTTTCCAAATATATGGACATTTAAAATAGCTTTCAACACTGTTAAGCTTGGCCACTGTTAAATGTAGTCTTACTCAACAACTACTATAAGTGTTTATTGTAAAATATAAAACAGTCAAACTTGCAACTTTTGAATTTTAAAGTTTTACAGCAAAGAAAAGTACCTTCAAGCTAAAAGACACAACATTGCCTTGCAAAAGAGTAGTTAAGTACGATCAAAACAACTGGGGACACAGCAGCTGAGGGGCTTAGGTAACAGTAACAAGGGCAAAGGAGAAGATATACATACCATTTATGGGCTCAATACAACACTCAATATTTTATAACATTCAAATAAACACTTTAATAATAAGAAACATAAATAAATAGTAGGGGATGTATATTATGCAGATGACTTGGTGATGTCAGGAAACGTAAAACATTTATAAGATACAATCGGTGAGTTATAAGAATACTGTATAAGAACCCATATTGAAGTGAATACCAGTAAGATAAAAATACTAGTATACAGCAAAAGAAATAATAGGATAAGAATAAGAAAAATTAAATATAATAGTAGAATGGAGATATATCTTGAATGTATCATTTATAAAAATAGGCACATTCCAAATATTGAAGTAATAACAAAGTTATTATTATATCCCAGACAAAAATAACAATGGGCAGTTTGGAAACTGATTATGTTGACAAAATGTGATTTGAATACAGCAATAAAATTTTTTAAAGTGATGAACAATGGCAACTTTGTTATATAGTAGAAGATTATAGGAATTGCATTATTCAGCAGAAATAGAAAAAAGATACAAACAGGTTTCCTAAAAAAAAGGTATCATACAGATATCATATGTTCTAGATATTATTAATATTAGTACCAGATACTACAGGATATGTGATTAAAACAGATGCAGAAAGAATAGACTTGGAACACGAGATAATGGAAAAAGGCATAAACTATAGGCTAAAAACTAGCAAACAGGAAGAACACAGGAAAACATTGAACTTAAAAAGATACACGTGGAAAACAAACTCAAATACAACTATAAAAACTCAATGACATAGAAATAGCAACAAACTTAAACGGGACAATAATAGAAAAGGTAACAAAGAAACTTGCAAAAAGAATAGTGTTGCGCCCCGAGGCTTACTATAGGCCGTGTTCCCAACCGTTGTTCTTGGTACTGCAGTATCGTAGACAGATCGTCTTACATGACCGGCGAAACAATGAGCACGAGAGTGTCTTTTACCTACTTAATTAGTACAGAGCGATGCCTTTTTGGCAGTTTCAAAGCGATTTTTGGCCGACTTCGCTTTGAGGACATCGCAATTCCAGATTTCGTGTTGTGCTTGGCAGCTTGGACACACCAACGTCCTATGTGTCGTGGCGAATGTGTGTTTTTGCGGCGCGTTTTTCGCTGACGGTAATGTTGGTCGGACGCCCTTTTTGTCGCGGTTAACGTAAAGCTTGTTCTATCGCTGTTCGCCCGTATTTTAAGGAAGTCTATCACGTGCGTATATGAGGGCATTTTTTTGTTAGTTAAAGTGAATGGTGGCTGAGGGTAGCATCGATGTGAATAATTTGATAAGAACGACATTTGATGTGACCGGTTCACCTAATTTCTCTAACGCTTGAAGATTTACTTTGCCCGTTTCTAGATAATCATCTACGGCTTCGGGTGCCTCCTTGGTTATTTTAGGATAGTCGAAAATCAAGTCCCAGTAGCGCATACAGACTTGACAGTGGCAGTCAAATTTTTCCTTAAGAACGTCAATAGCGATTGAATAATTGAAATCTGTAATGTCTAACTATTGGATGCTTCGCGCGGCCTTTCCCGTCAAGGATGATCGGAGATAATGGAATTTTTGTATCGGTGTTAGTCGTTCGCTTCGATCTATTGTGGACGAGAGGGAGTCGTAAAAGAAATGCCAATTCTCTATGGTACCGTCGAAAATAGGTAAATGAATTTCCGGTAATTTAATCGATGTCGGCTTGGCGACATTGCATGAATCGCAGCTTGGCGATTTCGACGACAATGCTGGTGGGGCATTATCCATAAGAGTGTATATTCGTACTACCAGATCGTAATATATGTCTGTTATTTCGGAAACTTGCAGGTCTTCCTCCTCGCCTGAATCTTCTAGTTCTTCTTGTAAGAGTCTGTAGTGTTTCCACATGTCGTCAAGCAGTGTCTTGTAGGCCGTTAAAGAGGCATTCTTATTCAGTTGACTGGATTGTTCGAATTCATCGAGTCGTTTCGATAAGGTTGTAAATTGGCCGATCTGGAAGCCTCGTCTCCGATGTAAAGAGGTAATTTTGTCTGTGTTCTCCATTGTTATAGCGGATTGTAAAGACAATACAATGAACGAGCTTACCTTGTTGTTGTGAGTTTAAATGCTGCTTGTCACCGTGTGTGTCTGGTTTGACGTGTAAGACATTTCCTTGCGGAAGTTGACCCTCTAGTTTTTGTCACCCGTCGCTAACGGTTGCTGCGATGCTGATGATGATGTGATCACGTGCCACTGTATGATTTACTGCCGTATCACTGTTCACTCGATCATCCAATGCGCGTGATCCGGCTCGAAGGACCAAATGTTACGACCGTTCGCGAAGAGACGCGGTCGCGAGGAAAACGTGTCAGCGAGAGGCGTAAATTCTCGCTACGATTATGATAATCGACGCCGCGAATCAGTCGTTTCCCTGTTTCGATTAGGATAACAGAGGTAGTTCAAATGATTGTAACTCTGAATTAACAGGATTAATATAAATTTGTATATTTAACAATATTGAAAATTATAATGAAAACGTCACAAATGATTTAACGATGGTACAATTAGTTTGTTACAGTAATTCGACCCGACTTTATGATATTTCTCGATATATTCGTTAGACTAAGCGACTTTGATTTTATTCGTCCGAACCTCTCGGTGCATTCCGTTTGAATCCTCACTTGCCACTGACTGCCCTTCAATTTTGTCCTTTGTCTTCTCTGGGATAGGACCCCCACCACGCTCGAGTCTCGCAACCGTTCGCGCCTATGATCACGTATACCACCTTCTTTGTGCAGATAAAATAACGGACCTAAGGCGATTAGATGTTTCTAGAACTCGCTGCTTGACGGCAACTATGCGTTTATCGCTACTTTGTGTATATCTCGACGGTCATGTAAGACGATCTGTTAGGAACACGACCTATAGTAAGCCTTTGAGCGTAATAAATAGAGAGGATAGAATAATCTACAGGATTATCAACGGTGAAGTATATAAATATACTAAAGACTCAGGTAAAATAACTGAAGTGAGTTGCTTAGATATGAAATTATTGTTAATCACTAAAAGAATAATAGTATAAGTTAGATTAGCAGAGAGACAAAAGTGGTTGTAAAGTGAGTGTAGGAAACAGGATAAAATATAAAACAAATAAAAATGGAATATACAAAACATATATTCAAGAAGATTGGATATCAACTAATGCATAATAAAAGAATGTCTGCAATATTTGGAATTAAGAAAAAAATTCTTAAAATAAACAACCACCATCTTTGTGAACAGAGAAATTTGATTATCGAATATGAATCTGTGCAACGGATTATATTGTCCCGATGTACACATATCTGCGAAATGACTTACCCTGTATATTCCAGAAACTTCTTCGTTTGCCCCAGCCTTAGCAATTTGAAACTATTTTATTAAAATTAAGAATTTTCCACATTAGATCGAATGCACTTCTAGTAGGTACCAAACAGTATATATAGCAAGATTTCACATACCTCGAAATTATTCACACAAAATTAATACGGCACATAAATTAGACTTCGGAATGCAAAAATTAAGAATAAATAACCGATACAGTCTCACAAAAATAGAAGGATAAAGATAGAGATAAGGGATCAAAAACAACAGTTATTTTTCAAATTTGTATGAGAAGTCCTTAAGAAAATAAATTCCTCTTTAAATTGAAAACAGTTATATGTATAGAAATGAAACTTGCGATAAAAGTAAAAAGGATGCAAAATAAGAAAACTGTATTTGTTTTTATGACTCACTTTTACATGTGGTATAATTTCCACCGCTATTTTACCATAGAACAAATTTTTAGGTTAAAACTATTCATACAAAGCTAGTACGTAGTTAAATATTTTTTCATTTTATAAACATTTGTGTAAAATATTTACCTCACTAAACCAATCTTTCTTTATAGAAATTTCAGAAATCAACCTTCTAATAATCAAATTATGTTCTTCACTCATCAGGCATTACCAATTAATGGTTGGTAGACAAAAGAATTGTTTCAGTAAATTTCTATACAATGCGTATCACGTATCCGAAAAACGACTCAACAATAACTGATTCCATGACACTGTGACTCTGACGACAACAGGCTAATGCTGTATAAGTTCAAATGACACTGTTACTTTGCGGCATGCTTGTAAAGTCTAGACGTGATTCTTTTATTAGCTTTTCATGATTGTACTACAAATTTAAGACTGATTAAATAAATATTTAATAACGGTTTTAATACTTAAAAATAACGATTATTATACTACAAATTTTTATATGGATACTAATATAATAAAATTTGTAAAATATGTGTCGGGTTAGTGGTAGGATTGGGGTTGCGGGCGCTTGATGAATCTTCACTGGCATTTGCCATTGTTGAGGTACAACGTAGAATTTATTAACACAAGTCTTGATACAACGGAGTTTACAAGTAATCGCGGTGGTCGCGCACTCGTAGCACTAATGACGATGGACTTAGGTTCGTAACGAATCCGCGGTCAACGGGATGATAGTAGTGCGTACTTACAAAGTTCAAGTCTGACCCTTTGTTAATAAACCGTGAAATATTCACTGATCGTGAAGGCAGTATTCTTTTCGTCGAAGAGATCGCACAAGAGAATGACTCTCCGTCTTGGTGATGCCACCGAGGAAAACTATATGGGGTGTGTCTAAGGACACGAGGTCCTCGGATGCGTCGAGGAAAGCCTTCGTTCGGAAGGTGAGGGAAATTGGCGTTGCTGCTAATTGGTCAATCTCCATATCGGTGTTTAGAAAAAGATGCTAGCCGCCCTTGAGGGAGAGTTGCTAGCGGGAAGCGTCGTTCGTGGAAGAGATAGATTTCTCCTATCTTCCCGTAGTTGTAACAAAAACTGTTTGTCTGTTTGAAGGACTTTAGTTAACTAAACCTTAAAATTTATAACGGGTCCTCGGGCTATCTAAGCATATACTGTGAAGATGCGTTGACATCTGGGAATCATGTTACCCGAAGGGTAGAGGCTGCGTGTGGCGAGCCGCGGGACAGAAACTGTTGAAATGTTTACTGCTGCGTGCCGCTACGGCTATTTCTTTAAGAAGAGCTATAGAATTACTTCCGTACTTTTGTTAGACAAAACGTTCATCCCTTGACCGCGGCTACGTTCGGCGACTGGTTGTCGCCTCGAGCCCAAGCTCACTATCATAAATCTCAAACAAATACAATTGGACTAAACGACGACATTTGTTTAATTACAGCTACGTTAGAATCTAGATTACAGTATTGAGGAGTTTTCCCGAGGTTCCAAAGGGAAGGCTCCAGTGTCTTTCCATCTCCGACATATGTATATGTCGGTCCAACCATTGCAGCCATAACAATCGAACTGTGTTTCCGTTTACTGTCTCATCTTGTTGAACCGTCTATATATAGGCGATAATATTGGGTTGGCAACTAAGTGATTACGAATTTTCTCATTAGGTGGTGTCACGTAAAGTTGAGGGTTGGATGATAAAATAAAATAGCTGGGTCATAGCACAACTATCAATTTTGCCTGTATTAAACTTTATTATGAATTCAGCAATCACAATGGAATATACGCCGAATTAACACACATAAATCACAACTCACTCCAACAACTTTATGTAAAACCTAGTTACACTGATACGCTAAGTACGCGACCGGTATAAGGGTAGAAACTGGGTAAAAGGTGTTGATTATTCTAAAGATAGAGACTGACTGCGTTTTACTGACGATGTTGTGGCGGAGGAAATCTAGGGGTGGATGTGTCTGAGGCCACGAGATGAGCTAATTCGTTAAGGACAATTTTGTTTAGGAAAGCGAGAGCGATAGACATTGCTTTTGATTGGAGCACAAGAACCCTGGCGGACTAGGAAGAGTCTTAGCCGCCCTTGAGAGAAAGTTGCTAACGGAAAATACTGAACGTGAGAAAACTAACTTTCCGTATCTTCCGTAGTAAACAAAATGTAAAGAACACTGGAAATAAAAGATGCTTGTTTTTGGTCTGAGGGACCTTAACTATGAAAATGACAAGATTTATTGGTGAGTCCTTAAGACTATTGAGGGTACGCAGTAAGGATGCGTAGGCATCTGGATGCCATCTTGCCCTCGGTGTGTGGCCTGGTCTCTGTTGTGGATTCAGATTTGGTTTAATATGACAGTGGCATTGACAAAATCCGCAATCAGTTGCCAACCCAATATTTTTTTTTTATTTGCAAGTACTTTACAATCAATTCTCGCATTGAGAATTTTGAGTAAGTTTCTCTGGCGTGGCGCAGTGACGTGGCTAATTATTTATAATAAGTTAAGGGGGTATTCTAGTCTAGAAGTTTGAAAAAATCGAAAAATTTTTTTCATATTTCCAAAGTATAGATATTCAAGAATATGCCCTTAAAAGGACTTTTCAAAATTTCAATTATTTTTTGAGTTACAGTCATTTTTGTGACGCGGCATCCGCTCCGGTCCGACCGGAACAACAGTAGACAGTAGACTCTGCCCAAGTACCTACGTATGAATACCCTCATAAAATCTTTATTGTATTTTATCCCTTTTTAATGTATTTTTAATTCAATAATTCAATTGGAACGATGTTTGGGTTCTGAAACCCAAAAAAATAACGAATCGTTAAACTCTTTAATATGGACTTTTATTCCGAAGCACATCCACGCACGAACACAGACAATTCAAATTTCCACTTTCCTCGCAGTATGTATTTTTAATGAAAGTTTTATACCCATATTAAAAATCTTAAGTGTCGTGGGAATCACGGTTGACCCAGAAGCTTATGCGTTCGTAGTCAGGCGAGCCGAAGTGCGCGTCGAGCGCTCTGAACTCCGAGCTTCAGAATCATCAAAGGAAGCCAGAACTTCGAAGAATGAGCAGTTTGAAGTAGATGAAGGTTTCTTGTATAGAGCAGGAATCGCCGATTAAAAACATGTAAATATGCTGTACCATTCTATGAGTAAAATTGCCGGAAACTTGTCTTAAAACTTTAAACGCGTTTTTCTCGAAACTACTTTTGTCGAGTTAGCGTGCACGATATCTGAAGTTCTAATGAACCGATTTATTCGAAGTTGGGCGAGAATGTTCTTTATACATTCCTCTATCGCCTGAACCATGCTCAGATTAAAATTCTTAATTTTACTATTTTTAAATAATTAGGAATTGCCAAGAAACATGCCAAAACGGAAACTGTTTCTTCAAACGGCCGCCCTTTTGTGAAAAAATACACTTTTTACTTTTCCGGGGTTCAGGCTATAGCCGCATCTACGTTAATTAAGAATCCATACGGTTTATTTGTTTCAGATGACCAGAAGGGTTGAAATCATGCACGCCAGGATACCCGTTTTTTAGACCCCTCGCTTTGCCAGCTCATAACTTTGTGAATTTTGACTTTTCTTTTTCTGTTAATTTTTTATGTAATCTTAAAATATCAATATACAAATGATACAAAAATGGATAGTAAAAATATTTTTTGTTTCGTTTGTACAGAGCTTCAAATTCCGCCCGAAATTCATGACTCTAGACTACAATACCACCTTAATAAACTTATTAACTTATAGTAAATAAGTATAATTTATAAATAATAATATTATAAATAAGTAAATATTACTTATTAGAAATATCTAGCTGAATGTATCTTACTGTGATAAGTCTGCTGCCCCATTGGGTATGTTTGGCGTTATAGTCTCCTCCAGCTATGAATCTATTGCCCAGAGCTTCAAGGAAGTTATCAAAGTCTTCTTTAGCAGTGGAGTGTCTGGGAGGGCAATATACTGCTGAATTGGTGATTGTACCATGGCAGTCTTCTATTGCTACGTTTGTAGCCTGGAGGTAGTCCTTCTGGAACAATGGAAACTCGTAATGCTTAATGCTGGCTTTGATGATAATTCCGGTGCCGCCGTGGGCCCTTCCACTGGGATGTTGGGTATGGTAGAAGTTATGACCGTTTATTTTCAGATGGTTTTTGTCGGTGAAGTGAGTTTCAGATATGAGCATTACGTCGATTAGATGTTGTTATAGGAAGAGTTCTAGTTCGAATTTATGTTGAGCTAAACCGTTGGTATTCCAAAGAGCTATGCGTTTTGGTTTTATTTTGCGTCGGGCGTATTAATCTATCCATGATGAGTGTTAATAATGATAGTAAGTTATTAATTTGTTCTGATTGTTTCTTGATTAATTTTTCGAGTCTAGTGAAGTTAACTTTGTGAACTGGGAACACTATTTTGAGAATGGTTCCTACGGATTTTTGGATTGTTTTAATTTCCTTGTACTGCTTGGGCATAGGAGATTGAAGTAGTAGAGAATTTTTGAGGACTGGGTACTTGGTTGATTATCTCTTTGGCTCTGGGTTTATGTTGAGGTTATTAGATGTATAAAGAGAGAGAAACGCGTGGATAAATTGTAAGATAGAAACTATATTTTAATAGAGAACTGTAATAATGCGTGTAATAATTAAGTGTATTAAGTGTATTAAGAGATTTTTACTGATGGTCGATATCGAGTATCTGTGCGACGAACGTTATGCGATTAATTTCACATTACGGACTCTCTCTTGTAAATGAAGTGATATTAAATATATTGACGAACAGTTCAATTAACTTATCGTTAATAAACTATCCAACCGATCCTCCACATATTAAAATAGTTTCATATTTATGTAATATGTGATTACAAGATATTCGTAGATACACATTGCATGTGTCTCAATACTCTTTTGTCTCACCATCTTTTTCATCGTTCTACAAGACGCTGCACACGCGCATACTCCAAAAAATGGCATCAGCATGGCGCAACAAATCCCAAGGAAAGCATGATGGTCGTATGAAGGGACGACAACATGACAATGCCAATATTCGCCCTAAGCAACCTCCAATCTACTCATAAGAGCAAACGAAGTAATTCGTCGTTCGACTTGCCAATATTTTTGATTCGGTGATTTATTTTCTGGCTACATTTAATACATTGTTACATTTCATTTTATAAAGTGCGGAAATTCACGATCAAATACGAGATACAATCAGATAATTCTAACAATCAATAATTATTACGCCGTTTTTCATATTCATCGTTTCGAAACGCGAAGCAAAGTATTGAACCTACTCTAGGAATACGAGAGAAATGTATGATAAATCCATTTTGTTACTTAACTTTATCAGTTTTCATAACAAACGAATATACATATTTAAATCTGTATTTAATCGCAAATTTAAACCACGATGAATAATGTTCGGTTAACGATGTTTGTTACTTATAATAGTTGTATTATTATGATCGACTTCATGGTTTGTCGATGA
The DNA here is from genome assembly GCA_014737335.1 of Bombus polaris. Taxonomy (NCBI): domain Eukaryota; kingdom Metazoa; phylum Arthropoda; class Insecta; order Hymenoptera; family Apidae; genus Bombus; species Bombus polaris. Next base: position 9,889 of record JACXIO010002987.1, read on the forward strand.
AAGAGGAAATAAGAGAAAAGAGGAATATGGTTGTGTAAATGAAACAAGCAAGTGTGTACAGTATGTACGGCTTCCTATGAATCTAACAGTTCAACGTATGTATATTAAGTTGCGTACGATAATTTTATATACCCGCTTGCCTTGTAATAGTCGACTTTCTATCAGCAAGTTGACAAAAAACATTGACGAATGCAGAACTCTGTATAAAAGATATAGAATGTGCATATAGAATGTATTACAGTACATTAAACTTTCTCCGCGTACCAGCCTTTTACTTCTTCAATTTTATATACAGATAGATTATATACAGATAGACATTTTTGTTGAGAAATGTTAAGTTGATATGACCGCTAGTTCCTATAAGCTAAGTTGGTACGACTTCTAACGACGCTCTTTTGTCTTAGAAGTCGACCACGTGCTAATTGCTAAAGCGCATCCGGTGAGTTAAGACGTTTTTATACAAGGAGGAAGAATAAAGTGTTATTCAATCTGTGTGAATCAATTGAATATCAATCCCAACCCATATTAAATAACAATTTTTAAATTGCCGAAATTGCAATCCGAAGCACTGTAAAATCTTCAGATTCTCGAAACTGGAAACTCTTGAACTCTTGGAATGCATATCTTTTTCTTCCTTGTTCTGTAGCGGCACATGAGTCATAAGACTATTCGAATCGAGAGTGACCCATGTTGTTGTTTTGCCTTGGGGCGTTGACACCGTTTCGATGTACGAGATGTAAAAGTAAACAAACTCCGGACAAAACAATATCGCCGTTACGTGCAACCGTCAACCGGAATCGAATTCATACTTTCCGGTACTTGGTAACATTCGTATTTTTATGCATAATAATTAATGAAACAACAGAAACATAAATTTGGCAAATTTAGCAAAATAAGGCATTATAGATTTTAGTGCAAAGTCCAAACACGACTGCTTATCCCGAAAAGCCAATATCAAAATATTAAACAAAAATATTAAATTTTTAAACAATAATAAGTGATCTTAATTAATTTTAATGGAATCATCAAACACAGTTGAATAAGTAATCAAAGATTTGAAGTATATTTTTTATTTTAAAAGAAATTTCTTTTAAAAGGTGAGGTGGTATGTCGTGATAGGTGCGGCAGGAATACTCAGATATATTCAACAATGGATATTTATTTCACAATATATACTGGGTGTACACTAATGCGCAGTACTCGCGGTTATTATTGGCGATGCGCGATTCGCGGTTAACAGATCGGCTATTAGTCAATGTGTTTTGATGCGACGGGTGATCGGCGATGATTGCGCGAGATGTCGAAGGCTTGGTTTGCTAATTGACTCGGACCGTGCAATTGTGATTGACTCTATGTAACAGACTCGATGTAACAGACTCGATGTAACAGACTCGATGTAACAGACTCGATATAACAGACTGACTTTTCGTCACGATGATGCTGCGAAGGAAAACTGTGTTGGGGTGTGTCTCAGAATGCAAGATCATCGGATTCGTTGAGTAAAGCTTTGGTTCGGAAAGTGAGGGAAATGTACGTCATTGTTTATTGGCTAAGCTATGGCTAAGCTTGGCTATTGGGAAGCGTCGTACGTGAGAGAAAGCAGATTTCTCGTGTGTTTCCGTAGTAGGTGGTAGACTTACAGACTGATGGACAAAGACTATTTGTTTCTTTGGAGGACCTTAGCCAAAATAAATCCTAAGACTTATAGCGGGTCCTTAGGCTAGCTGAAAGTGTTCGATACGAATGTGTCACGGGAGAATTCGACTACCCATGCGATAAGACAGCAAATTCCAAGCGCCTTATCATGAGCGACCACCGAGGTAGTGTCCGGTCTCTCTGCCCGTTCCCATGGACATATGACAAGTGCAACCAAGGTCTTTTCCCACTCCCGCGAGTAAAAGAATACAAATACTACCCGCAAAATCGTCCAAGTCAGTCTTAATCAGTCCTAGCCAGCCCGAATTACTGTACAAATTGAGTAAAAATAAAAGAACGTGACATTCTGGTCACTTGTTCAATATTTTTACGTGACAAATGTATCGACATCTGGCAATCATCTTGCCCGCAGGAATAGGGTCTTTGTGTCGCGCGCCACGGGACAGAAACTGTTGTAAAGTTTACTGTCGAGTGCCGAGACAAAGGAAATAAATTTGGCAATTTTGCAAATGTGTGTTTTAATCTAATATCTTTTTCTGCATGAATTACTTCGTCATATGACATACGCTAATTACAATCGGATAGAAGCCTATAATTTCCAAGTCGTATTTGTAATTTTTCAGTCGTGAATTATCTTACTAGGAAACAAGATACTTAAAAATTTTAAAAGCAAAGTTTTTTTTTATTTATTACTTTGTATTCACAATTTGTCCAACTTGGACATTCGGTGGAATTAAAGCAAGGTGGTAAACAAACTGTAATACTTTGACGGAGAGCTTTAAGAATATCTAATGTTAAATGACTATTTGTCTCTAAATTTTAGCAAGAATTTAATTTTTTCACATAACAAATTTCTTGAAGTACTCACATCTAAAGTAATTGAAAATCGGTTCACAAACTTTGTTTCTTTCTCTATTGTCTTTCATACTACTTGCAATATTCGTAATGCGAAATATTTCTGAAAAATGAGCTACATAAGAATAATTGAAATCTTACAATTACCACTATTGTACATTGATGAAAAATATTATTGACGAGAAGGACCTCTAAATTATTAGAGTCGGTCAAAATTATTAGGATATGATTTATAGCTTAATTTATAAGCTTTCTTGGCAATTGAATCTTTTTCGAGATCCGCACATAATCGTACGTTATCGTACATAATCTGCACGTAAACCATAGAAAATCGTTAAATCTAATTTCTAGCTATTAGTTCGTCTATGTAGTAGTGGATGAAAATGAATATTTTATCCAAATTTGTTATATTTAACCAGCTACTTCTTACGTGTATTTTTCGTTGCATGCATGAAATCGAAAGAAAGAAAAATAATTTTATTAGATTCTGAAGGATTAGGAAAACCTATCATCCCATTGCTTTCCATCGTTTTTAATGATATAGTAACGAGATAATGTTCGTTTTTTTATATTATTATAAGGTGTAGTGGCCATATTAGATGAAAGATAAAAATAAAAACTTCTTAATAAATTGTATCGAGCAGATGGTCAGCTATATAACGTAAAGACCATAATAATGGTACATGAACTGTATCTATTTTTTTATTTTTTATTTGTCTTATTTGATCTATAACCATTTCAACATTTTTGGTGCAAGTGGATTCAATTGATTATCAATGCTCATATCGAGTTGAGTGCATTTGTTCTCGTCGTCCTATTCGACTGTGTTAACGGGGCGTGGCTTTGAAGTTAACTTATCTTGACCTATATTTCACCGCGAATATTCACTTTCTAGCAGTATACAGTGGGTAAGTGAGTGTTACATAAAACAAAGTAGGGGCAAGATAAAACAACGATCTATCAATTATCTTAGGAGAGGATAATAACAACAGTGAAAATGAAATACCTGGTTTCGGTAAGATGGTGAGACACCTTAAGAATAAAAAGAGAACCGAAGATGGTATGGAAAATTAGTGACTTTCAAATATCTGCAAAAAATAGGTACAAGTTATTGTGTGACAATGATGACACTGATACGAGATGGGAAACGGTGACGCGATGACGACCGAAGGGGAAACGAAAAAGCCAAGAAAGCCACAAATTAGTGTGTTACAGGATAAAACGCGAATGAACGAAACATGGTATATAAACAATGCTCGTGCAATACGATACTTACAATGTGATAGGGAAATAGAATAAAATAGCAAGTAGATTTTTCTTCAATCATATTTTGCCAAAAGACACGAACATT
>JACXIO010002989.1:0-11606 GCA_014737335.1 Bombus polaris
TCTCGTCCCATGTGGTCGTTTTGTGTGTGTGTTTTGGAAAAGTGTGTGCCGATAATGTCTAGTTTTTCCGTTGTTTTGGATATTATGAAGTTGCCCTCGGTGTCCTTGTTAGTGTTTTGTATCGCTATACCTGCTTCTTGGATGAGGGAGGCTTTTTCTGGGGGCAGTTTGAGGGGCGGGATGGAGTTTTGTTCTTTTGTTCTGAATATTTGATTTATCTGTGGGAACATGTTAGCAGTGTCGTTTTTGGAGATGTTTTTTATTTTATTTGTCCAATATTGGTTTATGGAGTTTGCGAATTCTTGTTTCAGTTGTGATTTTATTTTGAATAGTAGGTATTTTAGGAATTCTATGTCTTCCCTTTTGTCGTAAGAATAGTTGTATTTTAGATTGTTTAATTTGGATAGTATGTAGCTTTTGTCTCGTTGCAGTTTTTTTATTTTATAGTTTACATAGGACTCGCAAGAATTTTTTTCTTTTAATTTCGGTACGGATTCTTGCAGAGCGGTTTGTATATGTTTTTCTATTTCGTCTATGAATGAGTCGATTTGTCTGTTTGTTAGGTTGGCGTTGCTATAGATCTTTAGATCGCAGTTCTGTTCGAGTAGGTTTTGGAACTTTTTCCAGTCTGTCTTTTTGTAATTGTACCTGGGTGTTTGGTCTGTGTTTCGAGGGATAGGAAGTCAGAAGTGTTCTTGTTTATTTTAAATGCTATGGCGTTATGGTCGCTGTCATAGTCTAGGGTTCTGAGGGTACTATTTGGTCGTAAATTTTGGAATTTTAGTCGCGCATCTGCTAAGCATATGTCCAGGTAGGAGCGTCCATTTGGCTAGGAGGGTAACTCGGGGCCATAGAGGATTGTTTTGTAGTGTATGCTTTTATTGTCTAGCCAGCTCCTAATAAAGTTTCCTTTTGTGTTGTTTAGTTCATTTTTCCAACTTGTGTGTTTGGCATTAAGGTCGCCCGCTATTATATAGAAGTTTTCCTGTTTGTCGAGCTGTAGGAGTTCAAAAAGATTGTTGAATTCGTTGTTAAATTCTTTCTGGATTCCGTGGGCTGCGTAGGCTGCAGTGATAAATAGATTTTCGTTATTGTTAATTTTTATTTTTATGATCGTTGTTTCTAGGATTTTGAAGCTCGTTATTTTGTCGTTTTGTATTGTTTCGAACTTTAGTGGGTTTTTTTATGAGGATTGCCGTTCCTCCTCCTTGGGTAGCGTTTGGTCTGTCGTGTCTTATCAACGTGTAGTTTTTGAAGTGAACTTTGTGTCTTTTGTTCAATTTTGTTTCAGATATGAGAACGATATCGGGGGTTTCTTTATTTATTAGGGTTAGCATACTGTATCTTTTTTGGTTAGATATTATTGAGTTGGCATTTATCGAGATTATTTTTAAATGTTTTACTTTTACCTGATTTGATTTTTGCTGTATTTGGTGGTTCAGAGTGTTTTGCTTATTCGTCCTGTCTAATATCGAGAGCGTTGTAGATGGTGTCGATTCTTTCTTCGTGCTTTTGTAGTGTTTTTTTTATTTCGTTCAGTTGCATTTGCTGTTCTTTTAGTGCCTTTAGTATGCTTTATTTGAATTCTTCGATGACGTTTATGATGTTTATTTGGGGTGTGTATGCAGTTGGGTTAGGGATTTGGTTTGCACGCGGTGCTGTACTTATTATTTGGGGGGGGGGGTTTCGGTGGCCTGGTTTAGGCCCCAGCCTTGTTTAACTACATCTGCGAATTTTAGTTCGGGGATGTATCTGCGACTTATTTGCGCGATCCGCTCTGTTTTTGATTTCTTCGCATTGGCGATTCTCTCGCTGATCTTTTTGCGTAACTCTACAAGTTTAAGGCATCCCTTGTATGATGCGGGGTGACCGAAATTTTTGCAGTTTACGCAGTAGATTTTTTCTTTGTCTACTGCGTCTTCCCTTTTTATTCTGCACTCGCCTGGTCCGTGAGGTTCAGTGCATTTCACACAGCGGTAACTTAGGTTGCAGTTTTGCGCTGTGTGGCCTAATCGTTGGCATTTGTGGCATTGAGTAATGTCGTTTTTTTTATTTTTTCCCAAGCTATTTTTAGGTAGTTGAGTCTGTTTATTTGTAGGAGTTTTCCAATATTACTATCGGGGGATAGTTGGACTATATATATTGGGAGCAATATGTTGTTCTCCCTTGATTTCCTTGTAGTGAATCTTGATACCTTTATAAATTGTATGTCCTCCATTTGGAGGGCTAGTAGGTCCTACAGAATTTCTGCTTCTGTGAAGCTGTTGCCAAGTCCTTTTAGAAGGAAGTTGTGGCATTTGAGTTGTTTCGGTGTGTATGTATAGTAAGCTGTGTTGGCTGCGGTTAAAATTTCCTTTGCTTGGCTATAGTCTTTTATATTTTCTAGGTATAGCGTGTGCTTACCTGTGTGTATTCTTTTTATGTGGAAATTTTTTATTTCTGTTAGTTTTTTTATTAACGTTATGGTGTCCTTCGGGTCTTGATGGGTTATGTTGATTGGGGGGGGGGCTGCGCTCTTTTGCGGCTACGATGGCGTCCGCGTGGGCTTCTGCGGGGAGGCTGGTGGGCAGGCCATTAGGTGCCTGTCTCTTCAGCGGCGTTGTCGATGGTGCTAGTTTTTTGGGTTTGTCTACTTGCGTAGGTTTTGCTTGTGGTGCTGTCGGTTTCCTCGGTGGACCGGGGGCGGGGGGGGGGGTGTTTATCCGTTTGTTTCGTAGTTCTTCGTTTTTTTTCTTTAAGTTTTCCAAGAACGTGTTTGGCGATATATTTTGATTTTGGCCCTGTAGTAGGGAAAGGTTGGATTCTTGTGTTTGTAATACTTCGAATCTGTTTTTTGTTCTGAATGTTGTTGGTGGGGGGCTTCTTGATTGTTTCATTGTTTGGTTTTTTTCGCAGGTCACTTTCCGCGTGTCGTGTTTTTCTTGTTCTGTATTTTCCGGGGCGTTTGTTCTTTTGCTCCTGGTTATCAGGTTTGGTGGTGGGTTGAGTTTCCGCGTTTTTTGTGCGGAGAGTCTTACGTTACTGTTGCTGTCTATGATTTGCGGGCTATTTTTTCGTTTCGTCCCCTGTTTTAATGGGATTATGGAGGGTTCAGTCTCCTTGCTTTTGTTTTCATTCTCTTGGCCTTCAATTTTTTTATTTATTTATTTTTATTTTTTTTTTATTTCTATGCGGGTAGCACGATCACTGTTCAACACTATTTTCACTATGACACGGTTTTTTTTCTGCACTTAAATGCTGTATGGATGACGCGCTCACTGTTAAGACCTATACCTGGTATCCCTTTTGGGCTGCGAGGTCCGTCCTGCTCGGGGGTTCACGGTCAACTGGCGCCAACCACTGCGCTGCCGTCGTCTGACTCTAGTTAGTGTCGAGTGGTGGTATTTGACTTGTCAAGTGCCGCCATACGTCCTTTGATGCCATACGGATCTGGTGGAATCCGGACGCCAAGTCGAACGTGGAGCAGTACTTCGCACTTCTCAACTGGTCCAATATCTCTCTTATCTTATCGTTCAATTTCCTGTAATCGATAACCAATCTCCATCGTTTCTTTCCTTGGGAATCCGGCTTCTTTGGTACGATCCATAACGGAGAGTTGCACGGATACGTCGATGGTTCCACGACGTCCTTCTCCAGTAGTTTCTGAATTTGACGATTTACTTCTTATCGATGTACGGGTGGATACCGATACTGTTTAACGTTAATCGGTATCTCGTCCGTCGTAGCGATCTCGTGTTGCAGGATATCTGTCCTTTCCAGCGTTTCATCTGGAAGATGAAACCTGTCTCGATTTTTCTGTATCAGTGCCTCTTCTCTTCTCTTCTTCGTAAAAATGTTCCAGTCGCAACAATTCCATTATTTATATAACCTATATATTTCCATTATTTATTATAACCTGGTCTCTTTAGATTTTGAAATAACGTTACACGTTGTGCTAGGGAGTGAAGTGAGAGTTCCAAATTCTTTAAATACCATCGTAGGTATGGTAAATTCGTAATCCTTTGATGTGGTATTAATTATTCTCTGATGACCCCGTCTGTTATGATTTTTCACAACCGCGTTTCCGAAATAGACTCCCTTAATTGGTTCGATTTTGGGGACGAATCCCTCCTTCACCTCCGGATTTGCAATGTTGATTGAACATGGTACCGAACTTCGTTTCTGCACGATTATCTTTTCTTTTGTATCGAAGGGAATGTAAATGTTTCCCCACTTAATGTGCTTTTGCTCATTATCCAGACGAGCTTTACATCCTGCAAAGAATTTGGATCCTAAGATTCCGTCTTGACCTATCAGCGATGAGTCATCAACAACATGAAAAATAACTGGATGGCCCGCAACCTGTATTACTGTCTGCTTTAGGGTGACCAGACTCGTTGCCATAATTCCTCGAACTTCAATTGATTCCTGCTCGTTGATGATTCTCCGAAACGGGTAAGGCAGGTTTCTGAATGATGTTAATTTCTCATCCGGAGTCTTGTAGCAAATTCGTCTTGGTTTTTAAATCCCGTGAGACTATTCCTGCGATTGGAGTGTTCGGGGTTTCGTTTATCTGTATTGAAACAATTCGGAGAGGTCTCCTTCCGAGTCTGAATCCGATTCTTGTGCATTCTTCTTGTTTGTTTTTTCGTGGACTTCCTTCTCCTTTAGTTGTTGACTCTCCAGATTTTCCGTTTGTTTCTGTGCACGACTGCACGAAGGTTTTGCTGTAGTGTGCGGAGTTTGTGGCGCTGGTCTTGCGGGGATCGTTGCTTGCGTTCTGTTTACTGCCGTAGGTGCCGGCCTTCTCGTTGCCGTTTGTACTCTTGGGCGATTTACAAGGTTGCTCCTTCAAGGTTCGCCCCTTCTTCTCAAAGGATTTGGCTGAATTCCCAACTGCCCCGACGCATAGGGTACTATTTTCCCAGCGTCTACTCTGGCTTTGAATTTGTAACAATCCTTTACTAAATGCCCATTTTGCAATAGTTCTATATTATAGAATTTTGACCCGGAGCGTTTGGATGATTCTGCGACGGCGGTCCTGATCTCTGATCCTGGCGGTTGTTCCCGATGTTATTATTGTTCGGAGGACGAGCGATGTTTCGGTTGTAATTGTCTGGAGGTGTCGGACGTTTGGTATCGTGTTGTGTCGCTTGCTCGTTGCAATTCCTGCCTTGTATTCATGGCTTGGCGGTACGCGTCGTCTAATCATCTAAGCACTTTTATTCGCAAATACACCTCGTTTGGAATTCCCTTACCGAAAGCCTCCCTTATTCATCAGTAATTTTATCAACACAGGATCCTGATGCCTCGAAACCATATTTCGCGCACGCGCTCTTAAGCACTGAATGACCGCTGTTCGGTGACCGTCAAACATTGGTATCGACTCAATTGCGTCTGTTAGCTTAATCGGTTGCGAGTTACCATCGGTCGGCCTTGTCTCTCGCGGTGTAATTGGCGATAATGCAGGCATCTCGATTTCGTTTGTTATTCTACTTACACACCCGTCTTCGTCTAATTTACCAAGTCTTAGGCTTATGTCGGTTAAGGTGTGAAATTTTTCATCCCACGCTTTCAATTGTTCTGTCAACGTTAAGAGTGTGTCCTCATTCAGTGAGTCTCGTGCAATCGACATGTTCGATTTTATCTTTTATCCATACCCCTAAGAACATTAATCCTCTGTGGAGCGTATCCGACCGCTGCCATCAAAAAATTTTAATGTCACGTTTTAATGAATTGCTGCGTTTGCTTGAACGTGAGGATGCTATTTGGAAACAAAATTCGAATTTCCAATTGGTACGGTAGTTGCTGCCACCAGAAACAGTCCAAAAACTATTTCAATTAGACTCGTTTTATTTATTATTCGAATTGAGGCTTACGACTGAATCGAATGAATCAAAAACTTGTTGCTCTTAGTTAAAGCGCAGCATTATATTGAATAATTCCAAAAGTCGTGCTCTTCGCGACAAACGAATGAAATCCCAAAACTTGTCGCATTTAATTAAATCGCGGCACTATTCGAAGATTCCAAACCGTTGTATTCTCTTAATGATTTAATCTATAAATTTCACGCTTCGGTTAACCTGGTACGTTCAGGAATACTGGAACGGGAGAGGATTAATGTTGTTCGAAATAAATAATTGTCTTCGATATACAAGATTTATTTAATTCAACTAGGTTATGTTAATATCAATATGCAACGATTTTTCAAATTTTCTCGTTAATAATTGTTATCATAAATATTATCAATATACAAATGAATTATTCAAATTTTACTCGATTATGATTGATATAATATATATTTCAATATCATCAATATACAAATTTTTATTCACATTAATTTTATTATATTGTAAAAATAAAAGTTTTTTCAATTTCTTCACGTTGATATTCAGAGCACTGGGCAGAAATCACATTGCCTCAACACCCTCACAATGCTTTGTTTTAATTCGACAATCGGATTCCCCTAGTCCGTGCCAGTTCTCAGCTGAGCCTTGAATGATGGCCCAGGTGAACGATTTTTTTTCAAATTTTCCCTGCGATTTTGGTCGTTACGTTGCACTGTATTACGTCGAACTAGAACTATTTGTGTAAAAATATTGATAACCTGTAACCTTATTTAAGGAAACAATTCGAAAAAGCTTTCGACTCCTCGTGCTGGTGCGAATGTTTCAATATCCGTATGGTACAAACCATTGGTTTGTGAGATACGTTTACGCGATGCTCGCTCGCTGCGCTCGCTCGAAAAACTATAGCCTAACCTAAAACCAATCCCTTTTGCGTTCGTTCTTCGGTAAGGAGGCGGTTTTCAAAATTTGCGAACGCACGGGATTGGTCGTGAGGTTAGACTCGATTTTTCAGAACGAGCAGAGGGAGCGAGCAACGATTACAATTTCCATGCTATAGGTAAATTCGATCAATAGCGGGGAGACGCAATCGCAAGGAAACACGTCAACGGGTGTCGTAAATTCCCGTTATGATTATAATAACAATCGACACCGCAAGGAGATCGATCCCCTGATTTCCGTTAAGATAATAGGGGTGTTTATTGTGGTATATCGCTGTGATTCACAGGGTTATAAAAGGTATATTTCCAACAACTGATTACAATAACACAAGTTTACGCCGTTGCTTAAGATACAGGTGACGAAGAAAAGGATTACTCGTAGATGAGAGAATCCGTGTAATATGTTGACTTTGAGTTGTTTCTTGACTGTTATTTGTTTCTTGACTCCCTTGGTAAGAACTTCTTGTATGTGAGTGTTAGAACTCCTTGAATTGAACGCGATTCTTCGGTTATGAGAACACGTATTTTTGACCCTCCTGATGGCGTAGAAGCAGTAGAGGAAGTAGGAGCAGTCGGAGCAGTAGGAGCCGTAAGAGCCGTAGAAACAGTAGGAAGAACAGTAAGTGTTCGTTCTGATGTGATTACGGAGGAAAGCTCGGTATAGGTGTGCCCTTTGAACGAAGAACGCGGATTCGTTGCTTACATTTTTAGTTAGGAAAGTGAGGGCAGCGATTCGCGATGCCGATTGGTTATGACCAATGTTAGAAATAAAGATAGAAGGAAGAAGCCTCCTACTAACGTGGTTCATGGGTGACATTGTTTATGGGAAATACCGGCTTTTCCGTTAGGCAACTATTTGGTTTTTCCCATTAGGTAACTACCTGCTTTCTCCGTAATTTGTAAGAATGTACAATAGACCTAAGGACTGTTTTATGTACCAGCTATAAACCGAAAATATTTGCAGGATTAAAGGTTCCTGCAAGCTAATAAGACTCGGTTTATGGTTGGGCTTTGACGGTCAGACATTGAAGGACGTCGAGCGGACCATTCACGTGACGTAACACAGTTACTATCTTGTCAATCAAAGTGTTTACACCGTTATTCTGTCAGTTTGTCTTTATCAAAATTTATAAGCATTAACAAGTCAGTTACCATAGAGCTACCCTTTGCGAATCAAAGCGTTCACACCTTCACTCTGGCAGCCGAATATTAGTCAGTTTGGAATGGCGTCCGCTACAGTCGGCGTGTAAAATGAAGTGAATAGAGCGCTTAAACGTCGAAGTATCTCAAACGGGCGCGAGATAACGCTTACTTTTCGTCAAAATCGACGAATGAATGAGTTTTGCGTGCCGCTGGGCTTGGTTCGACGTTGCATAGGGCGTGCACTGCGATCAGCGTGTATAGTGCAGTGAAAACAGCATTTAAACGTCGAAATATCTCAAACGGGAAGGAAATAACACTTATTTTTCGCAAAAATCGACGAATGATTGAGTTTTGCGAGCTGCTGGGCACGTTTCGCCGCTGAAATGCACGTGCAATATGTTCTGCGTGTAAAATGTTAAAGGGGAAAAGATCCTTTAAACGTCGAAATATCTCAAACGGGAACGAAATAACGCCTATTTCTCGCCAAAATTGACGAAACATTGGGTTTTTTGTGAACTGCTGGGCTTGTTTCGACGCTGCATAACGCATGCACTACGTTCTGCGTATAAAATGGAGTGAAAAGAGCGCCTAAGTGTCGATATATCTCAAATGGGAAGGAAATTACGCTTATACTTCGCCAAAAATCGACGAATGTTAGAGTTTTGCGAGCTTCTGGGCTTGTTTTGACGCTCGAATGCGCGAGCACTACGTTCTCCGTGTAAAATGCAGTAAAATGACTGCTTAAACGTCGAAATATCTCAAACCGGAAAGAAATTACGCTTATTTTTTTGCCAAAAATCGACGAATGGTTCAGTTTTGCGAGCTTCTGGGCTAGTTTTTACGCTCGAATGCACGTGCACTATGTTCTCCGTGTAAAGTGCAGTAAAATGACTGCTTAAACGTCGAAATATCTCAAACCGGAACGAAATTACGCTTATTTTTTGCCAAAAATCGACGAGTGGTTGAGTTTTGCGAGCTTCTGCGCTTGTTTTGACGCTCGAATGCACGTGCACTATGTTCTGCGTGTAAAATGCAGCAAATACAGCCCTTAAACGTCGAAATATCTCAAACGGGAACGAAATTACGCATATTCTTCGCCAAAAGTCGACGAATGGTTGAGTTTTGCGAGATTCTGGGCTTGATTTGACGCTGGAATACACGTGCACTACGTTCTGCGTGCAAAGTGCAGTAAAATGACTGCTTAAACGTCGAAATATCTCAAACGGGAAGGAAATTACGCTTATTTTTCGACAAATTCGACGAGTGATTCACGTTTGCGAGCTACAGGGCTCGTTTCGACGATGGAAAAAGATTGTACAACGTTCTGCGTCGAAACATCTCAAATGGTAACGAAATTACGCTTATTTTTCGCCAAAATCGACGAATGGTTGAGTTTTGCGAGCTTCGGGGATTGTTTTGACGCTCGAATGCGAGTGCACTCCCTTCTCCATGTAAAATGCAGTAAAATGACTGCTTGAACGTCGAAATATCTCAAACGGGAACGAAATTACCCTTATTATTCGCCAAAAATCGACGAATGGTAGAGTTTTGCGAGCTTCTGGGCTTGTTTCGACGATGGAAAACGATTGTACAACGTTCTGCGTGCAAAATGCAGCAAATACAGCCCTTAAAAGTCGAAATATCTCAAACGGGAACGAAATTACGCTTATTTTTCGCCAAAATCGACGAAAGATTCCAGTTTGCGTGCTACAGGGCTCGCTTCGACGCTGAAATGCACGTGCACTACGTTCTGCGTGTAAAATGCTGCAAATGCAGCCCTTAAACGTCGAAATATCTCAAACGGGAACGAAATAACGCATATTATTCGCCAATATCGACGAATGATTCAAGATTGCGAGATTCGGGGCTTCTTTTGACGCCCGTATGCGCGTGCACTACGTTCTGCGAGTAAAATGAAGCAAATACAGCCCTTAAACGTCAAAATATCAAAAACGGGAACGAAATTACGCTTATTTCTTGCCAAAAATCGACGAATGGTTGAGCTTTGCGAGCTTATGGGCTTGTTTTGACGCTGGAAAAAGATTGTACAACGTTCTGCGTGCAAAATGCAGTAAAATGACTGCTTAAACGTCGAAATATCTCAAACGGGAACGAAATAATGCTTATTTTTCGCCAAAATCGACAAAACACTGGGTTTTGTGAACTGCTGGGCTTGTTTCGACGCTGCATGAAGCATGCACTACGTTCTGCGCATAAAATGGAGTGAAAAGAGCGCCTAAGCGTCGATATATCTCAAACGGGAAGGAAATTACGCTTATACTTCGCCAAAATCGACGAATGATTCAATTTTGCGAGCTACAGGGCTCGTTTCGACATACACTATTACGGCGTCATACACTATTACGTTATAACGTATAACGTTATATGGTATTACGATATAACGTATAACGGCATGTAGTATTACGTTATAACGTATAGCGTCATACACTATTACGATATAACGTACAACGTTATATGGTAATACGATATAACGTATAACGTTATATAGCATTGCGTTATAAGGTATAACGTAATGCAGCATTACGTTATAACGTATAACGTTATCTGGTGTTACGTTATAACTTATGACGTTATGTGGGAATACGTTATAACGTATAACGGTATGTAGTATTACGGTATAACGTATAACGATATGTACCATTACGTTACAAGGTATGACGTTATATACTATTACGTTAAAACGTATAACGTTATATGGTATTACGTCATAACATATAACGGTATGTAGTATTACGTTATAACGTATAACGTTGTGCAGCATTACGTTATAACGCATAACGTTATATAGTATTACGTTAAAACGTATGACGTGATATTGTAATACGGTGTAACGTATAACGTTATGTAGCATTACGTTATAACGTATAACGTTATACGGTATTACGTTATAACGTATAACGTTATGTAGTATTACTGTACAAGGTATAACGTTATGTAGCATTACGCAATTACGTACAACGTTATATAGTATTACGTTATAACGTATAACGTTATGTAGTATTACTGTACAAGGTATAACGTTATGTAGCATTACGCAATTACCTACAACGTTATATAGTATTACGTTATAACGTATAACGTTATATGGTATTACGTTATATCGTATAACGTTATGTAGTATTACGTTATAACGTATAGCGTCATACATTATTAGGTTATAACGTATAACGTTATATGGTATTACGTCATAACATATAACGGCACGTAGTACTACGTTATAATATATAGCGTCATACACTATTACGATATAACGTATAACGTTTAGTAATATTACGTTATAACGTATAACGTTGTGCAGCATTACGCTATAACGTATAACGTTATATAGTATTACGGTAAAACGTATGACGTGATATTGTAATACGGTATAACGTATAACGTTATGTAGCATTACGTTATAACGTATAACGCTATATAGTGCTACGTTATAACATATAAC
Source organism: Bombus polaris (assembly GCA_014737335.1). Classification (NCBI taxonomy): domain Eukaryota; kingdom Metazoa; phylum Arthropoda; class Insecta; order Hymenoptera; family Apidae; genus Bombus; species Bombus polaris. The sequence continues at coordinate 11,370 of JACXIO010002989.1, forward strand.
GTTATGCAGCATTACTTTATAACGTATAACGTTATGCAGCATTACGTTATAACGTACAACGTTATGTAGCATTACGTTATAACGTATAACGTTATATGGTATTACGTCATAACATACAACGGTATGTAGTATTACGTTATGACGAATAGCGTCATACACTATTGCGCTATAACGTATAACGTTATATGGTATTGCGTCATAACATACAACGGTATGTAGTATTACGTTATAACGTAT
>JACXIO010002993.1:0-14611 GCA_014737335.1 Bombus polaris
CATACATATATTAGGTTTGTAATCTAAACAATAGTACCGTTTTCTTTTTAGTACATCTTGCTTTTTCGTTATGACATTCCATATAGAAGATTACATTTCTTCTCTTAATTTTTAACATTTTTAAATTTTATTCAAAATTTATCCTGTTGATTCTGTTGTGTCAGATTCAGTTGTGTTTTTGTTGTTAAAAATTGTAATTGCAAACTAGTCTCCTTTTCAGTAACAATAACAATATGCATTTTAACTATCTAGCTTGATAAATTTGTTCTCCACTGAAAAGAAAGTCGAAATCCTTTCGACTGCTTATGGTATATATTTGTAGTTCGTGATAGACGACATCTAATCATTTTTATCGAATGAATTTATTATCGTAAACAATTTAGTCCAATTTACCGTAACATAAGACATGTTGTCTTAATAGAACTGTGTTCTTACATCGATAGGCATATATTAAATGGTAGTTTAAAACGACAACACATTGAATAACATATACCATTCATGACTCTTCTCTAATTTGTCTCTATACAAATTTGTATATATGAAGTTATTTAATAAACATACACGGATCGCCTGATTCATAGTAAAATAAATGTTAAGTGATAGCGTTATTTAGGGGGTGATTTCTTAAGGTCCAAAGATCATGTGTCTGTCACGTTATTTTATCTGATGTTTTACACTGTACCATTTTTACAAATGAAACGAAATTATAGTACATTTATTTACTAAAAGTTATAAAATATTTTACAAATTTTATACAAGTTTTAAATTGTATTATAATATACACATATATTGCTAAGAAAATTTTTAAATTATATATCGCTTCATGGTTATTAAGTGTGTTTGATATTATTCAATATATTTTCATTTTCCTATCATTTTTAGCCTGTTTAATATTAATGGTTTTGGACTGATTAACTTATGTTAAACTTCAATCTGTACAAAATATAAGTTCATTTGATTATATTTCAACGCAAAAATAAAGTTTTACGACATATCAGGTACCATTTCTTCGGTCTTTCACCTCATAGCTACTTAAATATAATTATCTTCTTGGATCTTTGGACAAAATTTGAACCCCGAGTAACGTACTCTCCTGTTACTATTGGGCATAATATTACTTTATTTTTCTTTTATACACACATACACACCCATATATATATATATACTTATATATATATATAAAGTATTATATATACATATATATATATATATATATATATATATATATATGTATGTACATTGCTCCAAAGATAATCGAAACGAATTGTTTCTAATATAGTGTCGATCATTGTAATGTTCTTGAAACTTTTTTATAGATACAAGCACACGCATCACGTACGATATTGTGTAACACGTTTTATAAATCTTGATACATGTAAAATACGATAGTCGGTCATTTGATATCACTAAATAACGTGAAATGGAAAAGTTTGCGATATGTACACGGACTTGGGAATGTAGTGATGCCCAACGTTTTACGGAAGCGATTGTTAATAAGTATTTACAATATATTTTCGATACTCAATAAAGCTTTCATGCTTACAATGGAGTCAAAATAAATAATGTTTTCATTAACAGTTTGTTATAATAATAAATACTTTTTCTCTCTTATTAAAATATTGATACAAATACTTTACTTACTTACTTACAAATACTTTTTTATTTGTATTTCAAAACAAAAATGATATTTAACAAGGACGATCACAAATTTGTAATAGCAACACGATGAAGCTAAAAGATATATTTTCCTTAAACGTATTATTTATTATTGTTTTAATTAATTTTTTTTATAATTTTTAAATGTCAATTATGGACAAACGTAAATACTTAACGGTGTAGTAGGCAAGTTTTTGTGTTGAAATAGTTTTTTTTGCGGATATGTATATGTTTTCGCATGTAAGGTAGCTTAACGAAGTTCATTTAATATTAAAAAATTCTGCCCTTTTTCTTTTCCAAATAATTAAATCCGCACCAGAGATATCAACACATACAGCGATGCTAATGTACGTTTCTGACAATAGAGCTATTTTTAACGATTCTTTTATCCTTTTTTTAATCGCAATCGAAACTGGGTAGAATAGCAGAAAATTTTAATAATAGTACAAAGCAGTTTTCCACTTTTTAACTATAAGTACACATATACGTATATAATAAATATAAAAATATAATAAAACATTTTTAATATATTTATTAATTTATAACATATCTATATATTATTATATATTTAGTTCATTTATTATCAGACAATAAAATACATTTAAGAAGAAAGTAAAACGTATATATGTATATTAACGGTATTTCATTTCTAGAACTATCACCCAGTTTGAATTGCTAATTTCTCTTCCGGAATTTCTTTGTCCTTTTACGCTGCAAACTTTGATTTCAAATTCTCAATTCAGAAAATCGAAATTTTTACGTTTGACGATAATAGAACGACGAAAAAAATTGATAATGTACCATAGAAAAAAGGGAGAGTAAAAAAAAGAATTCTCACGGATTTTTCTTTTTTACAGGAGTCCACTTTTGGAAGTTTGATGATGGGTGTCGTAGAATTTAAACAGGGAAATTGATTTCCCTCTGATTCGAACGCGTTCGTGTTTCTCTTGAGCTGAACAGACGTGAAACGAAGTAATGAGATTAAAAAAAAAAAAAGAAAGAAACAAAAAGGAGAATAAAAAAGAACAGAAGGGAAAATGGAGTGAAGCGAATGTGGAGGAGGCGAAAGTGGCGAGGCACGAATGGAACGTGTGAATGGGCAAGAATGTGAGGCTACCCTTTTCCCAACGAAAATGGTAATTCAAAATAAAAGCATCAATGCATTGTTGTATATCCTCAGATCTTTTTTAATTTCTCCAACCATTCCTTACGACGAATCAATACGATATATTGTTCCCCTGAAAATGACGCTGTTGTGGAGCACTAAAGATCTGAGAAATATTCTTGTGGACTTGTTCGTTTTTCTGTGTTTTAAATCAAATTTTACGATTGACGGAAGAGAGAAATCTAATATTTTTATTTTAGAGATATATCCGGCGTTGTTTTTGTTTGTTTGTGCTTTAACAAAACTTGCAGGAGTTTAAGTTTATATTTTATACATTAAATAGTTTGACGCATATATCAAGTACATTTTAGGAAAATATCAATTGTAAAGTTAATTTAATTACTGGTAATTTTATGAATATCTTGGAAAAGAGATGGTTGATTGTGAAATTGAAAATGAAACTAAAAACAAAATTAAAAAGATTGAATGTCGCCACTTTTTCCAAAGCATCGTTTTATTTCATTTGTTTCCGTGTATATTACGTGTATATTTTGGCAATGAAAGAAAGAAATCGTATCAAAAAAAGAAAATTTAATCATCCATTCACAATCAATTTCTATCATATTACGATGCAATTAATTTATACAAATACTATATTGAAAAAATGCTAATTCCAGAATAATAAAAATTAGTTTTATTTTGAAAACGAAAGAAAGTGAAAACATATCAAAAAGTATAAATCATAATATATAAATATGTTCATCTTTTTAACTTCCATTATTTTATGAACTATTCTGTGACAAAGTATATATTTCAATATGTTGCCCCCTTGACTACTTCCCTCTCGTTTCCAACATTTGTAAAATTCATAATAATCAATTTACTTTCTAAAACATATTCTTGCTCAAAATATTTCACACTGGCAAACGTAAACCTCCTTCAAATAATAAATAACAATTCTCCATCTTCCCAAATAATTATTTCTTCCTTTGACGATCAGATAAAAAGAAAATGACACTTATAAGCAAAGAAAGAAGATTGGTATCTCTTAGATCTTGATTTGCTTAAGAATATTTTTTCAAAAGAAGAATGTTTAACAGATTCTTCGATAATGGTTCTAATCGGTCCATTGGCGAGATCAGAATCGTTCCTATTCGTTCAGATCCTCCGAAATAGCCTTTTTCGATTTATCTAGGAATGTGGTCGTCGAGTTTAATCCTATTACGGTTGTTGTGGTCGTCTCGCTTACGGATGAATCCCTTTTTCTGTATGGGTTTGACGGTGGGCAGTACAATCTGTAAATTTTCACCGTTAACGACTTCGAAAAGCGATTAACCATTCTAAATTGTCCCCATTTAAGCGTTTTAATTTTCTACAGTTCTTCTAAATTAATCATTAGATGCGCAACAATCATGTGAACGCAGTTTGCATAGGAAGTTTCGCTGATTTCTTCGAACGAAATATTGAGTGACGAAAGAACTCAAAAGAAAGTTAAATAATTAAGCAATAAGGGAATAGAATACCTTATACTCTCTGTTCTCGAACGGGGAGACCAATTGTTATAATACCTTCTTTCTGTGTCCAGATCGCGAGCTGTTGCCCATCGTTCGATATGGTGTTTCACTGTGTTTTGAACCTCGGTGTTTAGAAAACAGTAAAATAACGCGACGAACAGGCCCTGAAAATATCAAGTACTCGTTAAAGTATACTATGTGCATTAAGATGATTTTCAATCTTTAACGTCAAAGCTTTTTTTTATCTTATCGTGTAATTTGTCAGAGAACTGTTTCTCCATCCTTTTAAGGGGATTTATCTTTTCCTAACCTATTCTTTGAAATTCGTAATACATCCAAACTTTCTTTATTCCTACTCTCCCACTCTCCCACTCTTCCTCTCTCTTTCTAAGATAAGGAAACTAAGGATGCATAGTTCCTTTCGAAGTATTTTATCCATTTAAGCTTTAACTTTGACGTTAAAAAGTCGATAAAGTAACTTTATTAAAAAAGAAACTTTGCAGAAGATACTAATGCGATTACTTTATCGGTAGCTTAAACATGCGTTTATCAAATTACGGGTTCCTACGTATTCTGTTTTATATGAAAGTTCTGCGAATGCCAGATTCTTTTAAATATGCTTGGATCGACGTGGCTTTGAAGCTTGCCATTTCAAGATAAAATAAAGTAACCAAAGTAACAAGATTTATGGAAGAATGTAACCTTTGTAACTTTACCGCGTATCTTGTAAGGGACTCGTATAGTTTTTTATGGATCAAACCTACGGAGAATAGAAAATTCTTTTGAATAAATACTTTCCAAATATTTGTTAGGAAGACGTTTTGAATAAATATTGTCTGAATGTTTTGATGCGAAAATTTCATTTTCGTTTGAAAACTTCCTTTTCCAAATTTTTATTCAGGAAATTTGTGACTATCTGTGGAGTGTTCTGTGTCCTGTATTAGTCTATGTTACTTTATAACAACACTTTACGACATATGTTTCTTATCGTTGCAGACAGAAGTCCTGGCACTAGAAAAGTGAGGATAAAATCATCTCCAGGAGGAAGAGATAATAAGAAGTGAGAGATTAAAATTTCTTATGTCTGAAGTTGTGAATACCGACGAACCAACAAATTGATCTTTTTAATTCGAACAATTTCGCTTTCAAAAACTCAATAGCGTTTCCTCGATTATAAATTTTGTCAAAGAGGAAGAAAATTACCGGTTCTTGATCGAATATATGGATTAATTAATAGAGGGTTACTGGAGGTTTGGTAATGTATAAACGAGTGCAAAATCTGCGGACATATAAGTTTTAAATAATATTACATTCGAATACGTATAAATATGTACGTGTAAATTAACATAGATTTTAATCTTTTCATTGCGTAATAAATTTTAAGAATAAATTGTATCGTGTTATAATATTCTACGATGGTTTTGACAAAGGATAAAGCTGTCCTGGAACTTTTTATTTATAATTTTATAATTAAGTTACGTTCTATCGAAAATACGCAAGTGTCTGCATACATTTGCACGTTAGTGTATAAAGAAACGTTCAAATAGACGAGATACGAGATAAAGGAAATAAAGGGAAAGCAACGATTACAGAGAGTCCACGGAAAGGAATGCATCCATGTTTCATCAAAAGGAAAAGTAACGCGCTACAGATGAGTCCCTTTTCGAGATTTTATACCGCGAGGCAAGTTAGTTCTTGTAACGAGATATATCTTTCAGTTGCATTACCTGTGAAGAAAGGAACGCGGCTCGAGTGTAAGAGAATGCATTAGCAACCTGACCCTCCGTTGGTCCCGTCAGTACCAGCACGTAAGTTACTCCAAGGAGAGGTATCAACACGAGTAACGCTTTACTCGCCTTTCGATATTGCTGGGTTTCTGCGTTCGTCGCCGACCAGAGCTTTGTTATCAGCACCTGTAACGAAGAATCGTTGTAACGATGATTAGACAGAGGAAAGTTTAGATGGAGAATAAAATAAAATAAAATAAAATAAGTAGAATCGTACTTCTGAAAGATAGCTATGATGGATAGAGATAAAATTTAATGGGTATCATATTTTGTAAAATAATGTGTTTAACTATAAGTAACAATCGCTTTGACCACAAAATCTAATTGTTTCACAGACAGGGCTTCGTTGCTCACAATCGTGTTGTTGATGTTACCTTAGATGTTAAAAAAAAAGAGAAAAAATCGGCCGTTCAAGTATATGTACTCACCCACATTATCATGAAAAGAAACATCACGTTGATGCATAACACCAAAATAGCGGGGGCTTGGTAGAACCAGTCGTAAGCATGTGACACCATCCAGGGACAGTGCTTGCCCAATGCAACTTCCTGTGAACATTGTTGGCTACAGTGCTACTGGAAGCTGAGCCAATTCTCGATTAACTTTATTAGCAAACGTCGCGTCATTCAGTTTCTTTCCCTCATGGTACGCGATGATGTTTCAGCTCGTTGACTTTAGCTATTTACTACGTAAGATGTCGGGAAAGTTTTGCTGTATACCGAGAGAAGCAGATACAGATGCACGAGTCTTTTTCCTAGGAATTAAACGCACAATTTTAAACCGCTGGAGAGCGAATAACGACTCGGAGCATTGGACATTGCGTAACACAAGTTAGTTAATTATAGACATGTTGGGTTGTTGGAAACTTCTCTTGGAACACGTAAAATAACTAAAAAAAAAAAAAAAAAAAAAAAAGAAGGAAGGTCTATGTAATATTTTATCTCCGATTGAAGAATTAAAACTGGACCGTGGGAGCACGATTTCAACAAAAGTGAAAAGTCCTTAATTAAATGCGTTCGCTGACGTACATCCCTTGAGAATATCGTTCCCTCTTCCTGTTACATCGCATCGACTACTCTTCTTTGTTCTTATTTTTCGTTCACATCGCATACCTCGCCGGTATGTTAACGTGGATCGTGTCTCGAAACCTATATTACGATATTTCTCGATATTACCGGTATTCGTAGCAGGAAATTGGGGTATTGTCGAAAGCTTGAGGATCTTGGTGCCAGGTATTCTCCCTGATCATATAATACAATAAGTCGCAAAAATATTCATATTGTCAATTGTCGTCCTCGATAGATAAGAATTGTAAAATATATAGTGTAAGAATAACATGAATCTTTCATAGTCGGCAATAAGGGTGGTATGAATACTTATGTGAGTCACTATAGTACGTAGTATGAGGCGCGAAACACGCATTATATATATTTCTTACATCTTACGGTTTTAAAATACCTGTAGAGGACTTTTGTAGAGGAGATTGATCGTGAGATTTATATGACGAGATTGCTCGTTGTTGAAACCGTCATGTGTATTTTAAAATAGTTAATAAATAAGTACAGATAATGTTCGCAAAGACGCTCGTACTAACGGATTCGCTAAGACAGTGTATAAGTCGCAAAATAAGATCGCTGATAACTCGTTGATAACTGATAGACACTCGGCAGATACTGTTTCGCGCGACTAACTGATAACTGATAGATAACTGAAATCCTTACGATCAACCATCCTCCACACAAGTCCTCTACATTGGTGACCCCGACGTAATTTGAACACGACTAAACAATTCAACCATACAATCATACTCTACAAGTCTCCACATACCCGTATTAATTAATTTAATTTCGTAAGATTCTACCTTTTGTGAAACGCGATGGAACTCTGTGAAGAACGATTGCTTCGACCATTCCAGGTACAAAAATATTCAGATGAGAAAAAGTTAATAAATAAGTTGATAATAAAATAATAATTCCGACGTATAATAACGCAATAGATATTTCAATTCGTTCTTTTCTAGTTATCCAGTCTTTTTAGATTTTTTGTTAATATTTGAAGTTTATGTAAATTTTACATGAAAGTATAAACCGTCTACAAAACGCTATGAACTATTTTCTCGTACCTGATTTGGTTGGATCATGATACTTTGATCCAACGATTTGGCGATACCCCACATGGCGATGAAGAGGACTGGTGTTCCTGGAATTATAATACGGCATACTTAAAAACACAATAGTTCTTTGCTAGAAAAATTTCTTTACAGACTAAGATTATTGTAATCGATAATAATAAAAAATTATATAGAAAATTTCAGATTGTGTGAAGTAAGACAAATTTTAGAGAACAAAGATAAAAAAATTTTTTTTTCAAATTTCGCATAGTCGGATTGTACGCATGCTTCGGTGACTAAATCTTTCTTTTTCTGCAACGGGGATACGTTGCGAATTCAAAGCAGTCGATATTGATTTTTAGTTCATCGAGTGGAAGCATGAAGTTCTGATTATTAGGATTCTCTGCGCTTCGAATATGGATTTCGAAAAGTCACAGTATGAACGAATATGGACCTTTCGCTGATCGAGGAAAGAAGTATTAGGTTGGTATATTTGGAATACGGAATTTTAAAATCAAACTTTCCTTATACGCAATTTCTCTTTTATTTGTTTCAGCGCTGAGCGTGGTCATTCATTAAAACGTAGCTGTTCTCAAAACACATAATACCAGAGTTATAAAGATTATCAATTCCAGACATTAAATTTATGTTCCCGGTAAAATTTGCTCGACAAAGAATACAAAGTTTGCGCAGTGTTTCTTCGTTGATCCGAGTTACCGAGTGAGTAGCAGTGCTTTGAAGAATAAAAATGATGTTGTGAAACTTTACCCCATCCTATAACAAGACACAGCCTCAACTTGATATTATCGCCTGTGAAAGTCTTGACGACCAATAGGAACAGATACAGGCCTGAAATAAAAATACATAATTTACATATAATTTGTGTAATTTACAATCATTGATATAACAGATATTTAAATAATTTCAAGGTCACGGGTAAAATTATTCGATACGAAAAATAATACGAAGGAATGTCGCGATTCGAAATCCGAAATTGTAACATCGATAAACCGAATCAGATTACCTTCTACGAACATCCAAAAGTAATTAGTCAATTGGAAATAATTCAGCAGAGACAGGAAAACGATACAGGTTGGCACGTCCGGTTGCATGGACACCTAGAATAATTGTTCAATTTAAAAATTAAGCTGAACGATGACCCAACGCTCTCGTACAACTCGACGGGATGTTCCATTTTGCATTTATGCAAAAAGAGAAAAATTATCTATGGCATGCGTGTGCAAATTTTATCATCCGTAATGAAAAATTGTATTTCTATACGCGTATAAGCACCTACATAAAACATTTTAATTTACATATAAATGTATCTAGGGTAAACATTTTATCTTTCTTAATGGAACGTCGTGTTTCTGTCCGAACTGTTATATTTTAATCCAGTATAATTGAATGTGTATACATTTTTCAATTTTTTTAAAACGGGAAACCAATTAAAATCATATACCTATCGTATCGAGGTACCATATTAAACATTTGAGATACCATCCTAAAAAAATGAATTTTTATATTTTCTCAATTTCTTTCGTTTCTATAAATGGAAGACAAAATGTGAAGCATATTATTTTGATCTACGAATTTCTGCGATTTATAATTGGATAAAATTCTGAGTATCGAATATCATTATTTCATTTTTAGTTGCAGTAGTTGCAGATGAACTGAAATAATCCCGTATGTGGAGTGCATTATCTTCATTTATAATGGTGTCTATATTAGGGAATAAGTATGAGATAAACAAAATGGAAAAGAGGAAGAGAAAAAGAGTCGAAGGAGGTCGAGTAAGTCATTAGAATTTCTTAGTGGTAAATCAATAATAGGAAAGCGTCGAGAACATCTCAAACTTACTTTGTTCCTATGATAGAAGAGGCAATGCACGGCCATCGGTTTCGAAGTGTGTAGTATATATTAGATCAATTTTATAATAATTCATTTTTCTAATTCTATTATATTCTATTTCTTTCTATTTGTCTATTTATTCCTCTATTTAGATAGAAAAACACAATATATCGGAGATGATCTAATTATATAATAATAATAAAACACTTGTATGATTTTACAAACAGTAAAATTTCTTTTACAGTTGATACGATATTTCCTAATGAAAAAATCAACTGGAAGTATTTTTTACCACAAAACCTTTATCACCTTTAACCGAAATATTTATTTTTTCCTCGTCACACGCATGTCTCGTATGTAACGGCCACATACAGAGGGAAAAAATGGTAGAAGAATTGGTAATTAAAAGCAGCCCAGTGAATCGAATTTTACGTGAGGCCAATTTCACCGTAACCATTTCATCGTTCGTATTGGCCTTTTAATTATCGAAAAACCAAACGCGCATCGGCTATTCCGCAGGCGTAATTAATTTTCCTTTCTATCGGTTCGTTAGCGCGTTACCAGAGGTTTTGCTACCGGTGAGCAAACACATTTCCGGGTCTTCATTGGTAAAGCAAATCGCTATTCGACTAATTTAGCGACGCGATACCTTGTCCGTATCTGAGACAGTTTAGCTGTTTCTCCTGGCGTAATATTTTAAGCTTCTTTTATCACGATGATTCTGTATTGGAGATAAAGCAAAAAAATGTAGTTTTATTCGGGTGTACGAGAATAGATTTTCATCGAAATTGTAACTACAAAGACAGTTTTAATTAAAGTTATGATATAAGAAAGCATCGGAATGTTCTCGTAGTATACGAAAAAGATACTCGTTAAAATTTCTATACTAAATATTGTAATAATAATGTACTGTAACGTGTTAAAATACGGTTGAATTTGACTATAAAATCTTTGAAGAATTGCGATTGTATCAAATTTTATTGTAAAATCTTACGCAATTTGTACTTGTGGAAAGTTTGCGATCAAATCTCACGCGAAGAATTCTTTCATGGAAGTTTCATTCAAGAAGTTTGAAACGAATCTTCGCTCCAAGTTCAGTGTATGGAGTGTAAAATTGAAAGTTTCCTCTTTTGATAATGTCGCTATGACGAGTATAAGAATGTTTGCTTCGAATTCCGTGTAACGATTGGAAAAGTTGATGGAAGAAGAAATTGCGAGGGTAAAAATATTAAGCAAATCCTTGGAATCTTTCTTTAGAATTTCTTCTTTCTCAGTCATACAAAAACTTAGGAACCACGTCAAAGTATGCAAGTTTTTTCGCGTGATAACTTGTGAACAGGAAAATACTTAAACTTAAAAATTGGTATCGTTCGCCTCTATTCGGAAAGTGGTTTCAATCGACATAAATCAAAATAAATTTAGGTTGAAAAAGCTGGACAAATTCACTCTTCTTCTTTCTAAATCTCATGGAAAAATTTAATATACGAGGTTTTCTTCCAAAGAAATATTCTAATTTTACGTTTCTGCAACAAGTGACGGCATTCTAATTCTCGTCATTTTGTAAGTCAGGTTTTGTAGATAGTTTTTATCCGAAAGTAATAAGCCTTTCCATTTCTTTTCTACGTCTGTTCACGAGAACAAAAGGATTCTGTGATAAAAAAGAAAGTCGAGCTCAAAGAACAATTATTTCGAGCAAATATAATCTTCCGTTTTATAAAGACAATGTTTTAACGGTAAGAATGCTAAATTTCATTCCTCCCATGAATTAAGTGATGTAGGTGGCTATCTGATTACGTCAATTGGTTTTCTCATTTAATACTTTATCGTTCAACCGCACTATATGTATTGTTTCTACCTAGTATACACATACGTTTATACAGAATAATAGTAGTATAACTACGTTTATACAGAGCGGAGCGGTAATCGTAGTGTATCGGACAGGCAGTGGTTTTACATGAAACAATAACAGAAAAGTTTAGTATAATATTTTTTCACACGAGGTTTCGCTTTCGAGATAATCGGCTTTAGAGATTTGACAACTATATTTTAATTTTGCTAATTCCGAACTGAACAAGAGTAAATAATCGACAGGGGTTTAAACTATAATACATTGAGGAATAAATAAAAAATGTAGAATATCATCTTTTCATAAGGTGCTACATTTTGGAGAAAAAGAAATTTGGAAATAAATCATGCGCGTGTATCAGACCAGTTCGTAATTAAACACATTCAAATCTTATTTTCTTGAAAATGGAGCTTTAAACGAACAAATATTTTCACAGGTATAATAACCTTCTGTTTATTATTTACTCATAACTAATCGATACTTGGCCAAGTTAAAGTATACTCGACAAATTTCTAAGCTGGATTTTCCCAGAAACGAAGCGCCGTATGAAAAGTTTTATTCTATATTTTTGATTATCTTTTCACGTAGCATTGCTTCCTGCCCGGTTGTATTACGATTACCGCAGCATCCTGTATACATTTAATAAATAACATTAATTACTCAATAGTTAAAGAGTTTCAGAGGATATTGTGTTTTCCATGAAAATACCTGCATCACGTTGTTTAGAATCCACATCAGGTCTGCAAGGATGTAGGTAAACATCAAGTTCGTGTGTATGTTGTTTCTGATACATCTGAGTTCCCTGAAACAGAGTTAACGATTTATCAAGTAATTTTTGTGGTCTTTTGCTACATTGCTCGTACTGCTCAATATTCTTTAGAACGAATGATGAAGTTTTCGAAAAATTATAGGTATATGTGGATTAAATAATTAGTTAAGAAAAGTTTCGATTCATCTTATTTCTGTTTTTGTAAAAAGATAAATAGACAAAGTAACGTATAACAAAGGCGAATAAATACAAGTAAAAATATCGTCCATAGTTATGATTAGACGCACTTTGTAACTGGTTTCGTAGAAACTAACAAACCTGTACATGAATCACCGTGACTCTTTGCGGACACAGTTCGAAGTTAAGCAGTCTGTGATTCTGTGTTAAACAAAACTACTGCAGCAAACTGGGTTCCAACTGAAACGATGCGCCTGTCTTAATAACGAAGACATATTTTTTCCAAAAAACAAGTAATAATTTATTGCGAACTTTTTACAAACAGACTTGATAGTTACGTATATGTAATATAACATTTGTATATATATACAATATACAATTTTTATATATATGTCGGGGAGACGTTAAGATTTGATCTAGGGTTGTGGGCGCGAAACGAATCCACACTCGGATTAGATGTTGTCGTTATGCAATAGAGGAGATATTTGCTAGTGCAGGTATGATTGTCACAGAATCTGACAAGTAACCGCGATAATCAGATACTCGAGAAGCTAATGACAATGATCCTAGGTTCAACAACGAATCCGCGGTCAACGGGATGATAGAGGTACGTTCTCGCAAAGTTCAAGTCTGACTCTTTGTTAACAAGCCGTGAAATATTCACTGATCGTAAAGGCAATATTCTTTTCGTCAATGAAATCGCACGAGAGAATGAATCTCCGTCTCGGTGATGCCACCGAGGAAATGCCACCGACATTATAATCTAATTCAGGACTGGAACATACCAATATTGGGGATTCTACTGAATTATACTTATTTATACTTGATTCTAATGATGTGAATGAATTTGTTTTAACTGCTTGTAAATCTATATTACTTTGTGATTTTCTGTATCTTAATTTATTAGAATTATTCAATCTTCGGTCTTTAAGAACATCTTTTTGAGTATTTAAAGATTCAGCATTTGTAAAGAAGTAATTATTCTCATCAAATGTAACATACTCGTTGTTAAAATTGCACAGATTTTGTTGAGATATATTTTTATCCTCTTCAAAATCAGAAATTATTTTTTTAGTTTCATCTTCATTCTCATCGCATTTTTTTATCTGACTTATTTGAAATTCTGAGTCTCTGTCTATATCTAATAGTAAAATATCATTGTCTATATTGTTCTTTTCTTGGTATTTATCATATGTTATATTAGCTTTTACGTTATTTTTTGATATATGTTTCTGTATAAAATTTCGATATTTTACTATACTATTATTTTCATGTCCTTTTTTGTATCTTGAGTACATAGATATTTCATTTTCTGCAATAGAATCTGTATTAGAATCTAAAAATAAATTTATATCTTGTTCAGTACTTTTAAATATTGTATTTCCAGATGTAGAAATGTTAGCAGGATCAATCATTACTTGATTAACTGAGCCAATTAAGCTAGAACTTTCATTATCTTTTGCTTTTTTACTATTTATGACTTCATTAACATATTTTGTTTTATTCTTTATTACTTCACCCTGTGTTATATTATTAATATCATCAAATAAATCAGGAGATGTATTAGTATTTCGAATAGTATTTGTATCACTTAAACAGTTAATTTCTTCTTGCAATAATTTATCTGTACACGTATCTTTTCTCAATTCTATTTCAACAAAATCTGGTTTATTTATATACTTATCTAAGTGACACTTGTTTAATTTTTCATCATCCAATTTGGAATCTTTAATGTCATAGAATACCTTTTGTATATTATTATTAGTTAATTCCAAGTTATCTTTCTCCTTAGAAAT
>JACXIO010002996.1:0-25557 GCA_014737335.1 Bombus polaris
CGCTGTCTGCGCAAAAGACGGAGATGCTGCTTGTCAAAGGGAAATTGGACCCAGAAAGACCACCGATCATCAAGATCAACGGCCGAAGCATCAAGATGGGACAGGTGATCAGATACCTGGGAGTGCACCTTGAGAGAGGCCTAGGGATTAACCGGCACGTGCTGGAAATAACCAGCAAGTGCCAGAAACTACTCAGCAGCCTCGCGAGAGTGGCAAAAGCGAGATGGGGACTCGGACACGCGGCCATGCGTACGCTGTACAAAGGGCTGTATGAGCCGATAACCACATACGCCGCAGCCGGCTGGAGCGACCTGCTGAACGGGAAAACAAGGAGAATCCTGATAAGGTCACAGAGGATGGCACTCCTCCAAGTGACAAAGGCCTACAGAACTACATCAACGGAGGCACTACAGGTCATCGCCGGAGTCATCCCCATCGACCTGCTTCTCGAATTAAGGACCAGAGCTTACAAGCTGAAGAAAGGGCAAGAAGAAGCAAACAACGTAAAGGCCATCGTCAGAGAAGCCATAGAGAAGTGGCAGGAACGCTGGCAAACCACGCTGAAAGGCAGGACCACCTTTGAATACTTCGATAGTATCAAGGATAGACTTGAGGGTCGCTGGGTAAGACCCGACTACTATATGACGCAGTTCATCAGCGGACATGGGGACTTCAACGCAAAACTCAAGACATTCTGCATCAGCGAAGTGGACACGTGTGACTGCGGCGAGGTAGAAACCCCCCATCATATCCTCGAGGACTGCCCACTCTTCAACGAAGAGAGACTCGACCTTCGGAACGCAATAAGCGACCTCGACCTGAACTGGCCGGAGGAAAAGTGGGAATTCGTCACAAAGGACGTATACCCCCACTTCCGCCAGTTCACAAGGAGAGTTCTGCAGAAGAAGGAGGAGAAGAGAAGGAGAAACCCACGGGAGAGGGGGAACACGCCGCAGCCACGACGGCCTCCAGGGAGAACGTTGACACGATCTGAGGAGCAGACAAACCAGCTTCCAAGGCGAAGCCTGAGGTTGGCCCGAATGGCGCCCGGACAAGGCAGAGAAGCAGGAGGAGTCCGGAGGGAGCCCATTGCAACAATAACAACGCCTGATGACGGAAGGCCGGAGAGCAACAACAGCAACAACAACGACAACATCGATAGTGCCAACTCTGACCATGACAAGGAAGATGACAACAACCAACGGTCCATGGAAGAGAACGAAGAAGAAGGACCCAACCAACCAGGACAACCACAAAAATAGGACAAGAACAGACAAATCGCTAGGAAGATATCAACACCACTACAAGTTGGGGAGTACACCTGCGACCGTCCGTGCAGGCGGCGCTCATGCAAGTGAGCGCTGTGACGGTGCAGGTCATAATCGGCTCATAGCCAACCTGCTGGAACCGAGCTACACGCTGGCAGCTCCGCCTCCTCGTGGCCCCCGCTGGTAACGGCGCGGCGAGATGCGTGCATCTCGCCACGCCGGCTAAGAGAGCTGCCGCCCGAAAGGGTAGGTTCAACTTGTCCAATGACCCGAAAGGAGAGGGCAGGGTTTTTCCAAGTCGCGCGCCGAACACCTATGCGCGCCGCTCCCCGGGCATTGGCCGCTAGAAAGCAGAAGATAACCAACATCTCAATTGCGAAGCCAGTATGAGTTCTATACTCCAGGAATGGCGCGGTCGGCCTCTAGCCGAGCCCTGAAACGCACACACTACTTGCCTCGGTGAGGCTCTTGGAGACGCGCCTGGTTCTCGAGATAAGAAACGCCGAACCGCAGCTTCAGGAGAAACGCTACAACACCCGAAAAGCCGACTGGGATGTGTTCCAGAGAGTCGTTATAGAGGAGTGTGAGATACTCCGAGGGACCACCCTCCAACAAGCTGAGGACGTAGAACGAATGGCGGAACAAATGTGAGCTGTCCTCATTAAAGCCTGCGATGCGGCTATTCCCAAAAAGAAATGGCACTATAGGTCGGTACCATGGTGGACGCCCGAGCTCACACGAGCAAAGAGGGACGCTTACCGAGCAAGAAGAAGGTACCAGGGGGCTAAGGACCCTGCAACGAGGGAAGAAGAGAAGCTGCGGTACAGGGAACGTAGGAGAGAATACACCAGGAAGATCACGAGAGCCAGAATCCAGAGCTGGCAGGAGTTCGTAACCAAGGAGGGTAAAAAAGAACCCTGGGGAATTCCCTACAGAACGGTCGCGGGTAAACTTAGGGGAGAAGTGGTAGTGTCGACCCTGCGGACGCCACAAGGAGACACCTCCAACTGGCGAACAACCGCGGAGGCGATGCTGTCCGCCCTGTTACCCGACGACCAAGAAGAAACGGACACGCCTGACCAGACAGAGATCAGGAGGAGCACGACGATCCACCCTAGCGAAGAGGACACCCCGGAGTTCCGGTTCGAAGAACTCGCTGACGCGAGAAAGCGTCTAAAGAAGGGCAAATGTCCTGGCCGTGACTTGATCGAAGCGGAGACATTACAACGTGCCTGGGAAGGAATTCACCATGAACTCCTCAGGCTCATGAATGGCTGCCTCACTTGGGGAGTCTTCCCAAGATCTTGGAAAGTGGGGAATATAATCACCATCCCTAAAGGACCTGACCGGGATAGAAGCAATCCGAAGTCCTACAGACCGATTTGCCTGCTATCTATGGTGGGCAAGTTGCTGGAAAGACTGATGGCTGCAAGGATGGCGACCATCTTCCACACGCACGAGATGTCCTCGGACCGTCAATACGGTTTTCGCCCTGGACGATCAACGGTGGACGCGATTGCTAAGTTCCGCGAGATGGCCGAACAGATGAGTGACAGGAAGTACGTTCTCGCCATAGCATTGGATATATCTGGAGCGTTTGACAACGTCTGGTGGCCGAACGTCCTGCAAGAGCTGAAGAGAAGAGGCTGCCCCAACAACCTCTATCGGCTGGCGAGGAGCTACTTCTCGGAACGAAATGTGCAGATAACCGGGAAAAACGGAATAGTCTGCATGCCGGTCACGAAGGGATGCCCGCAGGGATCGGTACTGGGTCCGAGTTTCTGGAACCTAGTATTCGATGACCTGTTAGGCGAAATAACAACAAGCGCGACAGAGTGTGAACCGGTCGCGTATGCAGACGACATAATTATCCTGGTCTCAGGAAACGCGAGGACTGAAATACAAGAAAAAGGTCAAGAAATAGTCACGCGCATTTCTACTTGGTGTACCAGGAAGAAACTCTCGTTGTCTGCGGAAAAGACCGAAATGTTACTCGTCAAAGGGAAGCTGGACGCGGAACGACCACCGATAATAAAGATAAACGGCAGGAGTATCAGAATGAAGCAATCGATTAAGTACCTGGGAGTGCACCTTGAAACAGGCCTGAAAATAAATCGGCATGTCCACGAAAAAACTCAGAAGTGCCAAAGACTCTTCAACAGCCTCGCAAGAGTAGCCAAGTCAAAATGGGGACTCTGACTCGCGGCTATGAGAATTCTATACAAGGGGTTGTTCGAACCGATAACCACTTACGCCGCAGCCGGCTGGAGCGACCTGTTGAACGGGAAAACTTTACGCATGCTGTCAAGGTCGCAGAGAATGGCACTTCTCCGAGTAACTAAGGCATATAGAACCACGTCAACGGAGGCACTACAGGTCATTGCAGGTGTAATACCCATCGACCTGTTGATCTAGATCAGGGCGAGAGCCCACAGGATGAAACGAGGGCTGGCTGAAGCACCCAACCACAGGGCCATCGTCAGGGAAGCCATTGAAAAATGGCAAGAACGTTGGCAGACCTCGTCGAAGGGTAGAATAACCTTCGAATACTTCGACAGTGTCAAGGACAGGCTGGAGAATCGATGGGTAAGACCCGACCACTACATGACACAGTTCATCAGTGGTCACGGAGACTTCAGTAGCAAGTTCAAAAAATTCGGACTCAGTGAGGTGGACACGTGCGATTGCGGGGAGATAGAAACTCCTCATCATATCTTGGAGGATTGTCCAATATACAGTGAAGATAGACAGAAGCTGAGGGACGCAATTCTCGAATTGAATTTGGAATGGTCGGAGGAAAAATGGGGATTCATTTCCAAGGACGTATACCCACACCTCCGTCTGTTCACAAGGAGTGTCCTGCAAGCAAAGGAACATAACAGAAGGAGAATCCAAAGAGAGAGAGAGTGCACCCCGCCGCATGGTCGACCCGCAGGGAGGAGAATAACGCAGCCTGTCGAACTGACACACCGCCCTCTAAGAAGAAGTTCAAGGCTGGCACGACGGCCACCTGAACAAAATAGAGGAGCGGAAGATGAGGAAGCAGAAGAAGAACCCGCAACACTGGACTACACCGAAGTCAGCGACAATAGTGGCTACGACAACGACGAAAACATCAACGACGTAGAAAACAATGACTGACAGCAAAAAGAAAACACCAAGAGGATAAAGAAGACACCCGGAAAACAATAGCAGCACTGGACCTAAAACAGGACAATTATGAAAGAATTAAGGATCACAGAAACAAAATTGGAAAACGTGGAAAAGAATGCGACAAGTAAGAACTGGGGAGGATCCCCTGCGACCGTCGGTGCAGGCGGTGCTCATGCAAGTGAGCTCTGTGACGGTGCAGGGCATAATCGGCTGATAGCCAACCTGCTGGGACCGAGCTACACGCTGGCAGCTCCGCCTCCTCGTGGCCCCCGCTGGTAACGGCGCGGCGAGATGCGCGCATCTCGCCTCGCCGGCTAAGAGAGCTGCCGCCCGAAAGGGCAGGTTCAACTTGTGCAATGACCCGAAAGGAGAGGGCAGGGTTTTTCCAAGTCGCGCGCCGAACACCTATGCGCGCCGTTCCCCGGGCATTGGCCACTAGAAAGTGGAAGATTAACCAACATCTTGCCTCGGTGAGGCTGAGAGTCTCGTACCACCAACGTCCCCCGGCCAGGACCAAGGTGTCGTCGGCGTAGCACACCATGCCCGTTCCCGGGGGCATCGGACATCGAAGGACCGAGTCGTAGACCGTGATCCACAGGATGGGTCGCAACACGGATCCCTGCGGAACGCCACGCTCGACCGGTCTTCTCTCTTCCCCGTTCCTGCCGGTGAAGGCGATGCATCTATCGTTGAGATACGCCCGAATGACACGAACCAGGTACGGCGGCACCTCCTCGTGTTCCAGGGCCTCCACTATCCTATCCCAGGGGATGGCGTTGAAGGCGTTCGTGACGTCCAAGGAGACTGCCAACGCCACACCCTTCCGGGGAACCATTTCTTCCGCCATCGAACTCACTCGCTTTACCGCGTCCACCGTCGAACGGCCTCGGCGAAAGCCGTACTGGCTGTCGTGCCATCCAGGCACTCGCTCCGACATATGGTCCTCCAGCCGGGCGGCGATTATCCTTTCCAGCAGCTTGCCCACATCGTCCAGGAGGCACACCGGCCTGTACGCGGACGGCCAGTCCGCCGGACGGCCCTCCTCCCTCAGCAGTACTAAACGCGCCGTACGCCATATACGGGGGTAGACACCCTCCCTCA
The DNA here is from genome assembly GCA_014737335.1 of Bombus polaris. Classification (NCBI taxonomy): domain Eukaryota; kingdom Metazoa; phylum Arthropoda; class Insecta; order Hymenoptera; family Apidae; genus Bombus; species Bombus polaris. The sequence goes on from JACXIO010002996.1 coordinate 5,523, forward strand.
GGCATCTGGTGAATAGTTGTCGCTGAAGAAGAGCCAAGGTGGTGATCGACTCCGCCCAAACACGGCCTGGGATACTATCAGGACCCGGTGCCACGTCGCGGGATGCCATCCTCTTTGCCGCGTCAAAGAGCTCTTCTTGCGTTACTTGCAGCTCCTCGCTCCACTCCGCTCTGGACGTCTCGGTGGAGGAGAGGAATGGCTGTGACTGCCTCGCGTCGTTGTCTTGCCGCGGGAACAATGTCCCGATGACGTTGGCAAGCAACGCCGGATCCATGTTTGCGGTCAGCGGGGGGGGGGCGAAGGTCGCAGCTTCTTCGTTACCAAACGATAAGGCCGCCCCCACGGATCGGATTCGACCGCATCGACGAGCTCCAACCAGCACCGTACTTTCGCCGTCTTGATTTCCCGCTGAAGAGTTCGCCGCATCTCTCTATACTCCTCGTAGCAGCGTCTCCGCGATCTCGGGTGTCCACCAGTACACGCTTTGTTGCTGCCTTCCACCGGGAACGGAGCGCGGCATCAAGGCGTCACACGCCGCGCTCATGTCTCTTCGCAGATTTTCCGCCTCCTCGTCGACGCTTCCCGACGTTCTTCGCGCGTCCCAGCTCCAGGCCGAAACGCTGACAGCCGCCTGGAGCATCTCCCTGTCTCTCTCCTTGAGACGCGACCTTGGTGGTGGGCGGGAACGACTTGCTCCTCCGATACTGCAGGCCCGTACGGCGGCAGATGTTGTCTCCAGGGAGGCCACTTCCATCAGTATGTAGAGGTGGTCGGACAGGGTCTCGAACCCTTCGGCCACTCACCAGTTCTTGATCCGTCTGTATACCGCGGAGGTAGCCCACGTGACGTCGACCACGGAGGATCCTCTCCACGCCACGCAAGTGCTCGTCGAGCCTCTGTTCGCTAGTAGGAGCCCGAGACCCACAGCCCAGTCCGATAGCAATCTACCGCGGGCGTTCGTCCTGGCGTTTCCCCACTGCGAGGAATGGACATTGAAATCCCCGAGGACGAGTACCTGGCGGGGGAGACATCTTCTGACGCATTCGCCAACCCCATCCAGGAAGTCCCCGAACGCGGCCACGGCGCTGTTGGGGGAAACGTAGACGCCCACCACTGCCATTCCAGCCCATTCGATCGCGACGTATCCGTTGCCACGGTCGAGCAGGACTTCAGGGGCACCCAGCGCCGACGTCCATGTTATCGCGGCAGATCCGTCCACATCCCCGACCCAGTTGGGAGCGTCAGGGACGCGATACGGCTCCACTACCACCGCGAGTGCGACCTCGCTCTCCCAGATCGTCTGGAAGAGCAGGTCTTGCGCCCGTCTAGATCTTCCCAGGTTGCATTGGAGGAGCCTCTTGAAGTTATTGGGCCAACTCCATGGCCTCCTCCCGACCATCTACAGCTGTTGCATCGGCGGTGCTGCCTCGTGTTGCATCCGCACCTGGCTCGCGGACGGGTCTCCTCCTCTTCACCTTCGGGGGTGCGCGTGCCACCCCGCCCATCCTGTGATTGGCGGGCACCCCGAGCCAATCGCACAAGGGGCACTTGGGTGCAGAGGCAGGGCAGCCTCTAGCATGATGTCCGCTCTCACCGCTCCTGAAACACAGGTGCCCTCGGTCCACGGGGGACAGGCACGTTGCCCGTACGTGTCCCAGTTCCAGGCATCTGAAGCACTGCAAGGGTCTCGTCGGGATGGCAGTAACTCTTGCCCAGGACCAGCCCAGGGTAACCCTTCCTGCTTGAGCTAGTTTCCGTGCTCCTGCCACCGGGCATTTGATCCATGCAGATCCAAGACCGCCTCTGGAGGTGCCAATCTCCTCGATTTGTACCTCCGCGCCGCTGCATCCTGCCGCTGAGGCCAGTGCTGTCCTCAGCTCCTCCTTTCGTACCGAGACGTCGATCCCGACTACTCTCAGCTCAGCCCTTTTCATCGGTCTAGCACGTTAGACAGGCGCGTCGCGAGTCGTATCGCCTTTTCACTGTCCTTGTCTCCGGGGACCTTTATGGTAATGTCATCGCCTTCCTCATATTGACCGACTCGACGCCGATCTCGGCCAGAGGAATCCTCCGCCTGGCCTTGCTTATAACCTCGGCGTAGGACATTTTCGACCCCTCGTTCAGCGTAAGGGTCACCGCGGATGTTCGCGGTGCACGAGGAAGCATGGCCGTTTGTGATATCTGTGACGGTCCTGTCTTCGGCGTTGGGACGCTCGGTTTCGGCGCGCATGTCGTCCTTGCTGGAGGATGTTGGCTTCTCGGCTGTGGAGCCGCAGTCGCCCCTCCCTTCACCGCTTCTGCGGCAGCTGTTTTCTTCTTCCTTTTCTTTGTGGCTCTCCTCTCGACCACCCTCCACTCCGTACCCTGTCGCTCCTTCGGGAGCGATTGTACTTGGGTCGTGCACCGAGTGGCAGTGTTGCTCGTGCCTCGTCGCGCTTCTGGGATGTGTGGTCGGCCTCCGAAGCGCTCCTCGATGGCCCTTAATATAGAGGGTCCGATCTCTTCGACCCTCCTCTCTAAGGCCGCGAGACGCGCGCCCTCGCTCTTCTTCCCTCGCGCGAGGCTGCCAGTCTCGGGGACCAAGCCGCTGCATCGTGGGCACTCGCGAGCGCAAGCATTCCTTCTGGACAGTTCCTCGCGGAGGGCTGCTGATTCTTCCTCCAATACTGAGATCCTGGCCGCCGCAAGCCTCGCAGCCCCGGCGTGGCAGTGCGTTGGCCCCGTCCTCTTCAGAGTATCGTTTAGACATACGGCGGCTAAATAAGTCGCCGCATCCTTCAGATCCTTAATATATGTAATTTTCAGGTACGCCGGTGTCATCGCGACCTTCAGCACCGTCGAGATATGATTTATTAGCACGGCGCTGCCTTCCGCGGCCGAGCTCGTCCTGATCTGCGCCGTCAGCTCCTCGAGAACGTCCGGGACTGTGCACGTCAGCCTATTCCTATTCTTGCCGCGAGACGCCGTCGAAACCACTGACGATCGCGACGCGAGCGACCTAACCGACTCTTCGTCGTCGGACCTCGCTCGAGCCCGCGATGCTACCACCGTCGGTGACGCAGCATCGGCTACCATGGCCGGAGCGAGAAACACGCTCTCCGACCTTTGCGACACTCTCGTCGATCTCCTCGGAGATTTCCTTACGGGCTCCATGTCCACTTCGGATATCTCCACCCTATTTCTGTCCTCCTCGCCAGACGCGGAAACACGTCCGGGGGCCTGGCGGTCTACCCCCGAACAGCCGTGGTCGTGAGATAAAAACGCAGCGGGGCCCACTTGACTACCCACGACTGCGCCGGTACTGGGATCTCCCTCCCCTGCACCGTAAACGTTCTTCCTTATTTTGTCCATATCCATAATGATTCTTGATAGTTTTCGCCGGGTCGTCATCGGAAGTACCAATCCTGGTGCCACTCACTCTTTCGCACCCTGCCCCGGTCAGAGCCGGTGCAGGGTGACGGGGAGCCCCACGAGATGAGGTGAGTGGTCTTGGCCGGCATGGGCCCACCAACTTCTCCGAAGTTCTCCGCACCGGATCGGCAAACTGACGGGCGCCAGAGGCACCGACCAGCCGCCACCCGACTATAGGAGAACATTAGATCCATACCCGCCTCATGCTCCCCAATGTTACAAAGCCTGGTGGAGCGGCGGATCGGTCTGGCAGTGGTGGCCGAGCCATACAGCATTCCTGAAGCGTCACGGGGGACTGCGGATCTGATCGGCTCGGTCGCCATATTCTGGAACGGGAACGCGGGCCCCCCCCCCCTGCTCGGTGATCGAGCAGGGACGGGGCTTCCGTGGCCGTGAAATGGGGCGACCTGGTCGTGGTGGCCGTTTACGTGTCACACAACATCAACCGGACGGAATACGCATCCTTCCTGGGCGGACTCACGGCTTGCGCGAGGCGTTTGGGCGCATGTCCGTCACTGATCCTCGGGGACTTCAACGCTCACACAACGGCGTGGGGCTCCCGTAGGTCCAACGGAAGGGGGCGCGACGTGCAGGACTGGACAGCTGCACTCGACCTCCGGCTTATGAACCGGGGGTCGACCAGCACGTGCGTGGCGTGGCGAGGAGAGTAAATAGTGGACCTCACGTGGGCAAACCCTGCCGCATCCCGCCATGTTTCCGGTTGGGGCGTGTCCCCGGAGGAGACTCTCTCGGACCACCTCTACATCTTGATGGAAGTGGCAGTTGGTGGTGCGATGGGCGACCGTTCGCTCGACGCGCACGGGCCCACCGGCCTACCGAGAAGAAGATTTCCACGGTAGGCGACCACCCACCGCGACGAGGACTTCATGGCAGCGGTCGCTATAGCCATCGACTGGTAGGAGGAATCCCCGACCGACAAAAACGCGGAGGATGGAGCGTACCGGCTGAGGCGCGACATGCACGCGTACTGCGATTCGTGTACGCCGCAGTCCGGAGCTCCGCGCCGCGCAGGCGCGGTGTACTGGTGGTCAGAGGAGATCGCTCGTCTCCGCGAGGCGTGCATCCGCGCTCGGCGCCGGTACACCAGATCCCGCCGTACGAAGCGGGAAGACGAAATCACGGTGGCTCGTCTGTATGAGGCCTATTGCGAAGTGCGGAGACCCCTGCAACAAGCCATCAAGGAGGCGAAGAAGCAGGCTTGGGGCGAGCTTCTAGCCAGCCTCGACTCCGATCCCTAGGGCGCCCTTACAAGATGGTACTGAACAAACACCACCCATCCTCCCGCAACGGAGAGCATGGACCCTCAGTTCCTGGAGGAGGTTTTCGGCACCCTGTTCCCGGGATCGGCGAACGAGGAAGATGACAGGTTCACCGATGAGGAGGAGCGGGATCCGCAACCGCCAAAGGAAGAGCCACGTGACACCGCGGGAAATTGGTGCCCGGAATTGGGGGTCACCGAGGAAGAACTGGCCGCGGCTGTCGGGAAAATCCCGACGGAGTCCCGGCCCGCCTGCGGAAGGACGTCGCTGGGGTCTTGGCCCCGAGATTAATGCGTCTTTTCGACAGATGCCTATCTCGGTGCGAATTCCCCGTTTTGTGGGAGGAGGGACGGGTGGTCCTGCTGCCGAAACCGGGACGCTTTCCGGACTTGCCTTCCGCCTTTCGGCCGGAGTGCCTTTTGGACGAGGCTGGCAAGATACTAGAGAGAGTGGTGGCGGCCCGCCTCGAGTCACAATTGTCCCGGGGTGATCGCGGACTGCACGACAGCCAATTTGGCTTCCGGAGGGGACGTTATACGGTCGAAGCGGTTGCCCGTGTCCGCTCCCTGATCGAGGGGGCCGAACGGCGTGGTTGCGTGGCGTTGGCTGTGTCGCTGGACGTGGTCAACGCCTTCAACAGCATCCCCTGGGACAGGATATGCCGGGCTCTCGAGTTTCATCGGGTACCCGCGTACCTGCGGGGTGTGGTCCGGGCGTTCCTCCGGGACCGGGGCGTTGTCTACACCATCTGCGGCGCGGGGGGGACTGAAAGGGCGGTACACCGTGGGGTTCCGCAGGGTTCAGTGCTGGGACCGCTGCTGTGGAACATCGCGTACGACGCAGTGGTCCCGGCGTCGATGCCTCCGGACTCGGCGCTGGCATGCTACGCCGACGACACGTTGGTGCTGGTCTGGAGCATGGCGTGGGGCGGAACCGTCCGTCTGGCGGAGCTGGTGGTGGCCTGCGTGGTAGCCACGAGCAAGGGACTGGGGCTGTGGGTGTCCCCTGCGAAGTCCGAGGCAATGTGGTTCTGCCGCAGGGCCGATCACGGGACGCCCCCGGCGGGCTATCGCCTGAGGTTTGAGGGGGCTGAGATTGGGGTCGGGACCAGTATGAAATATCTGGGCTTGACCCTCGACAATCACTGGACCTTCGGCGCTCACTTCGAGCGCCTGGCACCGTCTGTCGAGGCGACGGCGAATGCATTAGGACGTGGAATGCATTAGGAATGCATTCGGCGGCTGCAGCGGCGGTGCTCGCCGGATTTCCCCCGTTCGAATTACAGGCCCTGAGGTGCCGCGAGATTTATCTCCACACTCGGGGGCTGTCGGACGGGGTCGGCCCGGTGGGCGCCGACATTAAGGATCGGGCTCGTCGGGCCTTGCTCGACAGATGGCGCACCAGCCTCGACATGAGAGCGGGCGCGCCGGTGATAAGGGTCCTCGAGACCGTCCTCCTAAACTGGGACGTTTGGTTGGACGGGGGCGGGCCTCCCCTGACTTACAGGGTGACGCAGGTGCTCACCGGACACGGGTGCTTTGGTGAATATCTGCACCGAATCAGAAAGGGGCGACCACGCGTTGCCACCACTGCGATGCGAGCGTGGACTCGGCGCAGCACACGCTGGAGCACTGTCCGGCGTGGGCGCGGCCGCGCCACCACCTCATCGCGGAAATCGGACGGGATCTTTCGCCGCTGGCGATCCTCCTGGCGCTGTTGGTGAGCGAGAGAGGGAGGAGGGCCGTGACCTCCTTTTGTGAGCAGGTTATGCTTCAGAAGGAGGCAGCGGAGAGGGTGAGGGTCCGGAACTCTCACCCCGAGAGTATCGGCCGGCGAGGGCGCGGCAGAGGTCGTGGACGCGCTCCGATAATACGAAGTGTAACAAAAGTCATGTTTTTTATGTTTAATCGATATTTGTTTAAAAAGTACCGGTGGAAAATTTTTTCAATGTCGCTTATCACTCGGAATCAGATTCCACAAAAACATTTCTACTATCAATTTGTTCCTGAAAAAATGTTAATTCGATTCAACTATCGGTAATTAATGCTATCTAAGACGCAGCTACGTGCTACGTACGGTCGAGGAGATTTCACGACGTTTTCGCTTAAAAAGTTATATCTTATGTTTCTGTTCGAGTTATACGTTAATATAGTTCATAATCGTTATTAGTTGTTTAAACTGTGGTTATTTACTTTATCCTGTGTCCCACAGTATGAAGAATGAAATTTAGAATTCAGGTGAAAATAAAAAATCATTGTTATATTTATAAAATAATGTACATAACTTTATTTTAAAATAGTACCGTTAATACTAATTGTTTAAATTTCCCAATATATTTAAAACATAGTTTACAAATTGTTTAATATGCATATATATTAATGTGCATTCAAAGAACGTATGATATATATCTTTATTAATACACGTATGTATGTAATATCTATTGACTCATTATGTAAGCGATTAACGATAATACTGTCATAGAAATTATACTTAAGTTATTCGCAACAACAGTAGGAGCTGGATTTTTATCTTGCATAATATGAATCATTTCGCGCAACCAATCATTAATCACACCGGAATGATTTCGATACCATTGTAGGTTGCTCGAAGCAGATGTAATTGCAGCTTTGATGCTTACTACAAAGTTTGTGATGTTGCCCACTTTGATACTTAACTCGTTGAGCTGCAATATTTGTTAAAACAATAATTATATTCATATATTGGTGAAATTTTGTTAGTAAATCAAATAAAAATGAATAAATAAAAACATTAATATATACTGTTTCTCCTTTGATCCAATTTTATTACTATGTCATGAGTTGAAAATTATAATGTTGTAAATCAAGATTTTGAAAATTTGCGTTTAGTCGCGTATTTCAATACTTACAAGCATTATTCCTTTAGTTTTATACCTATATGTACAAATCTTTTATAAATATATTATGTGTATTGTACGAAACATTTCGAAATTTCATTAGTACTGTAATGAGAGGCAGCATTATCATGATTATATTGGTAAAATAATGAATCTGAAAATATATACAGGCTATTCGACTACGAGTATAAAAAATTTAAAGGGTGATTCTTAAAGCTAAGATAAGATGAAAATTAAAAATTGCGTTCTCGACTTTGTTTTTTAATTATTGGCAATTAAAAATCATGTAGCGGTACATGAGTCATACTTGTTGTCCTGAAGGGTTAAGACCGTTAGGCTACAAGTTAGGAAAAACAATGTCACCGCTACCGATAACCGTCGTAGGAAGGCAAATTCGAATTCCCCGATTCCCCTACGATGACTATAAATAAACACAACGCGATAGCGAACGATTATTATCTTTTCAAGTGCGCATAGCGTTATTAGCGAGTTTTTAGTAGAATCCGAAGTGACCCACGCGAATAGACCGAATACATGATTATACACTTGCGAGTATTTATCCCGCGATTTTATATTGCGATTTGTACTACGCATAGACAACTAACGTCTACGTTAAATATATTTTGTATTGACTTAATTGTTTAAATACAACTGACGGTTATAACGAAAAGTCTCGTCATTGGATCTCACAAACTAGTCCTCTCCACATACTAACGTCCACAATCACAAACGAAAGGAAATGAGACTAAGCATCGAGGTGCACAGGGATCCTCAAATCGAACGATACATGGGCATTCAAGTTATACAAATGTGTGTGGTTCATTCATGACAGCGTTCGATCACATTTAGTGGCACCTCAAGAATACTTAATGCGTATGTGATTTTTCTATAGACACCCGCGGACTGGACAATCGCGCTGCATGTATGAAATTTGTATGATTATTGTTTCTGTATACTAGTATTTATTAATTATTTATGGAGGCAAAGGATTAGGATTTATACTCGAGGAAAAGGGAAGAATAAGGATTTATATTCGAAACTTCTATGAGGCGCTTTTGGATATGTTGTTACGGCTTTTAATGAGTCGGCAGAAATAATTTAATCTATGATTTTGCACACAAGACGTCGCGCAAGTTACTTTACGTCTTCAAACATCATAATCTTCTTCTTTACGACTTCTTGGAGGTAAGCTGTTGGCCATGTATCTTTAGATTTGAGAATCCCTGTGCATTCCGCTGCGTAGGCTGACCTACAGTTGCTTGTGTAAGGACGTTTGCCCGCGAACAAAGATATTTCGACTAATTTTTAATTGTCAATAGCTAAAAAACAACGTCGAAACACACAATTTTTTTATTCTTAATTTTCATTTTATTTTAACTTCCAGAATCACCCTTTAAATTTTTCTACACCTGTAGCCAAATGCCTTGTATAGTGGTTACAACATATTTAATAATAATAAGCCTCGCAAAGACCAACAAGATATTTAAACAATCAATTATATTAATAAGCTATAATATCAAGTATTAGTATAATAGTAAGTATTAATAATAATGTGCAGAAATAGACTGGAAAAGATGATGCTTGATAAGTATAGTGATTCAGCATCATTCTTTAGCGATTTCGAAAAGTTAATAAATGAATTAAAAAATGTGGGTGCACAAGTGAAAGAAAAGGAAAAGCTGAATTACATGCTAAACACATTACCCGAAACATATAGCTATATAGGAGATCTAATAGATGCCTTCAAGGACGAGTATCAGACAGGAGCGTATGTGAAAAATAAAATCGAAATAGGTGAAATGGGAAATAAATTAAATCAAAGAGAAAGGAAAACAAATGCATTTGCTGTAAAAAGTTCTGCTTGAGCAGCCGAGCTAGACAGACGTCAGTGAAAGTGCGACAAGCAATGAACTTAGGTAAACGAAAACACAACAAACACTGGCAAATGGTAAAGCTACAAAATGCAACAGCAAATAACACCAATGAAAGTAACGAACAAAGGAGAAATATATATACACAGATAAAGCTATAAAAAGAAAATGGAAACGATTCAAAACCAAGAAGAAAAAAGTTACGAAGACGAACTATCATACCAAGATGAACACTGAAAGACAGCAACAGCGCACAAAAAGCGTAAAATAATATCAGGCTCAAGCGCCATGAAAACATCACATACAGGAAAACAACAATGGCTACAAGATATCCAACTCTGAAAGTCATTCGGTTTACTAATAGAAGAAATAGATACGGACCCAAAAGAAAAGGTCACAACTCATATCATAAACCACCACCGATCTACATAGATGCACAAATAATAGATCCACTATTCGAATTATTGAACAATACTGCTGGGAATGAAAACTACAATATAAAACAATTGAAACTAGAACAAGTGGAAGTACAAACAAAAACTCCAGAAATCTTCACATAAGTGACGATTAAAGGAGAAAAACGCTGGGTATCGTACATACCAGCTCAAAACAGAAAAAAGCTACAAAATAGTAATTAGAGGATTGCACCCAAAGGCAAACACAAAAAATATATGTAAGGAATTAGCAAAAATCGGACACCGAGCAAGAACAATAAATAATATAACCAGATATGATGCAAAACAGGCATTGCCACTGTTACTAATAAAACTTGAGCCTAAAACCAATAAGAAAGAAATCTTCGATATTAAAGAAATCCTAAACACAATAGTAACAATTGAGCCACCTCGTTATAAGAAGACATACCGCAATGCATACGGTGTCAACAATACGTACACACAAAAAACTACTGCAATAGAAACCCGGCGTGTATCAAATATGCAGAAAACCACCTAACAACAAACTGCCCATACACAGGAAAGATGAACAAAGTAAAATGCTATAACTGTAATGGAAACCACCCAGCAAGCTATAAAGGCTGCGAAGTCAGAAAATAACTACAACGAAAACTGTTTACATCGCTTCCAAGCAGAACATACGGCCCCACAAAAAGAAATGGCAGAACCAGAGCAAACACCAAATGTACAAAACGTACTGAACACTAACCATAGAAACATCAACACCTTTGGTAGCCGAAGTTATGCACAAGTTACTAATCAAACACCATCCTTAAACAACCAAAACCAAAACAACAACAATAACGACGCTACAGAAATCAAGGAACTGCTCAAGCAATCCATCAAAAACTCTGAAATGCTAACAAAAATGATAAGTGAGCAAAATGCAGTACTCAGACAACAAACGCAACAAATTACGGTCATGCTACAATTACTTACAAACATGTTAAGCAAAAAATAGAACATGTTGAAAATAGCAGCATGGAACTCCAATGGCCTACAACAACGGACCATCGAAACTAAAACATCTCTGTATAACAATAATATTGACATATTACTTGTTTCAGAAACACATTTCGCACCAAAAGGCTACATGAAAATACCATATTACACCATCTATGATACCAAACACCCCTCAGGAAAAGCTCACGGAGAGGCCGCAGTGATAATAAGAAACGATATCAAACACAACTTACATAGTCAAATTAGTCAGGAACACGTTCAAGCAACCACAGATACAATACAAACTAACAGCAATTAGCAGCAGTATATGCATCACCGCGACACAAAATGACATCACAAAAATGGGAACAATATTTTTAATCCTTAGGTGACAAATACATCGCAGCGGGAGACTTCAATGCAAAGCGCAGACTATGGAGCTCAAGAATTAACACACATCGAGGTAGACCACAAGAAAAATATAATAGAACAAGCAATCTCAACATATTATCTACATGAAAACCAACCTACTGGCTGACAGATCTAAACAAAATTCCTGACTTGCTTGATTTTGCAGTTATAGAAGAACTAAACACAAACAAATTAAAAATAACACCCAGTCTTGAGTTTAGCTCCGATAATAATACACATACACCGATAATAATAGAATACACAAGCAAACCAATACTTTATAGCAAATCAGGGTCACTTTGCAATAAAAGCACCAAATCGCAAATATTTAAAGAACTAATCGAGAGCAAAATCAACTGCAATATTCCACTAAAAACACTCGAACACATCGAACAGGCAGTAACAACATTGACAGAAATTCTACAAGAAGCAGCATGGACAACCACTACACCTGAACCGTAGTCGTAGAAGTAGTGAGTAACGAATACGTGAAACGGGATATTATATTTGATTTCGTGTGAGTGCAAACGATTTTGTATTAATCATACTGTTTCCTACAAACTAATAATATAACATTCCTACATATATGACCGCATAAAACCAATAATAGAGAAAGAAAAATTAATACCAGATCACCAATTTGGATTCAGAAACAAACACCCCACGATAGAGCAAATGCACAGGCTTATTAACGAAATAATACTAGCACTAGGAAACAAACAATACTGCACAGCCCTTTTTATGGACATAGAGAAAGCATTTGACGAAATAAACCACGAAAGCCTACTACAAGCCTACTACAAAAAATCAAGGACACATACTCTGAAGTTAAAGACATCAAAGCAGGGGTTCCGTAAGGAAGTGTCTTAGGACCAATACTATACACATTATACACGGCCAACATACCAATAACTGCCAATAGCAAAATACTGACATTCGCGAACGACACAGCTGTACTAGTCAGGCACACTAACCCAGAGACGGCAATCAAGTTACTACAAGAACATATCACTGAGGTGGTATGTTGTGATAGGTGCCGAAGGAATACTCAGGTGTTCAACAAAAAAGGTTTATTTAACTATTAACAATCAAGAGTTAATGGTCGCGTATCGCGGCGTGTGTTTGCTATGACGCTGACGTTTCGCACTTCGCGGCTCGGGGCAGAATGAATCTTTTGTTCGAAACCAAACAGATTCTTTCCTTAGTTGCCCTTCGATATCCCTACTACACACGCGTTTATTAGATGTACCGCGGCGATTGCCGCGTATGCATTCTGCCGAATATTCGGCGAAAGAACCGTGGGGATATCGATTAGGCACGTCGGCCTTACGCTTTGAAGATATAGCGCTTTGTGTCGCGAAGCCGCTGGGAAGTTCCGTGGTCGAGTGCCGCCACATCACAAAAATAGAAAAGTGGCTGCAAGATAAACAAATGAAAGCAAACCCCAATAAATGCAACCATATTACATTCACACTCCGAAAACAGGAACCACCAAACATCCTACTGAATGGCACGCACATAACACAAACAAGGCAAGTCAAATACCTAGGACTCCACTTGAATACACAACTTACATGGAAACAGCATACTAAATCAATTATAGACGAAATACGGATAAAAAGGAGACAGATGTTTTCGACTAACAAGTCGAAAATCCAAATTAAGCATAGAAAATAAATTAAAAATATGCAAAACGATCATAAAACCAATCTGGACGTACGGAATACCACTATGGGAGATAACAGTAATGAGCCATATAAACAAAATAGAGACAATACAAGCTAAAATTCTTAGGACGATAGTAAACGCCCCATGGTACGTTAGAAACGAGGACATACGGAGGGACCTGGTAATACCAACGGTCAAGGAAGAAATTAACAGATATGCGGAAAGATACAAAGAAAGAATAGCAACACACCCAAACCGGCTAGCTGCGGAAACGTTCAACACCTCAAACATGGAAAGAAGACCGAAAAGGAAACACCCAGCAGACCTCACAAAGGATATAACCTAACAAACGCGAGGATGATACCCCGCTGGGGGCAGTCACCCACACGATAATAAAACAGCTAAAAATTCTTCCAAATGTCCAAATTGGACAAATTGAGAATATAAAGAAATAAATAAATAAAAAAAATGTGCATTCTAGGAATGTTTGCACTTTTACATGCACAAACGTCTGCTGTATGTTCATAATAAACGTTAATCAATATACCTTTGTAATTTGATCTTCTACTGAAATATGAGATGCCAGTTTAGAAATTAATTCTTCTACACCATCCCAGTCCTCGTAACTGAAAATAGAATAAGTATATAATATTCTCTTTTTCTACACTAATTAAATGCGTATTGTTTCGTATAATTATTTATCAACTTACAAATTATATATATTTTCATAATTATTAAATAGGTAGTCTAACATCACATCCACTCCAAATTTTCCAGAGTTGTAGACAGAAGCAAGTACGGTGCTAACATCTTGCTTTCGAATATTAGAGGTATAGTTACACGCCAATGCATGTTCAATATACCTGCAGCAAAATAAAAAGATTACTGATTATAATAAAAATTTCTAATGTTTTACAAATTTTTACTTATTGATAGCCGATGTGAATAAGAAGTTCGGAAGATTGCAGAACAATCTAAATATCAATAATAGGTATAATATTCTTAATGTTAAGATAATAATATAATGTTATATATAATATATAATAATATAATGTTCTTAATGTCAACAGTGACTCTTATTAATTCGAACAATGAACAAATTATATTAATTTTAATTATTAATTTTGTAAAATATGTATATAATATGAATTTTTAATCACACAAAAGCGTTTATTAAATAATTTACTAAATAACACAAATCTAGGTGTTTTACAATTTGTATATTCATAAATTATATACATATTTATATTTTTAATACAAATTGTAAATCATAAATTATTTGATGAATAATAAAAATTAGATTAAGTACTTTGTTACTATACTACCAAAAATTATAAACCTTTTATACTCAAATCATATACTCGTATAATTATATACACTCAGATCATATACTGAAATCTGGCTTGTCACACCAGTTCAGAATTGTGTCTAGACTTTTCATTTGAGCCCTGGTACAGCCTTGTGTTCGATGACGTAGATGAACAGCCTGGATTTAATCATTTTATAAATACAGCATAAATAAAAAAGGCTAATAGTTCCTTACCTCATCTATCACTATCAACATTCACGTATATGATGACGTAAACAAATAGCCTCAAAACTCAACTGGAATTTAGCTATTTATTTCATATTTTTGTATGTTATATAAAACATTTTGAAATTGTATGTTATATCTAACATCTTAACCCTTTGATAGTGTGATAAAGTATGGAAATTTGAAAATGTGCGATTTAGAATATAATTTCGTCAAGATATCCTACAATTCTGGTGTCAGCTACAAAAAATACTAAAAGTTTTTTGTAGGTAATAAATATTAATAATCACGTTACATATAATGATATCTATGATAACAAATTTAACATATTATATACAATTTCAAATTCGTTCCAAATTCCATCAATACGATCATGACAGTAATCATGTCTACAGTAGTAATGAAATCTCAGAATGCTTCCTATAATATGGATAATATATTCATAAAAATTTTCCATAATATTTAAACTTTTATGAGTTGCTATATAAGCAATATTTGTGCATACTAGTTGTTATATGTTTGTATACTGCCACTAACATAGACAACATTTTTATAATATTCTTCCAAATGCAAATAATATCGAAAGGCGAATGAACTTATCACATTTTCTAATATATTCAGATAGCATAAGTTATATCATTCCTTTCGTTAACTTACGATTTGTTTAAGAATCGTCAGATAAATTATTTTATAATTTTGATATGAGAGGCTTGTAGCTACTTTCCCATTGAATTATATTATGATCTTTGCTGAATTAAGCTTTATGTAGTTTTTTTGTATATTAATTCTATCTATAGTATTCTTTAAACTTACGAGTTCAATACTTTTTTGTCCATGGAGCAACCTAGTGCCTCTAATATGATTTTCTTCTCCGAAGTAAAGTCTGTCTTCAAATATTGATCCCATAGGAATTCCCACTCTGCTAGAGATCCACTTCTTATGGCTGTACAATAAACAGCTGTCCTGGC
Source organism: Bombus polaris (assembly GCA_014737335.1). Classification (NCBI taxonomy): domain Eukaryota; kingdom Metazoa; phylum Arthropoda; class Insecta; order Hymenoptera; family Apidae; genus Bombus; species Bombus polaris. The sequence continues at coordinate 20,938 of JACXIO010002996.1, forward strand.
ATTTGGTGAAATTCTGAAAGTTATATCTCGAATGAAATAGGTTTCCCTATTTTTCTACCGATGTAATTAAATAGTTTCTATGTATTAATTTATTTTATAATGTATGCATATCATAATGTATACTTTATAATCTATAACCTAGCTTATTTCACAATCTAGATTTATCGTGATGATATTTTATATCATTTTAACACGTCCAGAGGTCGATAAACGAATTTCATCAACACGAAATATTGTACAATCGCATATATAAAACAATACTTATCAAACAATGTACTGTATTCTGTGAAATTTCTAGAAATTCTCTAGAAAGAGATTCAAATAAACATTAAAAAATAGCAGAAATAACTGCAGAATTTTACGACTTTTAAAATATTTCTTATAAGAATAATAAATAATTGTAGTCTATATTTAGTAAAGCTTCTCTTTAATATTATACATTGTTAATACATTGCCTTAATTTCCTATAATATAGATATATATATTTCTTTAATCTAATTTTATAATGTTATTGAAATATTAAAAGCTATTTGCTGCAATTTTTTTATCAAATTTTACTAAATCTATTACAATGTCCAATTGAATTATTCATTCTAGAATTTAATTATTTGTATAAAAATTTAAAAGTAAATTGTCTTTTTAATTAGAAGTATAGGTATGGCTTCTGATTTGAACGCGTGTGATCAATACATGATCCTATTTTGTATTTCTATTATAATTTTCCAATGAAGCATTACATGGCCTACGTTTATATAAATACTTTTATTTGATTATATCCATTTATACAGTATACATTTATACATGTACAAAGCTTGGCTGTTGAATCGTGGGACACAGTGTCTAATTATTTATCGACTAAGGTGGTCTTTAATATAATGATATCATTTAGATGTCGTCATTCAGTCGTCATTCAGATATTGTATTAGCTTATTAATTGAATACATTGAAAGATAAAAGCATTATTAATTCATATATTTAAGATGTAGAAATAAAAAGAACGAAATTTTGAAAACAGAATGAGAAAATATAAGATTTCGTTAAGAACTTGGTATTATCTATGTGTACTAGATTGCAGGTAGTTGTGTATTCGCTGAAAAGGAGAGAAATAAAGAAGAGAAACAAAATAACTATAATGCAAACATTATGGTTTACAAATTAATAATTAGTTTCGTCGCATAATAATAAATATCAGATATTACCCACACTGTCACTCAGCACTGAATACGTTTAACATTCCTTCCTCTAACACTATTTCAAGCTGCCATCTTTTCTTTCTGGAATGGCTTTTTTCCGGAAGCTTTAAACAGTGTTAGAGAAAGCAGTGTCAAATGTATCACTGCTAACTGTAATGATATGAATAGTAACAATCCAAGCCGTGGAAGCCTCAAGATTCTCAAACGTTAGATAATAGATAATGTAACTTTCTCATATAATGATAGAAAAAGAATTTATCACCTCGCGATCAGATTTTTAAAAACATGAGCATAAATAAATAAATATATAGGATATATGTAGAAATATATATATTTATTTATTTATATTTATTACATTTATTATAAAAAATATACTTATTTATTTATTATATATATTATATAATATTATATTATATTGCTTTCTCTAACACTGTAATATTATATTATATTATATAATATTATTATAATATATATTATATTATATATGTAATAAATAAATAAGTATATTTTTTATAATAAATGTAATAAATATAAATAAATAAATATATATATATTCTTACATATATCCTATATATTTATTTATTTATGCATATATATATACACATATATATAGCTTTCTCATATAATGATAAAAAAAGAATTTATCACCTCGCGATCAGATTTATATATATATATAGTAATAAAATAATATTTCTTCTTTTATTTCTACATTTCGATTGTACGGATATTGTTGTTTCTCACTATATAATAAAAATAAAAATAATCTGTCAATAAGAATAAATCTTACGTATATGTATCATTCCAGCGCCACTTGGCGAACAGGTGGATAGACTTATCCACACACTCTGTATGATTCAGTTTGCACATCCAGGATAGGATCAAATCTTTGTTCAATTGATCCATGTGGAATTCTTCGTCATTATTGTCTTCGAAGTCGAACTTTTCAAATCGCTCAGCTGCCAATAGCCTAATGTACTTTTTCAGCAAATTTTCTCCATGATTTCCTAGATATCGTTGCAGAAGAAAATTCATTCCAGTGAAAAATGCCTTCCAAGGTATGTAATCTTGTTCTTTTAGCAGATAGGTTGTCCCATTCAACGCGAGGCCATAGGTGATCCAATCAGCTCGTGCCAGATTCAAGAGATCATCGATAATTTGAGCTCGATTGGTCACATGTATCAGTGTATGATTAGCGCTCTTTAAGGCATTGATCAGACGATTCCATGATTTAGTATCATAATTCACTCGATAGTAACCACTTTGCTGGATATTCAAAATAAACCATTCTTCCTGAGAATTGTATGGAATGGTTATAGGAGATCCTTGTAACCAAGTATCGGTCGTAGTAACCGAAAAATTCAGTTTAGAAGCGGTTGTCATCGTAATGGGTATCCAGAATTCCTCGAAAATTTCTGGTGTAAAGAAATTTTTCTGCAAAAATTATTTCCAAAAGGTGTTTGATCTTTGGTATTTACTAGTTACCCAGGAATTCATATGTAGTATATGAAAAAGATCATAACAAAAACGACCTTTATCCACGTTTGTCTTTCTCCAGGAAAGCAAAAAAAAAAAAAAATACTCTAGTGTCTTTTATTTTTGTGCGATGTACGCCAATTATTTTTAACAAAAAATATTTATCACATCGTGAATTACTATAAGTGGCACTATCGCTCAAAAGTATGCGAATATTTTCATAATTCTAGCAGAATGTAATTTAATTAGAATATCATAAGTATAATTATTTTATTGATTTTAAATAGCTAATAGGTATGGAATGAAATAATTTCATGTGCAAGAGTGAAACACATTATGACATAATTTTTCAACAGAATCTGTAAGAAAATATTCCAGCGAAACTACTTAACCTCAAACTGTCTATATATCATATACTTTATGCTCAGCAAAAAAATATCAAAAATGAAAAAATGATTCAAATAACTTCATGATAGGATCATTTGAGTCAGTGAAGAGATATTAACAACAAAATAATTTCTAAAAATTAGGTAATATGCATGTGTTACTGAATTATGTTAATTACAACTGAGAATATTAACAGTATTTCAACAAACTTCTTACTGTTTGACGAGTACCTAGAAGTTATAACTTTGTAGAAAATTTGGCTACTTATCACGGCACTAATAACAATATACAATACAATACTATATTAATAACGATATGTAGTATCGTGGAAAGATTGTCTAAGAAATACCCGACGAAATATAAACAGTGTTGCGAGAAAGCGTTAAGTTCCAACAGACCGAAAGGGTCGGGAAACTTCAACAGACCAAGCGGCCCATCAATATGTCTTCGGCCATCAGTCAAATAGTTACGCGGAAGAAGGCGTACGTGACCATGATCGCGGATGGTTACGGAATACGTACGTAGTGGGGGTATGAGAAGATGATAATGGAATGCTTGAGGGAGAAAGACGATTAATCGTCAGTCGTTGAGAGTCTAGTTGTGAGGAGTTAGTTTCGAGTCGAGAGAAAGTTATGAGTTGTGAATTATTAATTTACATGTCTTAGTTATATCACATTACTGCATTAAGTTCACGTTAAATAACCATTGTTGCCTGTTTAATCCACTGTAAATAAAGCCATCCATCAATAAATTTATCATATAGAGTAGAAATCACTGGAAAATCTAATTTCTAATATTTCTGATAATGATCCTATAAATATGGCAGTACTAATAATAATATATAGTTTGTTTTCAAATGTAAATCGCTCAAAAATTATTCATGACTGAATTTGTTCAATTACAAGGCAAGTTACTTATTGTTAGTATGTCTTAAACTTTATATTGATCGAAATATGCAACAAACGTAGATAAGACAAGGATTAATTGTATTATACAAACAATTAATGAAATTATAATGTTATATTCTATTATTACCTCAAAGTAGGAAGTAAGCGTCAATTCAAGTGCGAGCGTATGAAGTGTACTTAAGGTATTATTAAATAGATTAAAAATGAAGGACGTGAAAGTGAGAATAGAGTTAAAGAGATAGAAATAAGAGATAGAAATGACAGAAAAAAGGAAAAAGTGTAGGAGGAAGGTTAGGTGTGAAAAAAGGTGAAGATACAGAGAAATGGCAAGAAGGGAAGGAACAAGGTTGGTAAAAAGGATGTTCAGATATGTATAATTTTGTGTGCTGGACTAGGTCAAATGCGTAGTAGAGATGTTCGTATGTAAGTATCAGTGTGTGGAGGTATGTGTGTGCGCGGCGTCTGAAAAACAGATGAATGTAAACAGTTCAGTCAGTTAACCGTCGATAGAAGGTCTGGTATGGAAGAAGGTGCTGAGACGCGTGCAAGTATGTATCGATGAATATTCTAGAAATCGTCCGTAAAATAAATATATGTCTACGTTAATGTTAATCACAAGTGTAAATTCAATCTTTCCATAACAATATTTCGCCCATCAA
>JACXIO010002998.1:0-13042 GCA_014737335.1 Bombus polaris
GGAATCTATGAGCAAGGAAGTTCGTAATAAGAATTTAAAGAATAATTCTGGATATACTGAAAATATTCCTAAACGTCCCACACAAATAATTAATAACTTACATACAATAAGCACTTCCAGTGAAACTATTCATTCTGAAAAGGTAGAGAAAAATCAATGGGTTGTGAATAAAATAAATAAAGAAGAAAAAATGGTAACCAAGGAAAAGAATTCCAAACATTTTCAGGCTGAACAAACACAAGTTAAACGGGCTCAAAGAAATCGAAAAGAAGAAAATAGGGAATCACCAGTCGAAGGTACACATAAAAACTTGAATAAATGCGCTAGCCATTGGATTACAATTGGATTAGAAATACTTCATTGGTTACTACATCTAGTGTTTGGTTTAGCTAGCACGAGTGCAGATCTTATGATTCCTTTTGGAAAATATAGATGGTATCATACTATACTACATCCAAGATATGTATGGGTTAATATAGCTACGAAATTGTCAAAACTTCGTATTTTGAATGCTACTGGCAAGCAATTAGATAATTGGCTCGGTGATAGTAAACTTGCGTCTTGGCGCAAAATAAAAACCAAAATGAAGAAAAGGAAGAAATTAGCAATCGGATACATGGTCACAAAATGTTCCTTGTCTGATACTGCAGATAGGAAAATTCAAGGGAAAATCAAAAGAGAAATTACTATGTGCATTTTAACTATTCTTTGAATATAAAAATGTGTTATTCAACAAAATAACTACAAACCGTGAAAGTGAAAAAGAGATTATTATATTGTATCGTATTATTATAGTATTATTATATTAAATCAGATATAAGGAAACAGTCAGTCAAATTCCTCCGGAAATTTGAACTGCAAGGGCGGGGGTGTTACGTCCCGCGCTCCGCGAAACGAACGAAGCGAACGAAACATACAATATATAAATAGTATAAGAAACGATTCGAGCACACGGTGGTGCTCGAACGGTCATGGACGACCGAAAACCGTCGCAGTTCTACCACGATTTGAGAAAACCCGCGAGTCCCTACGCGTCGGAACAATTCATCCTCACCCTTTGGAAGAACCGGCTACCTGCCCGCATACGGGGAGTCCTGGCGGTGATCGACGACAAGGACGTCGAGAAATTGATTAAGTCCGCGGATCAAGTGGAGGAAGTATGGAAGCAAAATAGCCCGCGGGAGTCCGGCGTCGCAGCCGTTAGCAATCCACCGGCACAAATCGAGAAAACGACCGATTCAACCGCCTCAGAAATTAGTATTATGCGAAACGAGATGAGTCGGTTGAACGCGAAAATTGACGCGTTAAGTTTACGCGATCGTCGACGATCGCGTTCGCGTTCTCCTGGGTAATACCGCCGTCGCTTGAGGTCCCGGGATGGCCTCTGCTATTACCACTCGAGGTTCCGCGAACGCGCGCTGAAGTGCCGATCCCCGTAAAATGGAAGCAGGGAAACGGGTCCAGCCGTCCGTAAACGCGGCGAACGTCGACGGCTTAGAAACTCGCCGCATTTTTATACACGACCAGAGGACCAACATCGCGTATTTAATAGACACTGGTGCGGACACGTGCGTCTATCCACGCAACAAAATGCGTGGAGAGACGTCAAAGAATGATTACGAATTGTTCGCAGCGAATGGGACCCGCATTGCTACCTACGGGACTATTACCTTGTACCTCGATCTGTCTCTGCGTCGAGCTTTCAGATGGCAATTCGTAATAGCCAACGTAAAGGCTCATTATAGGCATCGACTTCCTAAGCCACTATGGGTTACTCGTCGACCCACGGAACAGACGACTTTTGGATAAGACCACCCGGCTGTCCACGAGAGGATACGCCGCCAAGACCGACGTAGGCTCCGTAAAAACGGTCGACAAGGAGTCTACGTAGTATCAGCTGTTGGCGGAATTCCCAGCTTTGACCCGACCGCCCGTATTTCGACGAAGTTCAGTAAGACATGGTGTACAACACCATATCTTTACAACACCAGGAACCCCCGTCCACGCCAAACCGCGCCACCTCGCCCCCGATCGACTTAAGCTGGCCAAGGCGGAATTGGAGGTCATTATGGAACAAGGAGTGATGCAGCCTTCGCGAAGCCCGTGGGCATCACCCTTACATATTGTGCCGAAGAAGGACGGAGGAATTCGACCGTGTGGCGACTATCGGGCATTGAACGACCGCACGATCCCAGATAGATATACACCGCCGCATATCGTGGACTTCGCGCAAAATCTGTATGGTAAGCGCATTTTCTCTAAAATCGACCTCGTTCGCGCTTACCATCAAATTCCAATCGCGCCGGAAGACGTACCGAAGTCCGCGATTACGACTCCGTTCAGTCTATTCGAAGCCACTAGTATGATGTTTGTTTAACATGCCAGAGATTCGTATACGAAATCACGAGAGGTCTCGATTTCGTCTATGAACTTTACTACGATTTTTTAATCGTGTCCGAGACCGAAGAGCGACACCGTGAACACTTGCGGATCCTATTTAAACGACTAGACGAGTACGGCGTCGTTATAAATCTCGCAAAATGCGAATTCAGCGTACGCGAAATTCAATTTCTCGGCTACACCGTCACTGCTGAGGAGATAAAACCTCTGGCTGAACGCGCTGACGCAGTAACGAAATTACCCTTGCCCGCGACTATTAGAGAACTGCGAAGGTACCTCGGTATGATCAACTACTATCGACGTTTTATACCGGGGGCCGCGCAAATTCTACAACCACTCAACGATTTGTTGAAAGGCACACCTAAGTGCAACGCGTCTATTGAGTGGTCCGATCGTGCTAAAGAAAGCTTCCGCGAGTCGAAACGCGCCTTAGAAAACGCGACGATGTTAGCGTATCCGATTCCTGGCGCGCCCGTTAGCCTCGCGGTCGACGCTTCTGATTTCGCTGTAGGTGCTGTTCTCCAACAACGCATCAACGGTTCTTGGCAGCCATTAGGTTTTATGACAAAATCATTATCCCCCGCGCAACGAAAGTACAGCGCATACGATCGAGAACTACTCGCGATGTACACCGCGGTAAAACGATTCCGACACGCTGTAGAAGGGAGAGAATTCGTGATTTATACCGATCATAAACCCTTGACGTACGCGTTTAATCAGGATCTCGACAAGTGTTCGCCAAGGCAATTTCTCGGCCACTTTCCAGCCAGCGATCCGTGTAAACGCGTTGGGGGTTGTTCACTCTGTGGAGCCCCTGTTCACCAACAGGAGCCCGAGTTCCACAGCCCACTATGACAGCGCCAACTCGCATGCATTCGTCCTGGGGTCCCCCCCCCCCCCATTCCGTAGAGTGAGCACTGAAATCGCCCAAGACAAGCACCTGGTGGGAAAGGAATCGCCTGACGCAATTGCCAACCCCATCTAGGAATTGCTCGAATACAGCCCGCCAGCTGTGTGGTGTAGATACCCATCACCACCATCCCTGCCCACTCGAGCGATTCAAACGTGAAGAAACATATTATGCAATTACGAAAAGATTTGAAGGAACTCGAGAACAAAAAATTAGAATACATTATGGTTGAAAAGAAGCAACCAAAACCATTAAGACTGTACGAGCCGCGAATTGGAGCAGTGTATGTAAAAATCAAATTTGTAATTTCAAATCACGCCGTTTTGTAAATTCAAAAATGTTACTAAGTTTCATATATTCTTTACAGATAGGACGGTAAGAAACATAAGACTGTGTCCAGGGAGAAAGCTGAGAGAGAAAAATTGTTGTACAAGAATTTTTGCGTCGCATGGAACATATGCATCCCTACCGCCGCTACCTGGCAGTCAGCGGCCCAATTACCTTCGACCCGACCCTCAATAAACTCACGGACCCACCATAAACCGTCAACTTATTTGTCTAGAAGTATTTTCGGTTTATGTCCGGATTTAGGAAATGCCCTTGAGTTTATTAGGCTCTTAAAAAGTTACTGAAAAGGCAGGAAGTTACCTAATGGGAAAAACTAAATAACGGCCTAACGGAACAGCTGGTTTTTTCCCATGAACAATGTCGCCACGTTGTTAATAGGTTTCTTTCTCCTAACTTGATCATTAACTTGGGTCCTAACCAATCGGCATCGCGGACGCTTTCCCTCACTTCACCTACGACAACAGGAGGGTCAAGTCCAGGGGCAGTCAGTCGTTCTTCAGCAAGTATCAGTCTTCAAGAAGGATCCGCCCCAGTCAGTCTTCTCTCGATCAAGCATCAAGCAAGTCGTCGTTCTTCAACAAGCGTAGTCAGTCTTCTCTCGATCAAGCATCAAGCAAGTCGTCGTTCTTCAACAAGCGTGGTTAGTCTTCTCTCGATTAAGCATCAAGCAAGTCGTCGTTCTTCAACAAGCGTGGTCAGTCTTCTCTCGATCAAGCATCAAGCAAGTCGTCGTTCTTCAACAAGCGTCGTCAGTCTTCTCTCGACCCGCTCCAGTCATTTTTTATAACATATTGTTATTAATCGTTGGTATATTAAGTTGTTGGAAATATATAAATTTTACAACCCTGTGAACCACAGCGTTATACCTCAACAATCACCCCTATTATCTTAACGGAAATCAGGGGATCGATCTGCTCGTGGCGTCGATTAATATAATCGTAACGGGAATTTACGACTCCCGTTGACGTGTTTCCTCGCAATCGCGTCTCCCCGCGACTGGTCGAAAGTACAAGAATAAAGAAGAAATGAAAGGTGCTATGCGTGAAAGAGACACTTCTCTCTACTTTCTTAACGAAACTACAAATAAACTAACAGAATAAGAGCGATGAAGAACGTAAGCGTAAGGTGAAAGAAATCTTTGGCGAAGCTTCAGTGCAACAGAGTGAATTAGAGAAATTAAAACGGAAGAAGTAATAGTAATAGAATAAGCCGCGCATTCGGAAGTCCGTGTATATTATCTTTCTTAGGCAATGTTGGTATTTTGAATGATTTTGTGCGATTGTATCAACGACGAACTCGGATATAACGGATCGTGATCACTATATTAGCGTTTTTTAAGATTCTTATACTTTCATTAACTGTAATAGATGTGTATAAATATTTTCATACTAAGTAAATCTTTTAACCAATTTCGTTAGTGAAAACAATACTGCAATTGTATCATACGGAGGCAATTCCTTATGAAAAAATCTAACAGGAAAGAAAATAAAATTCTCAATAAAGAAATAGAAAATAGAGAAATAGTTCTCAAGAAAAACGAGTTCGAATATTTATCGAGTATACTTGATATAATTATAAGTATAATTATAGTATAATTTTGCTAATTATAACATAAAATCTTCGTATGACACTTCGTTTTTGCGAAAATCGAGTTTGAAAATTTATTAAATGTATTTGAACATTGCTAATTCCAGAATAGGTAAAAATAAGTAATCAGATTATTCTACATGTGAAAGTAAGTCGGAAATGAAGAATAAAAATTATTCACAAGATGGTTTGTTTTCGAGGAAAATAAATTTGCAAATCTATCACACGTGTACACTAGGACAATTCTTAATTAAATGTGTTCAAATTCTATTTTCTCGAAAATTAAGCGTAAAAACTAATTGTCATATTTTATATCACACTTTTAATTTATTTTCGCGTGCAGAATAACCGTCTTCTTATATTTTCATAAGGGATCGGCTTACGTCCGCTTGTATCGTATATGCATGTTCTTCGGCCAGACCCTGTATAAACCGACGCAATCTTAAGAATAAAATGTATATAAACAATATATATGTAATAAATGGTTTCTAGAAATACATTTCTTACTATTTGCATTGTCCTGCTTAGTTAAGATATTATTGTTCTAAAATGATTAAAATGGATCAAATGACCAACTGGTTTGCAAAAACTTATGAAACTTTTACCAACATGTATTTTACACTTTTATGGTGACACTACAATAGCACCGAACCTGATATAATTTTTTACGTGTGGAGATCCTCATGGCCACCCCGTCGCTGTTCTCTGTTGGAACGGCGTGGTAGTGTCAGACTCTTACCGACTAAAACCGCACGGTAGCCTACTTAACGCTTAACAGGAGTGCACCGGGATGTCTTAGAAAAAAGAAAAAAGAAAAAAAAGATATAGTAAGCAGTTAATTTCTCTTGCTGCTCAATGTTAAAACGCGGAGTAATCACTGCGTGTAAGAATGATACTTCAATCGTTGATGCTATCGTACGAGAGAGTGTCTCTCCGTCACGGTGACGCTGTCGAGGAAAACTATGATTGGTGTGTCTAAGGGCACGAGATGATCGGATTCGTGGAGAAAAGATTTCGTTCGGAGAGTGCGGGAAATTGGCATTACTGTTACTTGGTCAATTTCCATGTTGGTGGTTAGAGAAGGATACGAGCCGCCCTTGATGGAAAGTTGCTAGCGGGAAGCGTTGTTCGTGGAAAAATAGATTTCTCCTATCTTCCCGTAGTTGGGACGGTTAAGAATTGTGGATCTTGATGGGCGAAATATTGTTATGGAAAGTTTGAATTTACACTTGTAATTAACATTAACGTAGACATATATTTAGTTTACGGACGATTTCTAGAATATTCATCGATACATACTTGCACGCGTCTCAGCACCTTCTTCCATACCAGACCTTCTATCGACGGTTAACTGACTGAACTGTTTACATTCATCTGTTTTTCAGACGCCGCGCACACACATACCTCCACACATTGATACTTACATACGAACATCTCCACTACGCATCTAACCTAGTCCAGCACACAAAATTATACATATCTCAATACACCTCCTTAATTTTTGTGCTGTATATTTATTTCCTTTTGTGAAAATCAAATCAATTTTAAAAGTAATCTAAAATTTTCTAATTTATTTCTCCCTAGAGCTTTCGTTAAAATATCAGCTACATTGTTTTATGAGTCTACTTTTATAATGTCAATTTCTTTATTTTCGTAACTTTCATTCACAAAATGGAAATGAACTTCAATGTACTTAGATTTTTTTGTCAAGTTTCCAAATTTTGATATCGCAATTGCTCCAGAATTATTTTCGTAAATTTTATTGGTCTTTCGATCATTATTTTGAAATTTTTCAATAATTTCTTTACAAATTTTATTTCACTCACTGCTTCTGACAAAGCTACATACTCGGCGGCTGTTGATGATTTTGTCACGCTGCTTTGCTTTCTCGATTTCCAGTAAATTTTCCGAAAAATCTTATGATAAATCCCGTAGTGGATTTTCTATCTATTTCATCTCCAGCCCAATCAGCATCAACAAAACAATCAATGACTTCAGCATTCAAATTTCTTTTATAAGTTAATCTTAATTTTCTGGTTAAATATAAGTATCTCCAAATTCTCAATGCATATTTATAATGTGTCCCGTCGTAACTGTTTTGAAATCGACTTAAATAGTTTACACTATAGCTAACGTCCAATCTTGTTCCAGTACTGATATATAATAAAGCTCCTATGAGATTTCTATATCTTATATTGTCTGAGGCTGATTGTGCGGATTCTAAACTTAAGTTTTGTTCCATTGGTGTAAAATATAGTTTACTATTTTCTATGTTATATCGTTTCACTAATGACTCAATGTAACTACTTTGATCTAATTTCATCTCACATTTCTTATGATCGTATTCAATATTTATTCCTAAGTAAGTTTTTACTTCACCTAAGTCCTTCATCGCAAATTTGTTTGACAATTTGTTTTTAATTTCACCGACTTTTCTTTTGTTTTTTCCACATATTAATAAGTCATCTACGAATAGAATTAAGTATATAACATCAACGCTCTCATACTTCATATGCAGACAATAATCACTCTCACTTCTATGAAAACCTAATTAATTTTTTTTTTTATACTTGTCGAAACATTCATACCAAACTCTTGAACTTTCACGCAAACCATATAACGCCTTTGATAGTTTACATACTTTCCCGCTTTTATAGTTCCGTTTAGGAATGCTGTCATCTCCACTTAAAGCTTCTTCATAGATTTGGGGACTGTCTGCGCTAACTACATTCACATAAATGAAATATGAGCTCGTTTGGCCATATCTTTGAGGTTTCTTTCTTTCCCGCCCTGACCTTCTCAAATTATTTCCTATGTCCTCAAGTTTTTCTTCTGATTCGTTACTTAAATTTCTCTCCGTTTTTATTACAACCTGCTCGATCTTTTCGTCATTTGTTTCACTTTCATGAATTTCGTTTGTATCCGAATGTTCGTCAAAATCCTTTTCCGTTTCATTATCCGATTCATCTTTTCCTTGAAATCCTACTAAATTATCATTTTCACCTATAAATTCTATGTGTCTTGAATTATAATTTTATTATTAACTAAGATTCTATATCCAACGTTTTCATAACCTACAAGTATTCCGATATCCGCTTTTTTGTCCCATTTCGAATTTCTTTTAATTTCAGGTATTTTTACAAAAACTCTACTTCCGTACAATCTTAAATTATTTATATTCGGTTTCCTTCTAAACAATATTTCGATTGGTGTTTTATTTTCACATGTTTTCGTAATGGTTCTATTTTTTAAGTACGCCGCGGTTCTAACTATTTCCGGCCAATATTTAATATTTAGTTTTGAATCGTGTAATAAACATCTAGCGGAATTCATGATTGCTCTATTGTAGCACTCGGCTGTTCCATTTAATTCGTGAACATAAGGTGGGCATGGTTCTAGGAGAATTCCCTTTTCCCTAATTAGATTGTACATGTTTTTATTCATATATTCTCTTCCATTATCACATCTTAGTCTCTTTATCTTCTTACCAGTAAGATTTTCAACTTTGTTTATATAATCAAGGAAACAGTTGTAAACCTCATCTTTCGATTTCAAAGTATAAATCAAAGCGCACTTACTGTAATCGTCTATAAATGTTAAAAAATATTTAGATCCATCAAACCCCCTCCCGCAATGGAGAGCATGGACCCTCGGTTCCTGGAGTTGGTTGTGGGCACCCTGTTCCTGGGATCGGCGAACGAGGAAGAGGGCAGGGCCTCCGATGAGGAGGAACGGGAGCCTCAACCGCCGGAGGAAGAGCCTCGCGACACCGCGGGAAATTGGTGCCCGGAATCGAGGGTCACCGAAAAAGAACTGGCCATGGCTGTTGGGAAGATCGGAGCGCGGAAAGCTCCGGTTCCCGACGGAGTCCCGGCCCGCCTGTGGAGGGACGTCGCCGGGGTCTTGGCCCCGAGATTAATGCGTCTTTTCGACAGATGCCTGTCTCGAGGCGAATTCCCCGTATTGTGGAAGGAGGGACGGATGGTCCTGCTGCCAAAGCCGGGACGCTCTCCGGACTCGCCTTCCGCCTTTCGGCCAGTGTGCCTTTTGGACGAGGCTGGCAAGCTACTAGAGACAGTGGTGGCGGCCCGCCTCGAGGCACATTTGTCCCGGGGGGATCCCGGGCTACACGACAGCCAGTTTGGCTTCCGGAGGGGACGGTCTACGGTCGACGCGGTTGCCCGTGTCCGCTCCCTGGTCGAGGGGGCCGAACGGCGTGGTTGCGTGGCGTTGGCTGTGTCGCTGGACGTGGTCAACGCCTTCAACAGCATCCCCTGGGACAGGATATGCCGGACCCTTGAGTTTCATCGGGTACCCGCGTACCTGCGGGGTGTGGTCCGGGCGTTCCTCCGGGACCGGCGCGTTGTCTACACCGTCCGGGGCGGGGGGCGGGCGTGACCGAAAGGGCGGTGCACCGCGGAGATCCGCAGGGTTCGGTGCTGGGACCACTGCAGTGGAACATCGCGTACGACGCAGTGCTCCGGGCGCCGATGCCTCCGGACTCGGCGCTGGCGTGCTACGCCGACGACCCGTTGGTGCTGGTCTGGGGCACGGCGTGGGACGCAACCGTCCGTCTGGCGGAGCTGGCGGTGGCCTGCGTGGTCGCCGCGATCAAGGGCCTGGGGCTGAGGGTGTCCCCTGAGAAGTCCGAGGCAATGTGGTTCTGCCGCAGGGCCGATCACGGGACGCCCCCGGCGGGCTATCGCCTGAGGTTGGAGGGGGCTGAGTTCGGGGTCGGGACCAGCATGAAATATCTGGGCCTGACCCTCGACGGTCACAGGACCTTCGGCGATCACTTCGAGCGCCTGGCAACGTCTGTCGAGGCGACGGAGAACGCATTAGGACGTTTGCTGCCTCGGCTGGACGGTCCCGGCGTCGGGGTGCGCCGGCTGTATGCCGGCGTGGTGCGATCGAGGCTCCTCTATGGAGCTCCGATCTGGGCGGGGGACCTGAATGCCAGCCGCCTCAGAAGGTCAAGAGGCTGCACAGGACGGTGGCCATCAGAGTAGTGAGGGGCTTCCGCACCATTTCGGCGGCGGCAGCGGCGGTGCTCGCCGGGTTTCTCCCGTTCGAATTGCAGGCCCTGAGGTGCCGCGAGATTTATCACCACACTCGGGGGCTGTCGGACGGGGCCGGCCCGGTGGGCGCCGACATTAAGGCTCGGGCTCGTCGGGCCTTGCTCGACAGATGGCGTGCCAGCCTCAACACGAGACCGGGCGTGCCGGGGATAAGGGTCCTCGGGGCCGTCCTTCCAAACTGGGATGTTTGGTTGGACGGGGGCGGACCTCCCCTGACTTACAGGGTGACGCAGGTGCTCACCGGACACGGGTGCTTCGGTGAATACCTGCACCGAGTAGGGAAAGAGGCGACCACGCGTTGCCACCACTGTGATGCGAGCGTGGACTCGGCGCAGCACACGCTGGAGTACTGTCCAGTGTGGGCGCGGCCGCGGCACGACCTCATCGCGGAAATCGGGTGGGACCTCTCGCCGCCGGCGATCCTCCAGGCGCTATTGGCGAGCGAGAGAGGGAGGAGGGCCGTGACCTCCTTCTGTGAGCAAGTTATGCTTCGGAAGGAGGCAGCGGCGAGGGTGAGGGTCCGGAGCTCTCACCCCGAGAGGATCGGCCGGCGAGGGCGCAGTAGAGACCGTGGACGCGCTAGGCCCTCCGCGCCCTCCGGTGGGGGCCAAACTTAGGCGCTGGCAGATCAGTGCCTCGGGTTCGCCAAGCAGTCCGGTAGGGGAACCGGACTGCCTTGCACGGCGGCCACGGTAACGGGGCGCGGTGTGACGTGACCGCACACCGCTCCATTAGGTGATGCTGTCTGCGAGGGGGGGGGGGTTGTGTGTCGCTACCACCGGTTCCCGGGCCTCTTTCGATCGCAACCGGCACGGTCATCGTGGAGGTTCTAGTTGGTTGGAGTCTGGCACTACCACGCCGCTTCCTTCCAGAAGCAGCCTGTTATCCGTGCGGATTTCCTCCACATTAATAAAAATAAAAGAAAGACACAATCGATAGATTTAATCGGTAGGTTTAAGATGTTCTTTTGTTTTTATTCGCAGTCCTTGTAACAAAGTGCAATAATGGTTCTTCGTCTCAGAAAGGTGTAATAGATTTATCCAAAGAATAAAATAATAGCTATTGTGATCCTATCTCTGAATACAGAAATAAGAACAAAAAATTGAACATGAATGTGATATCAACATAACTTATCATTCTCTTATTTAACAGAGACATCATTTTGCACAGGTCATGTGCATTTTAAATAAGGAAGGATGCGATATATTTGAAAATGTTAATAGTGAAGAGCATAGCGAAGCATTAGATCTACTGAAAAATAACATACTTGCTACTGACTTAGCAAGCCACTCTCGAACGGTAGAAGAACAGGAAGGGATGGTTAGAAGTAAATTTGACCAATATGACTCTCAACGATACAAATTATTTCTTAATATGTGTTGTGGTAACTGTTAGGTTGGTATGATCACTTGTTTTTACATGCAGAGTTGGTGCGACTACTTACGACTCTCTTTAATTTTTCCCGTTCGTCATGTGTTAATTATCTGAATATCCGGTGTGTTGCAATGGCTGTTCATGGTGGTGAAATACAGAGTATACAAAACTAATCTATGTGGATCAATTAAATATCGAACCCTAAAATCTATTTAATAACAATATGCTTATGACATGTTGTGATCTTAGTGATCAGACTAAGCAGTGGAAAGTTTAAAAAAAAACTGCAGTAAGTAGAAGTCTAAGTTTAGATAAATTTCGAAGACAATAATATATATGTCGGGGAGACGTTAAGATTTGGTCTAGGATTATGGGCGTGAAACGAATCCTCGTTTGGATTAGATGTGGTCGTTATACAATAGAGGAGATATTCACTAGTGCAAGTATGATTGTCACAGAATCCGACAAGTAACCGCGATAATCAGATACACGAGAAGCTAATGACAATGATCCAAAGTTCAATAACGAATCCGCGGTCAACGGGATGATAGAGGTACGTTCTCGCAAAGTTCAAGTCTGACTTTTTGTTAACAAGACATGAAATATTCACTGATCGTAAAGGCAGTATTCTTTTCGTCAATGAGATCGCACAAGAGAGAATGAGTCTCCGTCTCGGTGATGCCACCGAGGAATACTATATGGGGTGTGTCTAAGGGCACGAGATCATCGGATTCGTGGAGAAAAATCTTCGTTCGGAAAGTGAGGGAAATTGACGTTACTGTTAATTGGTCAACTTCCATGTCGGTGGTTAGGGAAGGGTGCTAGCCACCCTTAAGAGAAAGTTGCTAGCGGGAAGCGTCGTTCGTGGGGAAGATAGATTTCTCCTAACTTCACATAGTTGGAACAAAGACTGTTTGTCCGTCTGAAGGACTTTAGTTAAATAAATCTTAAGATTTGTAGCGGCACTCGACAAGTCAAATACCGCCACTCGACTTTAACTAAATGAGCGGACACGTGGCGCAGTTGTTAGCGTCTTAGGTTTCGAACGTTCGGGACCCGGGTTCGATTCCCGGCGCCCGTAGTCCGATTTTATTTCCACGCACAAAAAATAGAAGAAAAACAGCAGCGACATCTACAGCCCTCAGCGACAACTACCCTCTGGACCAGGCCCAACCAG
The DNA here is from genome assembly GCA_014737335.1 of Bombus polaris. Taxonomy (NCBI): domain Eukaryota; kingdom Metazoa; phylum Arthropoda; class Insecta; order Hymenoptera; family Apidae; genus Bombus; species Bombus polaris. Next base: position 12,875 of record JACXIO010002998.1, read on the forward strand.
TGTACCGACAACCACCACCACCTCGTGCCGCATTGTCCGCTTCAGATTTATAGCGGGTCCTCGGGCTAGCTGAACTTGTACTGTGGAGACGCATCGACATCTGGTAATCGTCTTACTCGAAGAATAGAGTCTGCGTGTGGCGAGCCACGAGTCAGAGACCGTTAGGAT
>JACXIO010003002.1:0-13015 GCA_014737335.1 Bombus polaris
TCTGTCCCGCGGCTCGCCACACGCGGTCTCTACCCTTCGGGTAATATGATTCCCAGATGTCAACGCATCTTCACAGTATATGCTTAGATAGCCCGAGGACCCGTTATAAATCTTAAGATTTAACTAACTATAGTCCTTCAAACAGACAAACAGTCTTTGTTCCAACTACGGGAAGATATGAGAAATCTATTTTTCCACGAACGACGCTTACCGCTAGCAACTTTCCCTCCAGGGTGGCTAGAATCTTATTCTAACCAGCGATGTGGAGATTGACCAATTATCAGCAACGCCAATTTCCCTCACCTTCCGAACGAAGGCTTTCCTCGACGAATCCGAGGATCTCGTGTCCTTAGACACACCCCATATAGTTTTCCTCGGCGGCATTACCAAGACGGTGATTCATTCTCTTGTGATATCTTTTGACGAAAAGAATACGGTCTTTACGATTAGTGAATACTTCACCTCTTGTGAATAGAGTGTCCAACTTGAACTTTGCGAGTACGTAAGACTATCATCCCGTTGACCGCGGATTCGTTAGTGAATCTAAGTCCATTGTCATCAGTGCTACGAGCGTGCGACCACCGCGGTTAATTGTTATTACGGCCATATCGACACTTGTGATAAATAAACTCCACGTCTTACCACAATGATGTCTATTGAAAATTTACCAAACGCCCACAACCCCGATCCTACCTCAAACCCGACATATATATGTCGGAGATGAATGGAAAACCGGAGCCCTCTCTTTGCAATTTTGGGAAGAGTCCTCTAATGCATTAGCTTAGATCTTATCATAGTTGTAATTGTTTGAAATTTGTGATAGCGAAATTAGGTTCGAGGTGACAACTGGTCGCCGAACGTAGCCACGGTCACGGGATAAACGTTTTGCCTGACGAAGGTGTGGAACGGTTGTATGGTTTTTCCTAGAAATGTGATTGTGGCGGCATACGGCCTCAAGAACGGGCCTGGCCACATAGGATTGTAGTTTGGAGGTGTCGATATAATGGGACACACGTTGTATTAAGAATCAAACTCCAGACAGAGGTTGCCTGGCAACGGCGCTTGGAACCTTCTCGATGCTTCCAACGAGTATACAACAAACTTTTGGCGCTTGGAACCTTCTCGATGCCTCCAGCGAGCATATAACAAATGAAATGCAATCGTACAGGGAGAAAGAATTCGATCAGTTTAGGCATTCGTGTGTTCGCCTTGAAGAGTGACATATCGAGCAGTATACCGAGCGTCTCAGTAATCGTATTTTGGTGTCTAAAATTATTCTACGCATTGTAAAGGGTTATCCCGTTGGCCGTGGATTCGTTTGAACCCAAGCACATTGTTAATAGTATTCATTTAACATATTATTCGTTAATTTCATTATTCTATAAACTTATTAGTCATAAAACTTATTATTCGTTAATCATATTATCCATTAGTCTTATTGTTCGTTAATCTTATTGTTCGTTAGTCGTATTATTCGTTTTACTTATTACTTGTTAAGCTTATTATTCACTAAACTCAATATTCATCATACTTTGTAAAACCTTGTATATACGCGTAAATATAATCCCCGCTTTGTAAAACGATGGCGAATTCAAACGAAGAAGCGTTACGTGCCCTAAACTCTAATGTATCTCCGACATATATATATATTAATTATATTGTCATGATAATTAAGATCTTTATTGATATATTTCGTTTATGTGATATGTTTTATTAATTTCATTAATTTTAAAATTTCGAATATTTTTATGACAATTAAACATTAAGATTAGTAGGAACGAATATCTCATAATTGAAATGTATCAGTCACAGATCAGCACCACTAAATTGGTTAATAAAGAAAAAAAAGAACGCGTTGCCAAGCTCAAAATGGGACATCTCCCCGATCGGTCATGCAGCAATGTATTTTAAAGTGGGGGGATCTCCCTATTCGGTTGGCTAAGTATTAGATCATCCCATAAGTTCGTGCTGTTTTTCGAGCGGTTATATAATATGTTAAGATTGTTTACATACCTTTCAGTTTCATGAAAAAATGTAATCCCCCTCTCGTTGTACAACTTTTTCCCATTTTTCTGGTCCCCCCCTTATCGCCGTATGTTTATAAATCGACAACGTGAAATGTATAAAGTACAAACGTCGGCACGAACTTATGGGATGACCTAATATTAAATACAAGAAGTTGAGGGGACTATAACACATGTGTATAAATAAAGAACCTTTTTCTAATAAATGTCATCAGATATCTGACAAATGTATGCAACTTGAGTATGATACATCATCCCCAGTACCTACTATCACGTGTTCTAGTTCAGCGTCGAAGAAACGGAAGGTTGGTCGATCCAGGAAGTTAATGCGCTCATCCGGAGGTGTCAGACACCTTACGGAAACGATAGTTGCTAAAAAAACCTAGATGCTAAAAAACAAAAGAGAGCAAAAGTTCTTTGGTGGGTTATCTTTTGTCGGAGAATAGTCATGTTCAAACAAAGGTGAGTTTTGCTCCTAGCTTTGTTTATTAGATGCCTCAGATATATGAGATACATTATATCTATAAAATATATGTGCAATACAGTATAGAGAATGCTGCAATTATAAAATAATTTCATTAGAAACTATAATTTTAGAATAATATAATACGTAATTATTAGGAAAGTTCATTTCGTTTTTTTAATGGGAGGTAAGTATAAAACATGTATTTCCTACCTTTCTTAAATAATGTATGATCCTTTCTCTTCTACCATCTTTTGCCATCTATCGGGCAGTCTGATAATGCCATTTCTCCATATATATTCTCTCGTCTTACTTTTCAAATATTCTTCGAGGCCGTTTTTCACTTCGTTTACTGATTGGAATTTACATATTGCGGGGAAGATTCTTTAGGAAGAGAAACAAATAATAGCCGGATGAGTATGGAGAGTATGGAGGACGTGCTAAAATATCCCAATCAAACTCTAGAAGTTTCGTTCGCACTGCTAAAAATAAACGTGTGATCTCGCGTTATCGCGGTGGAACACGACGCCACGTCTGTTCTGTTCACCACTTCAGCATGTTTTGTGAGTTAAGTTTTTAGTTTAAGTTTTTCGAATTAAGTGGAATATTTTTCACTGTTGATCGTTTGCTCTTTCGGAAGTAATTCGTATTAGAGGATACCCTTCCAGTCCTAGCAAATTAAAAGCAGCACCTTCTTCGGGTGAAATCCAGGTCTTGTTATCATTGGAGAACGCTTATGCCGATTCGACCAAGATCGCTTGCGCGCAGTATTGTCGTATAGAATCCAACTTTCATCTCCAGTAATTAATAATTACATTGAATAATAATATTCTTATCGCTCGATCTTTTCAAAAGGGAATCGAACGAAGGGAACAACCAAATTATCCGAAATATTTCGATTCTATTCGCGATTCGTTTTACCGATGCATCGCGTGGCAAGCATCGAACATGACATGTTATGATATACAACGACAGCCGTGCAATAACAGATTAACGATAGGTGTACGACGAACCTAATCGCGTCGTCGTAAGAGAAATACATCTGACTGGGCCTGTTGTTAGGTTCGAGCACGGCCATGGCGGTAGGCGACGCGACCCTGGTGCATTGCGCAGGACCTCGTTGAACGCCGCACTTGGATCGAGCCTGAATTCCAGCCTGAATTCCAGCCTAAATTCCACGTTGCGCGGCATCGGTGCGGCGGAGAGCGCGGCAACCGCCGGCCACGACCGCGGCCACAGGTGACGCCAAATCCCCTTCTCTCTTTCTATTGTTTTTACCAATTTTTCCTGTTCCATGATAAACATGTTTCTCGGATCGTCTTTTAATTTTTTAGTGAATGGGGTAGTGCATGTTTCTTTGAAACACATGGAAATGTATGATTCTTTCGAAAGGTTAAGGGGGATACGCTACGCTTTCTTCCTTTCTGTCCTTCTCGGAAAATTATCTTTTTGCGGGTAAATATATTAATTTCGTTTATTCGAGCGATACAAAAGTAACCATTGCAAATTCGAAAAGGGAAAGTTTTTTTTCAGAGATGATTTTCAATTTCTCGTGGATCGCATTTTTAACATTACGACCAGAACAATCCAGAATTAATCAAACTAAATCAAAATATTAAAGTAAAATCAACTCGACTATTCGTCAATTCTTCCACTTTATTGTATCAGTACATGATCGATGTTTGATTCTAAAGAAAAAAGAGAAAAAAAGGAAAAAAAAGAAAGAAAAAGAAAGTATTATCAAATGTATAAATGAATAATCGAAATTTTTCAGTGAAACTAAAGGCCTATCTAACAGAATGTACAGAAAGTTATTCGATCAAAATATTCGTCGTTGCCTTCTATTAGTTTCAATCATCTATCAAGCAAGTGATGAATTCCGTCACGCAAAAATCTAATCGTCAAGTCATTTTTCTATCTCATTTGCTAATTGGAAATAGATATATTGGATATGACGTGTTCTATCGAACCGAACAGGTAATAATCCGAAGGAGTAATGTCTAGTGAATAAGCTAGTTGTTGCAAGATGCATATCAACAATTTATAAAGACGTTATAATTAAAATTAAAGACATAGTGTCTTTTGTCGTAGAGACAAAAGTGCATGGTCTAGCGTTGTCACGCAGCAATCTCGCAGAACATTTATCTTCGTCAGTGCCATGATCATTGGACCTTGTTTAAAGACGCAACATTTAGAGTTATAGAAAAGAACAACAAATAGCTTGAAAATCTTGTGGTATTTGTTTTTTAAAACGAACTTTGAATCTAATAGATATTTACTTTCGTATGAGCATTTATCATAACTTTAAAATAATGTTTGCAACATCATTTTTCCCCGCCTTTCAATTTATATTTAATTATATCAAATTATCAAATAATTTATATTTATGCTTCATTGTATTTTGCACATTTTGTACATTTTTAGTTTGCCTTTGTGTTCTGTTGTGTTTTTACGTTTATTCTGAAGGACCCTTGTGCCTGGATTAGATACTGATTGCTGTCATATTCTTTGATTGAACGTTCGCGATGGATTTATAAATGGATTTTCAATTAAACTCCTAGTTTCCAAATCCGAATATGTAGTATTAATTGTTTCAAATATCTTTTCTTGTCTTATTGCTTTCAGTTTTAGTGAGCAGTATGATATTGGATTTAGCTGGTACTTTGATTCGTCGTTCAATTGGATTTTTAAATTAATGTAGGTAATCTCTTAAATTCATACATTTAAGTAGCAGGGGCAAGGCAGGGGGTAATACGTGACTCTTACCAACTAAAACCTAATGACCAGTCCCTCGGTTGGAATGGCCCGGGATTTGTTTTGAATTTCCTTCTAATTATCCTTGTGTTTACCTTCTCGGGTTATTACTTATTATACTACTACTATTAAGCGCACTTGCTTATGCAATAAAACTACCGAGTATTTTCAAACAACAGTCAATACTAACCGCCTAGAGACGTTTAGTATCGGACCAATTGAATGTAATTTAGTAAGGTTTGAGAGAAAAAAGATCATAGCGAGGAAAAAGTAAAAACGATATTTATAAAATTCAAAACGGAACATATTTCGGAATAAAGGGAGAATAAATTAATGTCAAATGTATTTCAATTTTTGTTGAAAATCCTACTAATTCTACTTGTTTAAAACTAGTATTACATCAATGAAATAACATTCTAATATTATTCGAAGCATTTACAATTCAACTCAGCTGTTGAAAATATGTAATATCCGCCTATTATGGTTTACACAAATAATCTATTTACCATCGATGACTACTAAGATTGCTTTGTTAATCTTTATCGCATAGACCCGCCATTAGAATTGATCCGGTTAGAAATAATCCTCGTCCCGTTAATGCAGAAATATTTTTAGAAAGGTAGACTGGTGCTAGGAATTCAATGAAAACTATAATACGGTCACAAACAAACCCATTATGCCTAATGATCATTATGGCTTTAGTGTCTGAATAGTCTCGGTACCAAATCACACGGAACACATAATAAAAGATTAAAACCATTCTGCAGATAAATTTAACTATTTATATATTAAACGATATATTAAATATATTAAAACATATACAAAGCAAGTTTATATACAATAAACAATCTCGAAGTTTCGCAATATCGTTTTAAACGTCAACTCGGGAAATATAAAAATTCTATCCTATAAAACATGATATATTATTTACATAATATATTATTTAACATGATATATATTTCTGAAAGAAGAACACGAAATGAAATTTTCTGTTCGCAGAACAAATGCAACAAGCCGTGGTGTGGCCAAATTATTCGAATCGCAATAACGGAAAATTAATTTAAAATCAGGAACATTGCATAATTAATCTCTCTTCTACAGATTCTTCAAATTTCGTACATGTCACAGAACAACAACAAACATATTTCTTCCCTTCCTCGTGTTTTTCCTCCAGTTCATTCGAGACCTGAACTCAGAGCTTTGTTTCTGCTTCGGTGATTTATGTCTGGAGAATGTTAATCCAATGTAATGCAAACAGATGCATAATCTGTTGTTTATTCACCAGAAAGTGCGTTACTCCTTGCTTATTCGGCTTCCTTACGACGTTTTACTTTTTCTAAGCACAGTTTCAAAGAGCTTTTCAGTCGCGAACTACGATACCGTTAATCTCTCCTCTTTCTCTCGCTTCTTTTCTATCTTATTCTTCTTCTTTCGTTTTACGTTTCTTTTCTTGCTTCGTCCATTTCTTTTCTCGCTTCTTTCAATAAGCCTCGCTCTCATTTTTTCCACTTCTTCGTAAAATTGCTTTCCTTTATGAAATAATGCACCTTATGGTGTTTTTTTTACTAACTTCTTTTACGACGTGTTTTTACAATTGAATTTATAGTTTCTCCTCGGTTACTTGTTGTCGAACAAGCTTTATTATTACCTGTTATAAATGAAATTACACGAGGGAATTTGTTACGACTATATTAATTGACACTAACTGATAAATATTTGCAATTGCATTATGTAGGTATAGTTATCAAATAATTTTAATTACGACAATTTTTTATGTATTATATTTTGGCTTTTTCCATATACATATTACAAAATCTTCAATTTTCTAAATGAGTTTAGAAGTTCATTTATATTATTAGTTAGCATTAAACACAATATTTCAATTTTATTTTGATTTATGAAACTCCCAACTGTAGTAGGAGATTGAATTTTTTATTAACATAATATAATGCAACAATAATGGTCGAATATAGATTAAGAACATACACAAATATTTATGTTATTTCCAATATCGTTACAAATTACGTTTCTTGCTCTGAATCTCTCGTAATTAATAATCTTCGTCCTGTATTGAAATTGCTCTATTGAAATGCGATATCGTGTACAGAATATATAATATATCGCAGATATCGAATGTAAACATATCAATATCAATTCTGTACTTAATGCAGAATAATAACAGAACATAACAAAAAATATATCGAATTCTCGCGTTTGATCGAATATCACAATATTATAATATGTATTTTTAATATCTACATAAATTTCAGATAATTTACTATCTAGTATTCCCAATTTTTCGAAATATTACTGTCTCATTTCAATGTCACAAAACATTTTCTTCGTGCAAATGAAAGAAAAACCAAATAAGCTTTCTTGAAACGGTTTAATTATGTATCACATACTATTTGTTTCAAATTTTCTTCATTATTTATAATTGCATCAAACGCGAGCATGGATTGTTAGCGATATAGAAGGATGGAAAGTATTTTAGGTACTTTTTAGTAGTCCCCGTATCAAAATTATGTAACATTCAAATTTTCTTCTAAAATTTATATCGATGAACTAATTATCGATACACTTTCTTCTCATTGGCATTACGTTCTCTGATATATAGTCAGAAGTAAAAGCTGTATTAAAATGTTTTTTATATATCTATCAATATTACTTTCTCGCACGTTGAAATTATTCCGCTATACCTACATCAATATAATTTATTGCAGCAGATAAATATTAAATATTGAATATTAAATATTAAATATTCGATTAATCCTTTGAGTGCTGAATGCTCCGCGTGGAAAGAGTCCGCGCGTAACGGTTGCAATCGTTGAGGACGCGCTACTTTTTTTTAACAAACCGTAATATAAATTGCATTTATATATTGCATTCTTACAACATCCTTTTTTACTTTGAACGTCTCGAGGATCTAGGGAAAATTTGCAGTAATATTTCTCAGGGATTATCAGTAGGGGAGTGAATTTTTCATTGGTACCTACGATTCGTAACTCTCCGCCCACAATGTTCCCACTACGGCAACAGGGCATGCGTTAGGGGTAGGAAAATTTTCGTACCTTCGCAGTAGTAGACATATTAGTTTCGCTCGTAACGTGATCGTAACAACAACGGAGTGCAAACGAATATTACACGTCATCTCACAACTCTAGCAGTGTAACCAGTGTACTTTTCACGAAGTGTACAGAAGGTAAATCAACTTTCCTTTTTTTCTTATTTATTGTCGTTCACTATGAAATACGCGTGTATCGTTCATACGCTAATGAAAGAATCTCGAGCGCGAGTGAGTCGAAGAGAATTGATAAACGAATATATATGTGTTCTTAGTCCACACGGGTAGTTTTCGTTGGTAGCATATACGCGTGCATAGCACTCAAAAGGTCAAATACCATACTCATATCTGTGTAATACGGTTTTATTTGCTATTGTAACGATTTCAATGATCTTGATCGATTCTAGCAATCGAATGGAAACTATATCTTGAAGCCTTTAAATTTTTCTCTAAAATTTATATCGATGAACTAATTATCGATACACTTTCAACTCATTGGCATTACGTTTTCAGATATATAGTTAGATGTAAAAGCGGGTACAAGGAAACGGATAGTGCTAGCACTCGCTTCTCGTGGAATTTTTCCCCTAATTGAGTAAACAATGGCACGTACCAAGCAGACGGCTCGTAAATCAACAGGAGGTAAAGCTCCTTGTAAACAATTAGCCACAAAGGCAGCACGTAAGAGCGTACCATCTACTGGTGGAGTAATAATACCATATCGATACAGTCCTGGTACTGTAGCTCTCAGAGAAATCGGAAGATGCCAGGAATCGACTGAACTGTTGATCAAAAAATTACCTTTCGAAAGATTGGTTCGTGAAATTGCACAAGATTTCAAAACTGATCTACGTTTTCAAAGTGCCGCAATTGGAGCTTTACATGAAGCATCGGAAGCATACTTGGTCGGTTTATTTGAAGACACAAATTTGTGCGCTATCCATGGGAAACGTGTTAGAATTATGCCCAAGGATATTCAGCTGGCTCGACGAATTCGCGGCCTGGCGTGCTTAGATAAGATGTAATTCCCATACATACCATTTACTACTATTATTATTATCATTCGTAACAGTCGTGAATGAAACATTTTCATTCCAAACTACATATTATGTTGTACTCCATAACAGTGTACAAGTTATGACATGATCATCCTTCATAGTATGTATCTAAACTTCAGATTTCTGGAAAACTAGATACAAAGATTGGTATAATCTGTTTTTAATATGTAGGTAGTTCTCATCCTTTGGTATTGCTGTACAAACGTAGAAAATATGTTATTTCTTCGAGAAGTTATCAATTACAAATCCTTTTATTTCATTCACATCTTTTTTGTCACTTTGCACTTTACAATGTAAGAATACTTATAAAAAGAGCGATAAAAAATGTCTGAACAGGAAGGTAAATGATCGTGATAAAAGACAAGTGAAATTGTTAATTCTTCTAAAAGTACTTTTAAGATTGAGTAAGATCGAAAATGTTTAGTTTCTCATTACAGTTTTATTATATTCGTCATCATTATCATTGTCATTATTGGTAGTTAGATGTAAAAGCTGTAATAAAATGTTTTTTATATAGACTATTAATTAATTACAACTAATAAAACTTTAATAGCTTATGTCTGTAATTATAATTCAAAATTTTATAAGCGAGGACAATTCTGTTATTTTAAGATAAGATAGTTATTTTAAGATACCTAATTAATAACGCGAGACATTCTTAAGAAGAATATAAGAAAATGAAAAAGGTTTATTTTAATGACAAAGAATAATGACGAAAAGTTACTTATCTGTAATGCCCGAATTAAAAATAGTTATAATGTATTATATATAAATTTTAATATATATATAAAAACATAATATAATATTTCATATATATATATGTGTCGGAGATGGAAAGACACCGGAGCCTCCCCTTGGAACCTCGGGAAAACTCCTTAATACTGTAGTCTAGTTTCTAATGTAGCTGTAACTAAATAAATGTCGTCGTCTAATCGAACTGTATTTGTTTGAGATTTATGATAGTGAGCTTGGGCTCGAGGCGACAACCAGTCGTCGAACGTAGCCGCGGTCGAGGGATGAACGTTTCGTCTAACAAAGGCACGGAAGTAATTCTATAGCTCTCCTTAAAGAAATAGCCGTAGCGGCACGCATCAGTAAACATTTCAACAGTTTCTGTCCCGCGGCTCGCCACACGCAGTCTCTACCCTTCGGGTAATATGATTCCCAGAAGTCAACGCATCTTCACAGTATATGCTTAGATAGCCCGAGGACCCGTTATAAATCTTGTTATAAATCTGAGTGTCCGACTTGAACTTTGCGAGTACGTAAGACTATCATCCCGTTGACCGCGGATTCGTTAGTGAACCTAAGTCCATTGTCATCACTGCTACGAGCGTGCGACCACCGCGGTTAATTGTTATTACGGCCATATCGACACTTGTGATAAATAAACTCCACGTCTTACCACAACGATGTCTATTGAAAATTCACCAAACGCCCACAACCCCGATCCTACCTCAAACCCGACATATATATGTCGGAGATGAAAGGAAAACCGGAGCCCTCTCTTTGCAATTTTGGGAAGAGTCCTCTAATGCTTTAGCTTAGATCTTATCATAGTTGTAATTGTTTGAAATTTGTGATAGCGAAATTGGGTTCGAGGTGACAACTGGTCGCCGAACGTAGCCACGGCCACGGGATAAACGTTTTGCCTGACGAAGGTGTAGAACGGTTGTATGGTTTTTCCTAGAAATGTGATTGTGGCGGCATACGGCCTCAAGAACGGGCCAGGCCACATAGGATTGTACTTTGGAGGTGTCGATATAATGGGACACACGTTGTATTAAGAATCAAACTCCAGACAGAGGTTGCCTAGCAACGGCGCTTGGAACCTTCTCGATGCTTCCAACGAGTATACAACAAACTTTTGGCGGAAGTTGCCTAGCAACAGCGCTTGGAACCTTCTCGATGCCTCCAGCGAGCATATAACAAATGAAATGCAATCGTACAGGGAGAAAGAATTCCATCAGTTTTGGCATTCGTGTGTTCGGTTTGAAGAGTGACATATCGAGCAGTATACCGAGCGTCTCAGGAATCGTATTTTGGTGTCTAAAATTATTCTACGCATAGTAAAGGGTTATCCCGTTGGCCGTGGATTCATTTGAACCCAAGCACATTGTTAATAGTATTCATTTATCATATTATTCGTTAATTTCATTATTCTATAAAATTATTAGTCATAAAACATATTATTCGTTAATCATATTATCCATTAGTCTTATTGTTCGTTAATCTTATTGTTCGTTAGTCATATTATTCGTTTTACATATTACTTGTTAAGCTTATTATTCATTAAACTCAATATTCATCATACTTTGTAAAACCTTGTATATACGGGTAAATATAATCCCCGCTTTGTAAAACGATGGCGAATTCAAACGAAGAAGCGTTACGTGCCCTAAACTCTAATGTATCTCCGACATCAGAAGTGGGTTCAAGAACGGCTATAACCATGCAAGAGCATATGGCCGTCATGCGCGATTTGATACAGACTCTTGCGCCAAATTCTAGTGTGGAATCTAAAAATCTAACACTTCCGCGTTTTAACCCTGAAATCGCGGGTTCCGATCCGGCTGCGTGGTGCGCATCCACCGATCTGATTTTGGAGGAAGGTCCTTCACAAGGCAGTGCGTTAGTCTCTGCCTTAAGTTCAGCAGTAAATGGTTCTGCTGCGCATTGGCTTTCACAAATAGTGCGCGGTGGAAAGCTTACCTGGCCAACGTTTAAGGAACAATTCCTTTCGCGTTTTGGTGGCAGAGATACAGCCGCCTCGGCGTTAATAAGGATTTCCAGAAAACGGCCGTCGGAGAACGAATCTCTAGGGGCTTTCGGTAGCCGCCTCCGTTCCATGCTGCAGATGAAGTTGCAAGATCTAACGACGCCCGAAGTGATCAACGCCGTCGCCCTTTATATGCTAAGTTCACAAGATCAACGCTTTCGACGATTAACGCTCGCGAATAATATCAAGACGGAGGACCAATTTCATGATGAAATGAGCGTTCTTCAAGACGACCAGCCAACACCCTTGCCAAGAAGTCCACCTGCGGAACCTGAAACCAAACGACGCAAGTTATCGGACCACCAGGTGAGGTGCCATTTCTGTGGTACCCAAGAGCATAAACTAAAGGAGTGCCGCAAGAGGATGCGTGCCGACCAGCGGAGGGATGCACAACCCCGGAAGAGGAGTCACCCAGCCACATCGTCCAAGGTGGTTTGCTTCAAGTGCGGTGCGGAGGGCCACATCGCACCCAAACGTCCGGTGAAGCAGGATAAGACAGATGGCCACGGTAAAGAACGTCGGGTCGACTCCTGCGCGGTGGAAGTCCCAATCGGCAAATTAAGTCATCTGGGTGAGTCGTTTTCATTTCGCTTCGATTCGGGAGCCGAATGCTCGCTGATCAAAGAATCTGTCGCTTCGAAATTCTCTGGGAGAAGGATGACCGAGGTAGTAGAAATGAGGGGAATCGGGAATACTTGCGTTAAGAGCACGTCTCAAATCCTGTCTGCTGTGTGTATTAACGGTCTTAGACTGGAGATAACATTCCACGTCCTTGCCGACGACTACTTAAAGCACGACGTCATGATTGGTTGTGAAATTCTGAGTCAAGGCCTTGACGTACACATTACGCGCCATAGCCTCGATATTTACAGA
>JACXIO010003005.1:0-12387 GCA_014737335.1 Bombus polaris
CGCTCAGCTCAGAACTGGCACGGACTAGGGGAATCCGACTGTCTAATTAAAACAAAGCATTGCGATGGCCCCCAAGGGTGTTGACGCAATGTGATTTCTGCCCAGTGCTCTGAATGTCAACGTGAAGAAATTCAAAAAAGCGCGGGTAAACGGCGGGAGTAACTATGACTCTCTTAAGGGAGCCCATGCCAACGTCATTGATATGATCTAGTGCGACCAAATTAATGATCAGCAAACCACTCTTTGAAGTCGTCTATTGTGTACAATTTTCGAAATATAAGAGATAGGAATCATGGTTGCTCATGGGGCAGGAGCAACAGCCTCTGTCCAAGTCACTCCCCTACCTCCTCGTGGTACCGCCGGTAACGTGTGCGTCACCTTCCCGGGGGATTCGTCCTGCCGATTGTGGCGCACACGGCTAAATGAGAGGTGGCGAAGAAAACGAGGCGTTTGGCAATGATGTACATAGTCGGCTCTCCGACGGTTTTATCTTTCGACGACATGGCTTTTCCTTGGACTATGAGTTGGTTTTACGTTTGGACGAATGGCTTGGACACCCTACGAAGGGGTTTATCTTCGGAAGTGTGGGGCGATTGAGTCCCATAGGCTGAGCCAAATGCCCCGTCATCTAATTAGTGACGTACTTGTCTCCCTTAAAGGGGTGGTGGGGCGCTGCTGGCCTTGTCGGTGTATGTGCTCGGAAGGCAATAAGTGGTGGGTCTGGTGGCGCTTGCTGGAATGCAATACGCCGCTGGACTTAGTCGCGTACGCCGGAAAAGCAATACGCCGCTGGACTTAGCCGCGAACGGCCATCCCTCAGGGTCCCTGCGGTATGCCGCTTCTCAACGGTCGTACTGTGGGGCCCTGGGGGGTTGTTGTTTACTCGGGGGCAGGCAAGGTTTTGTCTTGTCTGCCCAAGTCGCACTCCTACCTCCCAGTGGTACCGCCGGTAACATGTTTTCCGCATCAGCGTGGGGCGTAACCCCCCCCCCCCCGGATGCGGGATGCATGGCTAAACGGAGTGCGGCGACGAAGGAGCGAGAGACGATTTAATGAAATAAATTCTTCGGCTTGCCGATAACGGTTACTTATACCGTGAAATATGGAGATCAACTATTTTATATTTTATCTTGCTAAAAAAAGGAACTCGTTCCTTTGGGAATCGATGACGACTGGCAAAGCAAACGACTAATGATTTGGAACGACTGGATAAGTTGATTAGATCTCACAAGTATATTGTCAAAGTGGATAATGATAATGGTAATGCCTCGGACGCGGCACCTCTCGGTCCCGGAGGTGCCGTGGCGGATTCTTCCGCTTTGCAGGGGACCATGGATGATGACCTGGCTACGTCTGTGGATACGAGTTATAAAATACTGGTGCCGCTCGAAGGGAGTCGGGTTGCCTGTCCGGTCTGCGAGAAAAGGGAAATCCACCTTTTCTTCTTGACTCTGTCAGACCTGGACAGGCACCTCGATCAGCATCATATGGAGGCCCCTATAAAATGGGAGTGTTCTTATTGTCGGAGATGCTTTCCGAAGCTTCATGGAGCTAGGTGCCACATACCTAAGTGTAGTGGCCCTAGCCAAATACAGACAGGAAACTATGAATGTGAAGCTTGCTCCATGAGCTTCGGGACGCAGAGAGGGCTCTCCACCCATGAACGGCATGCGCACCCTGCCTTGAGAAATACTAAAAGAAGGGGTACGGTGGGCCCCCAAGAATCAGATAAAATTTGGAAAGTAGAAGAAGTGGCTCTCTTGAAGGAGCTCTGGGAGGTCTATAAGAACCATAGGCATCCCAATAAGGAAATCAGTAAAATCCTCACCAACAAAACAATAGATCAAATTAAGTATCAAAGAAGAAAATTAAATTTAGTTGGTGAGGAATCGAGCACTCAAGAGGTCACTCAAATGGCAACAGAGGGAGGGTGCGTTCTCGTTGGTTCAGGCAATGTGCGAGCAATTGAGCCTGATACCACGAGAGTAATAAATGACGAGGAGGCTATCCAAGAATGGAAGCTCCTCTTAGTAGATGAAATTTGCAAGCCAACCGAAGTACCTTCTGTTTTACGAAGTGTACTTAGGGAGTTGACGAGCATATGGGCTATATTTAAAAGGTCAGAAGAGACCTTGTTTAAGAAAATTGATGGATATATTAGCACATCTCTATACACTAAAATTAGAGAATTAAACAAGATAGAAAACAAGGAAAATGAAAATGAAAAGAGAAAGAAAAATAAAAGTCGGAAGATCAAAAAGAATAGGAATTCAAGGAAACGATACTCCTTCGCACGATGCCAGGAGTTGTTTTACGAATGTCCCAGGAGACTGGAAAATGCAGTGATTAACAACGATCAGGCATACCTGGAACCTTCCAGGCAACCACCTGGAGTTGCGGAAGTGAGGAGGCTTTATAACAACTTATGGGGCGAGACAGGATGTGTCGATGCCCCGATCTCGGGCGATGGAGCCTCCGAGCTCCCCTTAAAGGAGATGTTCCCGCCGATAACGGCAGAGGAGGTTGCAGATAGAATAAGCAAAATCAGAAAAAAGGCTGCGGCAGGACCTGATGGACTACAAAGCGAACATCTAATGATTCCTGGCCTGCCCGCAATTCTGGCAAAATTATATAATATTTTATGCGTTTGTTCTTATTTTCCTTCTGTATGGAAGGAGAATAGAACAACGCTTATTCCAAAAATCAATAAGCCTAGCAGCCAAGTCGAGAACTGGAGACCTATTACAATAAGTCCCATTCTCGGCAGAATCTTCTCTTCTATTATCGACGGGAGGATCAGGAAAGGCGCTGTATTGAATATGAGGCAGAAGGGTTTTACATCCGAAAATGGATGTAAAATCAATATCGAATTGTTAAATGCTGCCCTCAACTATAGCAAAAGAAATAAAGGAGGAGTATTCACTATAGTGGATATCTCCAAAGCATTTGATACAGTGCCCCATTCGGCACTCAGACCTTGCCTGGAGAGGAAAGGTGTGCCTGCCCCCATCATTAGCCTGATAACGAATATGTATAAAGATGTTAAAACTTGTATTAAAACAGGCGATGATGTGGGGGTTGAGATAATGATCCGAAGAGGAGTAAAGCAGGGGGACCCTCTGTCCCCTCTGCTGTTTAATTTATGCTTAGAGCCACTGCTCGATGCGATCGAAGAAGAGACCGGTGGCATCAACGTAAATGAAAGAAGGAAAGTTCCTGTGCTGGCTTTCGCTGATGATGTCGTTCTGCTGGGTGCGGACGTGAGGGAAGCACAGCGCCAAGTGGATGTTCTCCATGAGTATCTGACGGGCTTCGATATGAACATCTCAAGGGAGAAAAGCCAAACCTTTCAGGTTGTGGCTAAGAAAGATACCTGGTACATTGATGAACCAGAGATTAAGATTGGGGATAACAACATCCCAACAGTTGATCCCGACGAGGCCTTCAGGTACTTAGGGGCCAAAATAGGACCCTGGAAGGGCGTTCACTGTGGCATTATAGTGCCGGAGCTTCTGAGCGTGGTGAGAAGAGTTAGAAAACTCTCTCTCAAGCCGGGCCAGAAGCTCGAATTATTGATTAAGTTTATCTTCCCTCGTTATATATACCACCTTTTAGTAAGTCCACCCAGCGACAGTGTACTAAAATTGCTGGACAGCGAGGTCAGACAGGAAATTAAGGCAATTTTTCATTTGATGCCATCGACTGCGATGGGTTTCTTCTATGCCCCTAAGGTCTGTGGAGGGCTAGGGATACCGAGGTTTGAGCATATTATGAAACTCGGTACCCTAAAAAGTGCTTCAAAAATGAAAAATTCGGTCGATCCAGCAGTCTCTGAGCTGGTTGACTTGGAGACGGACAAGAGGCTTAAATCAATAGCCAACTCCTTGAGGATCAATTAGCCAGCCTCCTTGGAAGACATTGAGAGGGCAAGAAAGAGGTTAAAGGCTGCCCATATTGGCCAATGGGCCGAGTTGAAGAGTCAGGGACAAGGACTTCCTGACTTCGTTAAATGTAAGACTGGCAACGTGTGGCTTGAGGATCATAGTCTGCTCAAACCATCAAGATTCATTGATGCCCTTAGACTCAGAACCAATACCTTCGGAACTAGAACGGTATTGGCACGGGCCGACAAGAAAATAGATGTCACATGTAGAAAATGTCGTGCCCAGCCCGAGAACCTTGGACATATACTAGGGCTGTGCCAATACACAAAGGCTCTGAGGATTAAGCGGCACGATGAGGTGAAGACCATCCTCGCTGAAAGATTAAGAAAGGACAAGTCCAACGAGGTATTTGTTGAGCCTATTTTAAGAACTGAGGGGGGCCTCTTAAAACCGGACCTCGTAGTAAAAAACGGGGAAAGGGTTCTCGTGGTCGATGTTACTGTCCACTATGAGAACAAGGACTACTTCTCAAAGGCTGAAGATGAAAAGAGGAATAAGTACTTACCTTGTTTGGATTATCTTAAGAGAACATTTAAAGTTAGCGAGGGTGAAGTCTTACCGGTGGTTTTGGGCAGCAGAGGAGCAATTACGCCCAACACCATCAGAATCCTCAAGCTCTTGAGTATCTCTGAAAAGGACATAAAGACTATTTCCTTGAATGTCCTAAGAAGTAGTATAGAGATGTGCAATATATTTTTGGATGAATAAAGGCCCATATTTTTTAACCTTTTAAAATTATATAATTATTTATTTATTTAATTTATTATTATATCGAATTGTACATAAGAACTTATTGAATAAAACTTATTTATTTATTTATTTACTATTTACTTATTATTTCATAATGTATTATTTAAGTGTTGCCAAAATTGCGTAGCAATTAATGGCAGACATAATATTTTATTCCTTACGAGGGGGATATACCTCGGAAGTGTGAGCCCCGTTTTCGGGGATCATAGAAGAATAGCCAAATGCCTCGTCATCTAATTAGTGACGCGCATGAATGGATTAACGAGATTCCCTCTGTCCCTATCTACTTCCCGCAGGGAGGACTCGCTTATGTGAGTCTATGGGGGCTGGCAAACCCACGTTCCCGCAGCCAGGAGGACCGTCGGAGACAAGCGTCTCCGCTTACGTGAGTCCTTATGTACACCGCAGGGATGGTCGCTGGGAGTGTAAGGCGTTTAAGTACGGTTACACTCTCTCTACGTGGCCATGGGTAGTAGCGCACCCACGATCCTGATGCGAAGGGTTGGACCGTCGGGATAAGTTCCCGGGTACACTGTACCTTGAGGCCCCCGCTTGCGTGAGTCCAATCTGGGTCTGCCGAGCACGGTTAAGCAGGTCGCCGGCCGGTGGCAGTGGTTGATGGCCAAGATGCTGGCAAGAGGGCCGAATCTAAGGTGTATTGGCTCCACCGAATGGCCTTCGGCGGGTGAGCAGCGTCCCACCTGCTCCGGAACCGTCCTGGTGAGACGGCAGGGCTTAGAATGTGCCCCGTTCGACCTCAGACGAGCGACAGCCCCTGCAGGCTTAGCTAATAAGGTAACAAGGTACTGGGTGCCTTGTGCGATGGTTGGGCGTCAATCCCAACCCCTATGGCCCTAGGGGTGCCCGTGTGCTGTATGGGTTTTATACCCGAGGAAAGTACCCGTCAACAAATTATACTACATGTCCCTATCTACTCGCCTGACCAGACACAGATCAGCAGGAGCGCGATGATCCCCCCAAGCGAAGAGGACACTCCGGAGTTCCGGTTCGAAGAACTCGCTGGCGCGATAAAGCGCCTAAAGAAAGGCAAATGTCCTGGCCCTGACTTGATCGAAGCGGAGACATTACAACGTGCCTGGGGAGGAATTCACCAAGAGCTCCTCAGGCTCATGAATGGCTGCCTCACTTGGGGAGTCTTCCCAAGATCCTGGAAAGTGGGGAATATAATCACCATTCCCAAAGGACCTGACCGGGATAGAAGCAACCCGAAGTCCTACAGACCGATTTGCCTGCTATCTATGGTGGGCAAGTTGCTGGAAAGACTGATGGCTGCAAGGATGGCGACCATCTTCCACACGCACGAGATGTCCTCGGACCGTCAGTACGGTTTTCGCCCTGGACGATCAACGGTGGACGCGATCGCTAAGTTCCGCGAGAAGGCCGAACAGATGAGTGACAAGAAGTACGTTCTCGCCATAGCACTCGATATATCTGGAGCGTTTGACTACGTCTGGTGGCTGAACGTCCTGCAAGAGCTGAAGAGAAGAGGCTGCCCCAACAACCTCTATCGGCTGGCGAGGAGCTACTTCTCGGAACGAAAGGTGCAGATTACCGGTAAAAACGGCATAGTCTGCAAGCCGGTCACGAAGGGATGCCCGCAGGGATCGGTACTGGGTCCGAGTTTCTGGAACCTAGTATTCGATGACCTGTTAGGCGAGATAACGACAAGCGCGATAGAGTGTGAACCGGTCGCGTACGCAGACGACATAATCATCCTGGTCTCAGGAAACGCAAGAACTGAAATTCAAGAGAAAGGCCAAGAAATAGTCACGCGCATTTCTACTTGGTGTACCAGGAAGAAACTCTCGTTGTCTGCGGAAAAGACCGAAATGCTTCTTGCCAAAGGGAAGCTGGACGCGGAACGACCGCCGATTATCAAGATAAGCGGCAGGAGCAGCAAGATGTCGCAATCGATCAAGTACCTGGGAGTGCACCTTGAAACAGGCCTGAAAATCAACCGGCATGTGTGTGAAACGACTCAGAAGTGCCAAAGACTCTTCAGCAGCCTCGCAAGAGTAGCCAAGTCTAAATGGGGACTCGGACACGCGGCTATGAGAATTTTATATAAGGGGTTGTTCGAACCGATAACCACTTACGCCGCAGCCGGCTGGAGCGACCTGTTGAACGGCAAAACTTTGCGCATGCTGTCAAGATCGCAGAGAATGGCTCTTCTCCGAGTAACGAAAGCATACCGAACCACGTCAACGGAGGCACTACAGGTCATTGCAGGTGTACTACCCGTCGACCTCTTGATCGAGATCAGTGCGAGAGCCCACAGGATGAAACGAGGGCTGGACGAAGCACCCAACCACAGGGCCATCGTCAGGGAAGCCATTGAAAAATGGCAAGAACGCTGGCAGACCTCGCCGAAGGGTAGAGTAACCTTCGAGTACTTCGACAGTGTCAGCGACAGGCTGGAGAGTCAATGGGTAAGACCTGACCACTACATGACACAGTTCATCAGTGGTCACGGAGACTTCAGCAGCAAGCTCCAAAGATTTGGACTCTGTGAGGTGGATACGTGTTATTGCGGCGAGGTAGAAACCCCCCACCATATCCTAGAGGACTGCCCACTCTTCAACGAAGAGAGACACGACCTGCGGAACGCAATAAGCGACCTGCATCTGGGCTGGCCGGAGGAAAAGTGGGAATTCGTTACAAAGGACGTATACCCCCACTTCCGCCAGTTCACAAGAAGAGTTCTGCAGAAGAAGGAGGAGAAGAGAAGGAGAAACCCACGGGAGATGGGGAACACGCCGCAGCCACGACAGCCTCCAGGGAGAAGGTCGACACAACCGGAGGAGCAGACAAACCAGCCTCCAAGGCGAAGCCCAAGGTTGGCTCGAATGGCGCCCGGACAGGGTAGAGAAACAGGAGGAAACCGGAGTGAGCCCACCGCAACAACAACAAGGACAGAAACAGATAAAACAATAGGAAGAAAGCAACACCACTACAAGTTGGGGAGTACACCTGCGACCGTCGGTGCAGGCGGTGCTCATGCAAGTGAGCGCTGTGATGGTGCAGGTCATATTCGGCTCATAGCCAACCTGCTGGAACCGAGCTACACGCTGGCAGCTCCGCCTCCTCGTGGCCCCCGCTGGTAACCGCGCGGCGAGATGCGTGAAAAAGAAGATCGAAAGACAGCAAAAACATAGAGAGCTGATGGTAAAGCGGTTGGGTTTACGACGCATGGGCATATTGGTAGTTATTCTTAAAAAGTCGTTCATTGGTACCTTCACAATGGTGTTATTATCGGTCTTTGCAGCGGCAAATTTTCTTCAGCGGAGAAATTAGTTTGCAGACGTGGAAGGTTTACGTACGAGCCTGTCGGAAGTCAAATCGATCGACTCTGCTTTTTGTCAATTTCGTTAATTGCTTATGGCAAGCTCGAATAAGAGTGTACAGTGCATTTTGGTTGAAGTTGAATCAACAACAGAGCGTGGTTCTACGGTTGTGTTCTGTAGTTGAGCGCGTACAGATCGCAGATATTAGGTTGTCCGAAAAGTGTTTTTCTTTTACGGATACGTCTTTTACAACGATGCATTTTTATACAAACATGAAACCTAATCTGTCAAACGTTGAGATCTTTATCTTGATGGAGGAAAATGTATCATACGTAATTCGGTAACATAATATAAAAGGAAAAATTTTGTGCATCCATTATTTCCTTATAAAACGAAAGAAACTTTTCGGACTATCTAATATTTGTTTGGAATGCGGTGTAACGTTGAACGTAAAAACACGTTAGTGAAATGAGCGTGGTAGGAAAATAAATAATAAAATAAATGAAAATAAAATGAGAATTTCACGGTTCTCAGACAATATTTTTAATGAAACTATTTTCTGATTTCAGGTAAGCGATCACTTTCATCGATTATGGATACTAATCGGCGCATCTTAGGGCGAACATGCAGAAATATCTTTTACTTTTTACTGTTCAATCGCTGATAGACTTGCGCGTTGCTTCAGGTAACGATAATTTGCGCGTGCACCTGTGTATGCGCTTTTACTTGGCACCTTTGTACGATACCTATCTGCAAATTTTAGAAGTACAGGTAAATCTATGAGAAATACTATAATCGCAGTGCTTTAATGTTGGAATTTCCGCTCACTCTTCTGAACAATTAATATATTAAGGGAAAATTCGTTGGAAACGTTTCTTGTCAAAGAATTTTAAACATACGGCCACGAATTCAAATTTGTTATCGTCCTCTTAACTTATCGTAAAATTTATCGCAATATTTTGAAATTCTATTAAGAATTATTCCGTTCGTTAGGTCGTTGCTTATTCAGAAACTTCTTTCTCTATTTAAAAAAAGGCTGTATTTAAAAATTAACGAAGAGAAGAATATAAAGAAAAATTAATTACATCTATTGTTCCTCCAACAGGTTGTTTAATCACCCTAACTCATTCTTTGATTCGTACTTTATCGACTATGGTAAATAATACGCATACAGATAAAGCTGTAAATATCAATCGTTCTAAAAACAAATTAACTCGTCTATTTTTATCATCAACTGAAACAAAGAATTCGTAAACAAATAACAAAAGAAAAAGAAAGAGTGAGAGAAGAAGAGAAAATATAGACAGAATATAATTTTCTTGCTTTCGCCGCTTCTTTCTTTTTTATCTCCTTTTTTTTATCTACATACACAGGCAGACAAATGTAGCGTTCTAGGCAGGACGCGTCAAGATCGTCGTGTATAGCTGGATGAAAAAGATATTCGACGGTAGACGGGTGGGCGACCGATGTCACTGACCGTGCTTAACGATCGCCACTGTCTGTGGGGTTCGCGTCGGGTTCGACTGGAAGGGGGGGTGCTAGTCGCGGGACGCTAATGCTGTTACCGCTCGAATTTAGGGAGGGTTGATTCCCCTCCTCGCTATACAACACGCTGCAAAACAATTATCTCGTAGCTGGTACGTGCGTTTCGTTAATCCACGAAATGGTGACTGCGACACGACACTCCTTTCACAAAAGGGCTGAAAGCGACGCCGCGTAATTGATATTCGAAGCTTTGTCTTTTCGCATTTTTCATAAGGTTCGTTCTCTGAAATTTGAAGATAATAACAGAGACTGGAATGTACAGCGTGTCAGCTTCATTCGGACGTACTTAACCAGTTTAGCTGTTGTTGCGAGCTCTTTGAAAAGCGTGTACGTAAAATGTGTTACAGAGGAGAAACCAACTACTTTGAGCTCACACTGTATACAGTTTATTTTTTTTTTATTCATTCGTTTTATCTCGTCCTTTCGACTTCGAATACTCGAAACATCTTAAGATTTACGTATTTATTTTAGTTTTCCTTAAAATTGCAATTTAAACAGTCAATTCTAGCTACTTTTTACGCACGATGAGTATACTCGTCACGAACAAATGGCAATATTTTCTGTCACGACTAATCGCTAATAAAATTACAAACTAAAATCTCGTTATAACTTAAATCTGTATTACAACAGCCACGCATACTCTCCGTCTGACGAGTATACTCGCCGTCGCGTACTTTTCGCGACACATTTTACGGTGCACCCTTCTCAAAGCTTTCAATGAGGTCGCAACAGCTAACCGGTTAAGAATTCCCGTTTCACGTATTTCAGTGTCTGCGACGTTATCGTCTCATGCGTACTTTTGACATTTTTGACAACAAATTTTTAGCGCGTCCGTCGAAAATTTGGACGAACTTGCTCGATCAGTAAAATGTACGACGATGTACAAAATTGACATTGAAAGATGCAAGTAACGGGTGCTTGAAAAATGTCTTGATGTCTATTACACGCATAAAAATACATAGAAAATAAAAAAAAGTACGCTTGCCGTTTAAAAACATAACCCTGACCTTCACAGGGCTTTTCAAGATCTAAATACATGGCGTGACATGTCCACTTCGAAATCTCGTACGTTTCTTTCCAACATCTTTTAGCAGCGTCCATAGTCTCCGATGTATTTAAATGTGTCCAAAAGAAAGCAACACACATATATAAAAACGTATATAAAAGCAACATATATACACCAGTACGTATTATAATATACAGCAGCTTAAAAATTTTGGGATCGTTAACCTCTTGGCCTACACGCTATCTGCCGATCGCGCGAGCCATAGTAAGCAAGAAGTTCGGTCGCGCGCCGTGCCATTCATCTGTTCAGCCGAGTGCTACAGAAGGAATTGTGAAATAATAAACAACGTTTGAGGACAAATAGAGTTTTTAACCCATTTGCATCATGGCTCTACTTTAGAGGACTTATCCCTATCACCGCGCGCGGTTGATCGTAGGTGCAAGTAAATGACATCCGAATTCTTCATGGAGTTTATAGAAAATTTACTGTTCAAAACGATTTATAGACAATGTTACTTCGCAAGTATCGCGTCTTACATTCTTTATAACAGAGGAAACAAGAAAAAATGATTTATTTAAAGAAAATAAGAAATAAGAAATTAAATCACATTATTTCTCGTGGAATTTTTTAAAATGGTCAATACAATAAACTGATATAGGCGAGCTGCTGACAAACGGGTCAAACGTGAACATTCACATCTGAAGAATACTTAGTGATTGAAATAAAAAGCAGTCGCAGCGCGCGTAATAATCCGCGCTTGCAAAAGTGTTAAGACGTCTAGGGCGTAATTATGATCAATTGATCAGTTAACAAAAACAATTTATTATTTAAAATTTAAAATTCTTCACCACGAGTCAGACTCGTGGTTATAAGCCAAGGGGTTAAACGTTTCATATTGAAATTGAGGAATCTGAAAGGAGAAGAATAGATCAGGTTTTCATTATCGTCGAAAACTGTCACACATGAAAGTATAAATAATCGTCGTAAGAAATATCTTCATCTGAAAAAGTTAATCTCGTACGTAGCCGGAAATAGCATATCTCGGAGAATTTCAGAAAAATGTGACTCTGTCAATTGGTAATTTCGAGTGTCAAAGATAAGACTGTCTAATGTATCGTTATAACATCGTTTGGATTAAGGGGAAAATATTGTGCGCGATAGCTTGAGTAAACACTCAAACTACGGCCTGTAGATATTCCATAGAAGAAGGATTTCAAGAAATCGTCGGCGTGGATTTAAGACATTTTTGATAAATTGCCTCTATTTTTCATAGAATTTTTGATAGGATTTCTATCATGAGAACGTGAATCTGGCCAGAGGTTCCGCGGGAAAAGCCATCGTTTTTACCGGTTTATACGTTGAATTATGGCCCGCAGCAATGAATCTTGGATCGCTTAAGATCTGATAATGCGCTGCTTGTTATACACCGGCATTATGGGGTTAAGTGCTGAAACTAATGCTAATGGCATAAGCATAACCTTATGTAAAGATGGTGCAGCTGCTATTTTAACACATGGCTCTTCTGTTGCCAGCTTTACCGTGTTTTAAACGCTTGCTAATGGTATTTAACGACTTGTAGCTAAGGCTTTGTGCTTACGATGAATTTGAAACGCGTGAATTTCTTAGGAATTAAAACTCTCTTCCTTTCCAATCAACGAGATATTGATAGAAACTTGCAGCTGCTTGCCATTCAGTCTCTAAACCTGAATCTTGAAGGATAAATAGATATTTTGCAAAGTAAATAGCTAACGCAATGACTAACTGATAAAGTCAAAACGATTTTCGTTAATTCGCGTAATTTTCTTATTGCTTCGTTTAGGTTTTTCCTTGTCGTTTA
>JACXIO010003006.1:0-10743 GCA_014737335.1 Bombus polaris
AGTAATTTTCATTAAATTCACTTTAAGAGTTAGCGTTGCGATAATGAATGATCGCGTTTTCTTAAGTAGAGTTGCGTTTACAAAATGCCCAAACCCTCCGACTGTATTTGTCGGACACTGTTCCTGGATCACACGTACAGCTGCAAGAGCTGTGCAAGTGTGATCGTTCATCGGCAACCTCTTAAATGGTTGCACTTCTCGCTATTAGTGTTGCGTATTGTTTAAATACGAGTGCGTAGATTTATACTTATTAGCGTTGCGCATCAAATTTCGGGTATTTTCAGAATTTCTTTTTTTTTTTTTTAATGGTAGATTAATTGATATTGCAAATATAACGATGCACTCGTCGCGTTTTATTTTGAGAATTTTCTGCTCCATAAATATTATTAGTAAATTAGCGTTGCGAAACAAGAATATTCAGTTCCACTCTCGGCTTGTTGATCGGGTTTATATAGAGTGGAACACGATCGAATTTTAGTAGCCCTTCTGGCTACTGCTATGTATTTTTCAGCGCCCCTTATTAATGCGCCCCTTATCACTACGTTTATTACTGAAAATACTGCTATAAGACATATTCCTCTGTCAGCGTTAACGTTACCATGACTGGTAAAATACAGAACTTTATTACGAATGTAATATATTCACGTGTATGAAATTGTGAGCGATTTCATGCGCAACAAAGTATTATATTGAAATATCTTAATGTTGCTATGAAGGCTTGAAATATTTTTTTTTTATTTAATTCATTGCTATTGGAATTAATGCTGGTGATTGTTCGTTCTTAGAACTATAATTTTTAGAATTTTTTCGACCGCAATATCTTCAATCTTTTAACAGTAATGTAGAATTTTATAAATATTTGAATTTTATTTGCACGAAACAAAAGTTCATTCGCGATCATCGGTCATTTGTAACAAAAATTCTGTACAAAATGATTTATGTGCATATCTTTCGGTTCACTATGTTGCAAGTCACTATGTTGTTGTAGGAAATAACAGATACTGTTAAAAGTTAAAAGACAAAGCAAGTGATTTTATAATAATCGGATTTTCTCTCATCTTAGTTATTTCAAGTGAAATTTTCAAGTTTTAATTCAGTTTAAATTCAATTACTTAAAATTCTTGTTTTCAACGTAACCCTAGTTTCGATTAAAAAGATACAAATGATTCTCTATTTTTGCTAAAATTTAATCAAGAGTAATTTGATCTATAATTGACCATTATTAGCAATATATTTTTCATATATAAAATGTTCTCGTTTAAAGATGCCTGTTTCTTTCATATATCAAATCCAGTAAATGAGTTTGCTTTAGATTTATCAATTTACAGAAAATACATTTCAGTTACATACATGAACATTTCATAGCATATTAAATATGAATGCTAGATACCCAAATGATTTTTCTTTCATCGTCTGATTGTTCAGGCTTCCTTCCGTTTTCCCATTTTTAAAAGAAGCATATTGCGGTCACGTTGGAGTATATAACATTTCGATATATTCATAAGTTTAGTACAACGAGTCGTATGTCTCTTTTGCAAGACTCTAAATTGTATATGCAGTGTCAATACTTTCATTTCCTTTCTCTGGTTCCAAGTTAGACATATGTATCTTTGATACCGAATGTTGCCAGTACGGTTGCGAATTATTGTACAATGTTTGTACTGATCGATGTAATCGTTTTCACAAATTAATAAGTTGATTAATTTTTGGAAAACGACTACATTGATAAGTACAAACATTGTACAATAATTCGATACCAAGCTAAGAACCACGCTAATACAGTCCATTTTGGATTACGAAAAGCCACGTAGAGAATTTTGGATAATCTAAACTGGACTGCACCGTTGGACATCGTGGGACACCGTTGGACACCGAGGGACACCGTTGGACACCGAGGGACACCGTTGGACACCGTTGGACACCGAGGGACACCGTTGGACACCGAGGGACACCGTTGGACACCGAGGGACACCGTGGGACTCCGTTGGACATCGTGGGACACCGTTGGACATCGTGGGACACCGTTGGACATCGTGGGACACCGTTGGACATCGTGGGACACCGTTGGACAATGAGGGACACCGTTGGACACCGAGGGACACCGTTGGACACCGAGGGACACCGTGGGACTCCGTTGGACAACGTTGGACATCGTTGGACGCCGTTGGACGCCGTGGGACAACGTTGGTCCAGTGTGGATCTCCAAATGCCTCGAAAAGAATTTTGGATGATCCAGACTGGGCTACACCGTGGGACTCCGTTGGACAACGTTGGACATCGTTGGACGCCGTGGGACATCGTTGGACGCCGTGGGACATCGTTGGACGCCGTGGGACAACGTTGGTCCAGTGTGGATCTCCAAATGCCTCGAAAAGAATTTTGGATGATCCAGACTGGGCTACACCGTGGGACTCCGTTGGACAACGTTGGACATCGTTGGACGCCGTTGGGCGCCGTGGGACAACGTTGGTCCAGTGTGGATCTCCAAATGCCTCGAAAAGAATTTTGGATGATCCAGACTGGGCTACACCGTGGGACAACGTTGGACACCGAGGGAGAACGTGGGACACCGTTGGACACCGTTGGACAACGTTGTACGCCGTGGGACACCGTGGGACAACGTTGGACGCCGTGGGACACCGTTGGACACCGTTGGACACCGTTGGACACCGTTGGACAACGTGGGACATCGTTGGACACCGTTGGACACCGTTGGACAACGTGGGACATCGTTGGACACCGTTGGACACCGTTGGACACTGTTGGACAACGTGGGACATCGTGGGACACCGTTGGACACCGTGGGACGCCGTGGGACACCGTGGGACACCGTGGGACAACGTGCGACAACGTTGGACACCGAGGGACACCGTGAAATGCGTGCATTTTAGCCTTAATTAATCGTAAGATAGATACCTATGTTAAGTGTATTGTGAGCTCATTCTGTACAACGATACTTATACATCTTGGAACGAAAAAAAAAGATCTCGTTTCCCTTGATTTCCTTGCTGACCATACTTGAAAAATTGCACCCGCGATTTGTCGGTTCGCGATCGCTCAGTTGTTTCAAACTGTCGCGTGACGTACTCGCATGCGCCTATTTTGGGTGCGTGCGGGTCAACGTGCACTAGATAACTCTTTGGATTTGTAAGACGGCCCAAGCACACCTCAGTTTTGGTGACTGTTCGACGACTGTTCGACGTTCGCACCGCATCGCGGAAGTTGTCGTCGCGCCGATGATGCTTGCGAATCTGTTGGGGATTCAGTCGTGGATCTGCACTCCTGTCCGATTGGTACTTCGGTACTCGGTCAGGGACCTGCAATTTCACGTCCTCCGTAATCCTGTTCGGGCCCGCGGGGGTGGGCCCCACTGTTCAGTTGAGGCCCCGTGTCTTCGTAATCCTGTTCAGCGACCCCTCCCCGGGTTCCACTTGTTCAGTTGGAGTGTGTTAAGTTGCCGGCCTATGTGCTGGATCCACGGCTGGATCACCAGTGGATCACTGGCATCATCGGTCGGCGCCATCGACCGCGACGCGTGTGAGCTTCACGAAATGGGAATCGAGAGAAGGTCAATGCTTGGGCTTTCCGCTGATCCTTAGGGTTATCCGGTGCACGGGTGTACGTTGCGTAGGTTTGTTAGCTTTTTCGAGAGATCGTGATCTCATTCCGATTTTTAAGAGAAGCTTATCGAGATCATGTTAGAATTTATAACTTCTCAATATCTTCAAAAGTTTAGTGTCGCAAAAGTAGAATGTTAAACAGTTTAGTACAGCGAGTCGTATGTCCCTTCTGCAAGACACGAAATGGTATATACAATGTCAGTAGCTTCATTTTCTTTCTTTCGTTCCTAGTTGGATAAATGTGTCTTTGATACCGAATGCTGCCAGTAGGATTGCGAATTATTGTACGATATTTGTACTGATCAATGTAACCAACGTTGCAACGTTGTGTGGGAGATAGATGTTGTGTTATGTTTGTTGTACTACGTTTGTAAAGATTAATGTAACCGCTGCGTTAGAGATATATGTTTCGCAGTTAGGCTACGAAACAACTATCTCTTTACGCAGGCCCATGATCAAGTAGAGTCAGAACTCGACATTCTTGCCAATAGGTTGAATGTTGAGACCGATGCATAATGTTAAATAACTCATGGGCGGGTCTCGCGCGTAGTCACCTCCTCGTGGTGAGACCTGGTAATTGGCATCGTTTTCCAAAAATTAATCAGTTGATTAATCTTTGAAAAACAATGCCAAGCTAAGAACTACGCACCAGTCCAGTATGGGTCACCAAAAGCCGCCAAAAGAATTTCGGATGATCTAGACTTGTATAATAAAATTTGAGTTTGATTGTGATTTCATTTAAATATTTTATACATTTGTTTTAGTTTCTATACTTATTATTTATCAAGTTATTTATCGATAGCAGGATAATATAAATGTAACAGGAATATTAATATATGAACGCGAAGACGATTAATGATCAATCCGATGAACATTTATGATCAATTTAATGATCAATCCGATGAATTTATTTTAACTAAGACAGTTTTGTATGAACAAAATACGGTTAGGGTGGGTCTCCAATCGCAGCACCTCCTCGTGGTGAGACCCAGACAATCAGTATTATTTGATATATAATTACTAATTGTATCACTGTACAATAAAGCAATTAACTGTATAACTGGTATAATTATTAATTATATGGTAAGTAATATGAGCTAGTTGGCTGCGATCCTGACTAGGTGTTCGTATAAATGGATCTATGGTATATTACATTAGTGAAATACTTTTGGTACTTAGTCAAGTATAAATAAAAATGGACTATTCTAGAATTAATTAACTCCATTCAAACCTCTTATTGATTTCCATGAATAGGCAGGTTTAATATTCAATTTACCATTTTTTTTAAAAACGTAGCACGGGGTCGTTTACGTTTCTGAATATCATGGTCTTATTTTCTATCATTTATACGAGATAAACTGGTGCCGCCTATGTGTCATTCGGTTTGAGGATTACTGTGCGCCCTGTTGCTTAGGCTGACCTACTTTTGTTGGTGTAAGGAGGTTTGCTCGCGTGCAGGGATATTTTGGTCAATTTTTAATTGTCAATAAGTAAAAAACAAAGCCGAAGACGCAATTGCTTTATTTTTGATTTTCTTGTTTCGGCTTCAGGAACCCTTAAATTTTCCGACTCCTCTAGTCGAACATTTTGTATATGTATTACGATTCAAGTTAAAACTTACAATATTTTACGTGTAAGACTTTTTAACCTTAAACGTCACTAATTTAATTTTAATCTTACAAATGGTAAAATTAATACTCGCATTTTATTATTAAATGAAAATTATTAAATTAATACAAATAATTATTGTTTCCTGTTCACAAAATAAAAAAAAATGTCGAACACTATCTTGGAAATAAATTTTTGTATTCGTACGCAGTTTCCAGTTTGAGGAAGTTTTTTAGATTTTATGAAATCGTTACAAATATCGTACGGTTTTATTAGGAATGGAAGGAAGGTTTCAGGCGAAGATCAACAGGAAGGAGAACAGAGATGCAGTTGGTGCATCGCGTCCTCGATTCGCGCTACTTGAAACCGTACACGCGTGACCTACAGCAACCATATGAACCCTTCTGAAACGTTTAGCGCAAGTGGAAAGAACGGTTCGCTCCAGAGAGATCATTTATCTTTTAACAGGCTGTTCTAACAAGTGTACGGTTCTTTGCGAGAGCTTTCCTCTTCGCATCGACGCGTTTCGCGATAAGTACGTTATTTTTGAGCTTCCATTCGTTTATGTTAAGACAGTGATGCATTTGTTATACGCAGTATAATCCAATAAATTTACTTACTTACATGTTGTCCCTATTCGAATGCAAACGTTTTATTTAGTTACATTTTCGGTCTGTTTGTTTATTTACATTTTCAGTGTGTTCTCTTACATTTATGGATTGCATAAATATATTTCAATACTATTTCTGTGATCAGTGGAATCAATCAATTTCATACGAACAATCATTTATCGAAATAATAAAAAAAAGTTTAAAAAGGACGCCTGCAGATTGAAAAAACGTCGAATCTTGCGTCGAAGCTGGTTGCATAACGCTAGGAGTCAGAAAGAGAGTAATCGCGTGATTAATTAGCAAAATTACTTTTATTGCTTAACTATATTCTAAACACGCAGACGTAGCATACGTACAATGAATAAAAACTGGCAGTGTATGTGAGAAAATTTTCATCCACTTTAAATGCTGGCTTTCCCCGTAACTTGCTTGATTTATATCAAAAGTGATAATGAGTATCTATGGTTTACATTTCATCTAACGAGGAAACATGGGAAAATCTTTCTTCTCATAAGAATATTTTAATGCTACATTTATTTAACGATACGCTTTCTCCTGGTCGCACGATCTCTCGGTGTGTACATTTATTCATTACCTCATCTTCAATACTATATACGAATGGAATTAAAACATTGTGATCAAAGTGATCACCCAATGTATTTGCTTAGAGATTTTATCACGCTTAAAATATTAAAAAATACAAAGCTTCTCCGTTATTTCCTGTGAAGACGAATTCGAGGTAGTTGTTTTCTCTACTCTCAAGGTGTCGCGGCGTAACGTCTATTCACATTTGTCTTCCTGAGATAACAGGAACGACTGGCCCAGTTCCCTTATCTCCAACATATATTTTCATTCACAAATATTCCAATTTTTTAACAAATTCTTGCCCACCACGTATACCTCAAATCTCTTAACAAAACGCGAAGAATCTTCAACAAATCTCGTCGTAACCGTGCTCAGAGCCAGGCACGACGTAATTAGGATCGCAGACAGTGTCCTTGACAGCCTGCTTAACATTAGCCTTGAACACCCTATAGTTAATCTTGCTACTATCGATACTTCCATAAAGGTACATGGCTAACTTATTAGAAATGAGCCAAATATTCTGATCGTATTCATGATCAACCTTGATGTCATTGGGGAAGACCAAGGACAAATTACTAGTCCCTATAACTCCAAGATTTTGTGGAATATATTCCTTCCTGGTGTCCCAACACCAAACAGAGTCTCTGGTCACCATATTGAAAAACATCACTCCGTTTCTATCGATCACGGAACCGGAAGAATGACCATAGTCTTTGGCTCTAGGTCTACCAATCGGCATAAAAAGTTCCGTATTCTCTTCGGCTGTCTTTTTGTCAGCGAGAATAGACGTCGAAACAGCGAATTCCCGAAAGCTGGACATAGGATGGAAGAACAAGGTTCTATCGTCGTGGATATCCACTGGACTCAACGCTATCCCGAAAATTCCATCCGTCCATTGGAATTTTATACCATGGAGTTCGTATTTGGCGGCCAAAGGATCAGGGTAGAAGAAGTGATGCTGAATTCTGAAAGAGGAGTCCTTGAAGAAGTCGTAGACCAATAATCCATAGCGGAACACGTCCGAAGCGTAAGCTACCGCCAAATCACAATTCTCGTTTCTGATGTCCACCACGATGTTCGAGTACAACGAATCTTCCTTTACTTGGTCACTCGGTATAATGTATTTTCTGAGAAGGGTATCTGTCGTTAGGTCGAAGATGAAAATAGCCGGAGGACAGGCTGATTTGCCTCCTTTCGCGATGTCTACTTTGCCCGAGTCTAGGACCCACAAACGGTCACATTCGTCCACTTGCACTCTAAAGACGGAAGTCAGTCCATCGCAGTTACCTGGTAATGAAATAACGTTCGCTAATATTCACATTAAGTATCATATATTGTGCGACAGCATTGTAAGCAACGATATTTAGCGATACGATTCTATCGATATCAAAGCTCTCTCCATAGCAAATGCTTTCTAGTGAGCCATTACACATACAGAATCCAGTCGAATAACATGTAGAAGCGAACACCGCGTGATTCCTTGTGAAAAAATAAGAAAAATATGTAGAATAAAATTTGTTCATTCTCGGCTTAGTTTTCGAGAAAATTGAATTTGAAAGCTTAGCAAGTATACATGGCTAATAGCGGACTGGACGGAACTAAATAATCGACAGGAGGTTACTTAAAAATTAATTTGAAAATTTATCATACGCATGTACTATATACTTGTTATTCGGATCTTGCATGTATTCAAGTACGCTAACCTGGTCGATGCCATCCCCAGTCTGGATAAGGTCTCAATTTGGGACTTTTCGTCTTGGAAGGTTTGGGCACAGTAGCCAACGTAACCGGAATACCCTCTTTCCACTTTGGAAGAGTAATGAAAACCTTATCTCTCCAAATTTCCAGTCCCAGCGGTAGGTTGTTCTCCGCGATGAAGTCTCCGTCGTAAATAGCCGAATCTCGAGCCTCGACGCTGTCGTAAGTATAATCAATCGTGGACCACGCGTAAATCTGTCGAATTATTTGGAAATTTTAATCAAAACAAGTTTATTTATTTGTCTGGATTCTTCATGAAACTTACCAATTCCATAGCAGGTCCAACATAATCGTCTTCGATTTGCCCTCGTCCAGAATCGTAATTAAATCCATGAGATTCCAGTTGATTCACTGAATATGGATCCGTCCTAAGTAAATTTCTTTCTGGTAGTCTGGAGCGAAGCCTTTTCTCGAAAGATTTCGAGAAATATTCCCTCGAGTCCGGCGTCGAGCCATACAGATGATTGTTGTATTCTGGAGTCGTGGGCAATCTCTCCAGCGAATTCTCTTCGAGTTTTGGTGAGTCACAGTTTATGTGGCCAGGAAGCTCATCGTGGCTCGATATCAGGGTTTTGTAGTTCCTTAAAGACTAGAGTATTCGATATTTAGTACCAGAATTCGTGGAAATTATACCGTGTAGCAATTATAGTAAGTACTATGTTACGTAAATTTACTCTTAAAGTTACCAATAATTAAGGTGGAAAATTTCAATTATCAACTGGCTGTTATTATCCTGAAATCCATTCGAGAATGAACTTGGATTACTCTCATTTGGAATTACTTTAGTGTCTCTTACAAGAAGTAATTGTATATTATTAAATTACATCAGAGGGAAAGTGTTCGTACCGAGCGAAAGCCCGAAGGCACGCTTCTTTGGCTGATGGTTCCAAGATCGCGTGAAAGCGCGTTGCTTGTAGGCTGGACCGCGAACTCCTGGAGACCGAGCAGGCACATCGACAGCAGCCACGGCATCACGTTTGCCATGCCTGAAAAGAAAGGAGATTCCGATACATGGGAGGGAATTACGACCTTCGTTAGCCGATTTCTCAACCAAGTTCACGTTGACCCGGTTATCGCGATCGAGCGCAACCGTTTTGCCCCGAGCGACGTGAATTTGATAATCGTTATGCAATGGCTATTGGATAATAAACGAACAGGAGGCAGCAATACGTGGAAAGATCGATGGTATAATTTATTTCTGATGACAGCTGTGAGATCCAGGTTTCAATTTTTTACGCTAATCAATACCATTATAACGTAATTTTCGAGTCTCTGAATTATTTTTACGACAATACGGGTTTTAAAAAATGGTCTCGAGAAGTATAAATCTGAGAGAGAAAAAGAGGACTGAGATCGTCTTAAAGTTTACGTTGAACTTTTTCGTTCGAATGTCAGAGACATTTATTTGACATTTGGCGAAGCAAAGGTAAGCGAATAAAAGTTCGATCGATGATAAGGAATTCATAACGGTATTTTCAACCAAATTGGATCTACGAAAGTCACCGGAGGATAGAACGCGAGTTACGGCTGCAATGGTGCCCTATACCTGGCGATATCGTGACAAGCTTCCACAGTTATCGCTACTTTCCTATCGATACCTCTCTACGGTATAGTTTCTTGGCCAGGTTTATGACTCTAATAATGTCTTTGCAAGCGAGATTCGAATCAAACGATTATTCTCAATGGATAAATTTATAGCCTTCTTTTTAGTTTTTCAGTAAAATATTCAAAATCATTAAAAACCTATTTCACGAAGAAATTGAAATGTTACATTAAAATAGAAGTTTACGGGACATTTCATTTTGCTATTTCATTCCATGTACTTTGTTATTCGTGCTTTACTATTTCATTTAAACGTTTCATTTAAATACACGATGCTTGTGAATATAAAACCTGTGAACAAGATATTTACGCCACTGTAATGTATTATCCAGTAACAAGATAAGCATCTTTTCTCAAGCTGCGTTAATTATAATACAATAATTGTACTACAAATTTACTACAGCTAGTAGAATATTTAAGAAATGTAAAAAATTGATCGGAGAAATTGAAAAGAATCTCATTGAGTACGATGATCATTCGTGATAGAAACTTGTGAATGAAAATCCAGCTTGGTATTAAGTACACCAAAATACGCGTGTCGAAGTTGCATCACCGGTTGTGAGAGACCGTAGTATATAACATGCAATTAACACGAGTACGTTCGCGTCAGCCAGGAAGACGGCGGATTTAAAAGGAAAGCGAACGCGCTCGTAAGTCCAAGATGATTTTGCAGTTTAACAACTTTCAAGGTGACGAGAGCCGCTTGACTAGACTTTCCCTCGAGAAAATCATGAAAACGATCCACTGGAAAATAAATAGAAAAACGATGTTTGTCTCTAATGTCAATTTCTTTGACACGAAGGAAAATCATCCAATTTTTTACTCCACGTAAAATGTCACAGTGTGTCGTTTCCTCGTTGAATGTGTTTTAACGCAAACAAATTTAGAGCAAAAAGAAGTATACATCATTTGACTAAAAAAAAAAAAAAAAAAAAAAAAAAAAAAAAAAAAAAAAAAAA
>JACXIO010003015.1:0-56052 GCA_014737335.1 Bombus polaris
ACAGCGTTAACAATATATACTGGCAGAATATATAGTCTGTTTTTGATAGGCCAGTGTCAGATATCAGTTGTTGCTTTTCGTTGAAATAAATATACCATTATTAGATGCTCCTTTTAACATGCCGATCCGCATCCTTACAATATTTTACAAACTTCAACCTGAAAATGTCGCTAGAAAATAGAAAACGTAGAGCAATTTGAAAAACGCTAGTTCGCTATGAGTTTGAAAATTGTGACGGGGGTCTATGTGTCCTACCGTGCTTTAAAATATATCACACTCAATTGTATTATTAGTTATTGATGTAAATTATTAAAGTTAAAGTACATGCAACTTATCTTTAAGAAAAATTATAATTAAATTATCAAAAACTTCATTTCAATGTGCTTGCGTAGAGAACGGCATTATCCCTCAGACATTGCAGTGCTGTATCGTTTACACGTAATTCGCGTCAAACTCTGTCGTACAGAGAATCAGCCCCGCACAAAATTCAACCGTATCTAAGAGTTTAATATGAAAAAGAATAAATTCCCACGTAAAAAATAGCTAGCTCTAACAGAATATTGAAAATGCTTGTTTAAAAAGTGTACGTTGAACAAATTGTTAGCTCAAAAATTGACGAAGCATGTAATAATGAACGATAGCAGCTGTAGCAGATAATATTAATAAAACTATCGTAGCTTTCCATAATGTAATAAACTATGAAAACTGTAGCATAAAAGATACAGGTTTGCTTTAAGATGATATAAACAGCTATGAACTTGTTAGCTAAACTACTAAAAGCGAAGAAAGAGAAAGAAATAAAAGATAACTGAAAGAGAACAACTTCTCCTCAATTCTTGTAGTTGAATAACCAAGGTCTCCTATATTCTTTCTTACATTCTTAAGAATATCTAGATCGACGAAAACATTCAAATTAGTCGAAAGATATTGGTCCCTTTCTTCCACGAAGCTGATTCTTTCGCGGATATGTGAATAATTTACGACAAACTTAAGAATATCCATTAAACGAACAGAGTTGTCGAGTCTGTTGGCAACTTTATCGTAAACCAGCGCAAGGTAGGAAGGAAGAATGATCCAATAGAAGGGTTAACGCTAAGTAGCTGCGGATTAAAACGGTTAAGGGTCTTCATTGTCATTTGATCTATTGAAATGAAAACTTCTCAAAGAATACTTCTAAGTTAACCCGAAGAACGTTCGCAATATCCTGTCTTCCAGAATCCTACTTTCTCGTTTATACGGGTCAACGTTATTGTGTTTAATTGCTGTTTCCACTGATCTGGGACGGTATATTTAAAATTGTGGATCAACCGACATTATATAATTCAGCTTCGCCCTTCGGATTTATAATTTTCAAAATAAAATTAGTACCGAAGGTTTTCTTTCCAAGCATTCATTTACAAAGATAATTTATTTCTGCGCGATAAGAAGAGGATACTTCTCTTTTATCCCACTTGTTACATTCGGCATTTTTAATCTCTCGATTAATAATGTTTTCTAAAAACCAACTTTCAAACGCTTTAACCGAACCATTCCAATACGATTTGGTGATCCGGAGAATCGAGAGGAAATCGATTGTTGAATGTTTCTAACGATCACATGGCGGAAACAAGCAGAATCATGGCACACCGAATATTCAAGCGGGAGCAACGAGAAGGCGCCGGTAAGGCAAGGTAATCCAATGAAATCTCGTAGCAAGCAGGCAGGTTTCGCTGTTTCCGTCTCCACCAGCTTCCTGCTCCTTTATCGTTTCGTGCTCATCCGTAAAATTGCACATGACTTTTCAAGATGTCATGCTGCAGGAACGTGCGCCATTCGTTCTTGGAATTTCGTCCCCGACTTTCCTTTCTGTCGCCTCAAAACGACTACCACGTACACTTGCGACAACGGGATCAACGCTTTTAATGTGGAGCGAAGAATTTATCATTCGATGACTCACGATCAATTCGTTCGACAACCATTGCAGATTTTCCGTTCGATTTTCCGAGTTTTTCTTTTTTATCTTGCTGTTCGCGTTATCTTTTCTTTTCTTCTTCTTATTTGAGAATTCAAAGTTCTTGTGGAATTAATGCAGCTCGGTAGAAATTATTTTCTTTATCATTATCGAATCCTCTGTATAGAATTTCGAAAAGGAGTTTCACATGATAACCGAAGTCTATTAGGAAATTTATTCGGAACATTCAAAGCGCTAAAAAAGTAGGGAATGAAAGTAAGAGAGAAACAAAATTTTGTAATATTTGTTACGCGGTCAGAGTTTGGAAAGTCTGAGGATGGAATGACGGTAGAGAAGTCGAAAATGTCCTGTGAAGGAAATCGAGTTACGGCTTGGTTCGAGTATAACTTCCAGTCGTTTTCAACGAACGATTCAATAACTCTCTGACAGCTCGTTCTCGAGTACTTTAATTTTTGCGTCTCTGTCTTCGATAAGAAGTTGCAAACTATGTTTATGTAGCACGAAATTCTTTTTCCGCTCTCAGTGGGCGTATGTCGATTTAACGAGATATCAAACTCCAGAAAACTTACTTTATGCAACTACTAATATTTTTTCGCGTTTATTTATTCCAATCAAATAATTGTACAATCATCGTATACGAACCATAAAAATCATAAACTCGTAACGTAATTCTTTCTGTCAAATTTCTTGCCACGTGCCTTCAAGAATAAATAAATCTCGACATACACAAAATTATTTATCGTTCCTCGAAAAATTATCCTAGGAAAAATAAAAGATACTATAGCGCGTAACCCTCAGAATGGCTAATTACGAAGGCAATCGGTAGGTACGCGTAGTAATGAAACAAGGGTGTCTTTGGGTCAGTAAATAACGAGAGAGTCAGCGTGATGCGAGTCCAGCAAAAAGCACGCATCAAGAGCGGAAATCAAAAGGGCGACAGAGGAAGGTGACAAAGGAATGGGCATGGCAGTGAGGGGGGGGTGGGATCGCTGGATCATGAGGCATGATTTCACGGGACGGTGGTTGGCTGAGTGTCATGCCATCGGATGCCGGAGCTTGTGTGCTTCATGTATCATGTATGGAGGGTGACAGAGTTTCAGGGAAGAGTAGCGCTGGAAAGGGAACGGAAACTGGGAAAAGCGTTTCCACAGACTGCCACGAAGAACACTTGATTCGAAAGCAGATGTCACTTCCGAAACACACGTTGCTCCGCTGTGTCCTGCATATTTATCGTTCGAAAGAATTCGTTAGTTACTAAAGCAGAAATGACATTCGTAAATGTCTTGTATCGTAATTTGGTTAACCATTAACAAATAACCACGCAACCTCATAGCTAACACAATTACGTAATGCATTGCATTGCGATTATTTTGTGTCACGAATGAAACATATATCGTTAGTACTGCGATAATTTCGTTCAACATTTTAAAAAAAGACTAGATTTCAAAACAGGTTATATCAATATGTTACATCGTTTGAAGTTACCGGCATTGTTTAACATTGATAAATTCATCTCTTTTATCGTATATGATCGATATATATTATAAAGAAAGGCATAGAGTGAACTTCGAAACCATGACTTTTCACCACCCTTTAAACATTATCTCATTTTCAACAAATTTTCACGAAAGGTAGATATCGATCTATGTTGCACAAACACATATTATACGTTCCCTTGAAATTTAATTAAATTTCCAAAAGTCTTCCATTCACAATTAAGATCCACTCGCGTTATCAAACGGTACGTCCAATGAAATGAACTCGATATTATTTCAGTGTATGTGAAATATTTCACCGTGTGTCTATAGAACACGCTGGTCTTAAAATACGAGTACGTCGGTTAAATAGGGTTTTTCCCTCGGTTGAAACAACCCTCCCGCACAGCAAGAATTTAATTCCGTTAATATGGTCTTTACGTGTTCGCGGCCCGGTGAAGAATTTTCACGACCCACGCTTTTTTAACGTCGGATTCCTCGTTAATTTCCTCGTGTTTTACCGTAAAATTGTTTATTCTTCCCAGTGAACGTTCGTAACCGTTGTAATAAGCGACCGGAAGGAGGTGGAAGCTACCGGGTTAAAAAGTAAATAACGTCGTATTTAGGAACTATCGCGATACGGCGGCTCTGTAATGGGGTGGACGGTTCATTTTTTAAAAAAGGACTTTGAGAACAAAGAGGAAATTCTAGACCGCTGATGGTTCATTAACAATAGCGATTCCATGGTTGGAATCGTACTTCCAACGCGTTGTTACCCTATTTAAAACGTTTTTTAGTAACGATACGTAGCACGATTGATCCAGCTATGGATCTAGTCTGTGACTATTGTGAAGCGCTTATGCAAGTTATCTTTTAGAAGAATTAAAGTTAAAGTGTTGTCTAATTGAGTCTACATCCTCTACATTTTCTGAAGAATTTGTTGGTTAAAGCTCCACCATATATTACTTAATATAAGATATTATCGCTTTATTAAGGTAAAGCTTCTCTGATCGTTTTATTCTTCCTTTAATCGTAAGATACGTGTTTCTATACAAATACACATATGTATGTACATATTCAACTATTTGAATGAATTTTTCTACATGCAGAATTTACACTTTTATAATTCCTTTTTGAAAAATATTCCATGTTTCTCTATGAGGAATACTTTTGATCTTTTGTTAGAAATATTAGTTTCCCCTTAACCATGATGTATGTAGTTTTTAAATTCGCGCATCGATGGATTCGTTTAAACGGAAAAACTTACCATTCCGTTGAATGGAATATTTAAAATCCTTTTTCGGGATATTTCATATTTCTTTTCAATAAAAAATTTTCGCGTTTTCCCGTAAACCATTTATAAAGGGGTTTAAATTCAAAGATTAATTTTATATTTGGTATTTTTGATTCGATGGTATATATCATCGTCACCAACTAAATATTCGATTCGTAAAATGATCCTTATTTCTTAATGTATACAAGATTGAAAATATCTATTCCTATAGCGATGTTTTCCAACATTGACGAAAATGAACGCGTACTCCGATTGCGTACAGACCCATAACATTGCTTAACGAAACAGCGCGGTTTAACCTCAAATTAATTTATATCTAGCCAGAAATTCATTATCGTTACATTATTAATTAATTGCTATTATTTAATTAAGTACACATTCGAGCGAACGGTTTGCTCGTTGAATTATGAATGAACAGAATAACGTTAAATGAAGTACGATCAGTTGGAAAACTGCATCGGCTGGAAAAATATATTTTCTACGTCTAATCGGAGCAACGGTTTCACCAATTTAAGCGGTTCTGTACCAAATAGAATGTGCCAGCTAAAGCAGCTAATCAGAGAATGGGTGTCAAAGCCTCGTGCTCTCGACTCTCTGGCGCTTCACTCACGCTCCATGGAACACATTCATGTCAATCCCAGACACCATGTGTGCGTATGGGACTTGTCCCAAATTCCCTAGAACTATTGCACGTGCGTTCAGCGTGCAGAGAAGTGCACCACTCCGTGTTGATTAGGCGCGTCCGCATTTCCTACGGACGCATTCCCGTGACCATATGCGTACTGCTATCCGGAAACACGCAGAAGAAAATAGACTTGGAAAGAGTTCGAATACCGAGCCGAATGACCTGAAACTTCTAGTATCTGAATTTATAGGCGGGATTTGCTGAAATTATTCTGTTACTGCCATAATGAAATTCGAAAATAATCGCGAAATCCAAAGAAGTATTGCCACATTTGAGAAATCTTAGAAATTTATACTCATGTCTATTTATATAAAACAAATGTGTGTGTGAGATACTCGATAGAATCACATATCATTGCGAACAGTGTTTACCGCGCATTGGAAACCTCGCGAAAACGAAAACAAAGAAAATTATCATCATCAACGTAATAAGCTATTTTTCACATTATCATCGAGTTCGTGGTAGTAATTACGATAAAAGCGGATTTCAATGATCCTCTGTATTTAACAGCTCTTTCGTGTTCCCATCATTATCGTATTTTAAATCTTCCGTCTGTATACTTTGGAAGCTCTAGAAAATTCTGTGTCCGCGACGACTCATGCCAACGCGTAATAATATTACTTTCTGTATAATAACGTTAAATTTGAATTTGTCCCTGTTCGTAAGGCAAAATCATGGACCCTTTTCACCAAATGCAAACGAACCTCACCTTGAAAAGGGTCTATGAACGATGCGGTAGCCTGGTTATAGTCATGGAAATCTCGCTCAAGGACCGCTTTCAGATGTTTCTTCTGCTTGCTTTTTAATGCGACGATACTCGTCGTGCACGCGGCTTCTGCTAATACGAAGATAGTCAAACAAGAAAAATCGTTATTTCAATGTAGTGCCAATATTGTCATTTTCGACTTATCGAGCTCGTTCACGTTGTTTTCAATTTCTATTTTCTTCGTTAATATGTAGGTTTTAATAGACACAAATTTCAATTACTTTTACTTTCTCGTTTCTTCTGTCGTATTTGTAAGCCATTGTACGTCGATTTCTTAAAATCAAAGCACGATCGTAAATCTTGTCATTGACGATATTTCCATACGGCAAGAGATGCCACAAAAAGGAAGAAGAAAATTAAGCGAGGCAACGAGCGTAAGTAGTAGCCAAGCTGGATCCATTAATCCGTTTGATTTTCTGTTCGGTTTCTTTTCTCCCGTCGTGTTACGTGGACCATCTTCGTTGGATCGTTACCGATCGTTGTTTTCAAAAAAAGATCACCGTCCCTGGTCGCTCGTTAGCAACGGAGATCCGATCCAGCGTGAAGCAAAAACAGCTATATATGATCCGGAATGACAAGGCTGACATTTTTCTGATCTTTCGAAAGAAGAGATTAAAAGGAAGGATCGACGAAGAAACGATGTAAGTAGGAAAGCTAAAAGTAAATCGACCATGTATCTTCGTTAATTTGATTTTACGATTCCTCTTGCCTTCTCGCGTCGTGCATTATAAATCTAGAAACGGTATTAAAACGTATCAAAAATATCAAGGTTAATATTTCAATTTTTGAAAGTTTTACTGTGAAACGATCAGTCAAGAACGTCAATGCCAATAAACTATTAACTATTTCTTGTCGATCGAAAGTTCATCTTTGTCGTTCCTTTCCTCATATACGGGTAGTTGTAACCTTTTCTTCGGATAAGTTCTACCAGTGCAAACTTTCCCCTCGTTTTC
The DNA here is from genome assembly GCA_014737335.1 of Bombus polaris. Lineage (NCBI taxonomy): Eukaryota > Metazoa > Arthropoda > Insecta > Hymenoptera > Apidae > Bombus > Bombus polaris. The sequence goes on from JACXIO010003015.1 coordinate 7,125, forward strand.
CAATAACTTAGCTAATAGCTCAGGGGAATAGCTTGACCAATAATTGCTTGGGTGCTATTAGTCCTCGAGATTTATTTTTCCTCAATGAAAAGGAATTCTTCCATTCTCCTTAATGTTTTATTGTCGTGTCGATATTTATATCTAGTGGGAATTATTGAAGTACTTTGTTGCCATTTCTAAATACTTTTATTAATTACCAACTTTTTGAAATATTTATAACCATTAAATATCAAATACTTCGTTCGATCGTTGAAACTGAAAATTGCGTATTAATCCTATCGACACATCAATCTTCAAAAATCCTCCGATCTCTTCCTTTACGTAAGCACATTCATACCTTATAGCTATAATGTTCCTCAACAAACGCGATAAGCTTCCACGATCCAACATACAACCGAAGCAATTAAGGGAGTTAAAGCTCATGCGGGCCATTTAGCAAGCAACCCCACGTAAGTTAAAATCTCGACTGGCGTAAGGCATTCGCAAGTTCTCTCCATATTCGAGTGAAAGCCGATGCAACTCGAGACCGATTGCTCGAACTAAAACGCAACACCAGGGCAAAGAGAGATAGAAACTCGCGTCTTGCATTGGCGCACGTGACTAGATGCAGTTTACTCATTCGGCATTCCAAACACTCAAAACTCGAGTTAATCGTCGGGAGGTAGGTCGATGGAAAGGGTTAGAGAGCGAGATAGAAAAGAAGGAGCAAACAAGGAACGTTGAGAACGAAAAGGATGACCACGAGGAACGGAGAAGGATGACGGGAACGGGACAGGAAAGGGAAACGGTTTGCTATCGGCAAACTCCACAGCCTCGCGAGTTTACTGATTTACCTGCGATGGAATTAGGTCGAGTTTGTGGACCAGCGCAATTCGTTATATGATGCTTATGGTCGCGAGAAAAATGTTAAAACGCGATGGTTAGCCTGCGGCTTTAGGGATGTCAACGAGTGTGCAGGTTGTCCAGGTTTCATTGGATGTTTCAGCAATTGTATAGGATAGAAGTATGTATACATACCTGTATCTCGTATATATCTCGCTTACATCGTGGCGTTAGCGTACATACAATTTTTTAAATATTAGATTGCTCGGAAAGTTGATAGAGTGTATAATAGCGGATACCATTTTGTCTATAGATGCATACTACATACTTTACTGTTAGAAAAGACATACGCGAACATACCCAGTAGCTTTTAATTAATGACTTGTTTAGGATATAAGTCCAATGAAATTTATGAAATCACGTGGAAAGTGGCAGAACAAAAAAAAGAGTAATGGTAGTAGATGCTTACAGAGTTAAGTGCCATCGACATCGTGAACTCTGTCCACTCTGTTTCAGTCCAACGCGTTAAGATGTATTATCTTTTGCTTAGCCTTCTCTTTCAATAAATAATTCCACGTATCATATTACGTTATTCTCAGAGCTATCGCAGTTTTTCTAGAAAGTATTCTGTGACATATGTAGCCTACAATGTAGCTACAATATCATTCGCATGTTTCTTTATTCTTTGACACAATATAGGCTGAAATGATAGAAAAGCCACACGTAAGAAATTTGCGTATTTACGAAATATATCTATAATATCTAGACTGCTAGGAATATTGATATGCGTACTTCTAATATTTCACCGTATAACCAACGCTTGTATCAATGAGCATGATACATTTTAAAATACATTTTTTACGATTTGAAAACGAATTTTTAATTGCATTTCGTACTTTATATTCTATTTCCATCCTTTATATCGGTAAATCTGCAATCTGAAAAAAGAAATCGAGGATCGTGTTGTTTATCAGTAAAATACTTGTTTCAGTAATAGTTTTTGACTACTTTTTTAATATGGACTAAATGCTTTGCAAAAATATGAATTGGAAGCTGAGATTTAGTTTTTAGAGGAATATACATTGAATTATTTAATAATCCGACATAGATTTTTAGTCGATGAAATATTATTTGTATATCACTAAAAATTTAAATACACTTTTTTTCAATCAGTTAAATAATCCAGGTTTTCTAAAATTTATCGTATCTTTGCTCGAAATATACGGGACAAAACTCATTGGAAATATAGCTTCGCAGGAATTATCTTACTCTGTAAATTTCATGTCTAATAGAAATATAAAGTAATAACGTTGCATCATATCTAGCAATGTATTTCAAAATGGTCGAAATTAACGATTGGTCGATTAAATAATAGAACAATTTCCTCTATTCGTTAACCGAAAAACTCTTGCTTCTTTTTCATTTCTTCTATTATATCAATATTTTCATACGATATTTTGTCAAATTCTATCTTCTATTTCATTCTGTTGGAACTGAATGATCTATGTACGAAGATTTCAGTTTGGAAAACAATCGTAGAGACATTCTTTCCATGTTGCACGTATATCGATCTTCTTTTAGCTCGGTCACGTATGTATACACTGGCGTATCGTCGAAACAGGCCAAACAGCTAACGAATCGTTGGCGCAACTGATCACGACATCACCTGTCAGACAAACACTCGTTTGTTCCTCCGCTACTTGGAAATAACCATTCGAATGTTCCCATCACATTTCTGTGTTTGATATTTGATCACGCGTAGAAAATATTTTACCGTAAAATCATTGGGGTGTAATCAAAGAGTTCCTAACAAAAATGACCATTCATAAACTTTCGTATATTTTTAAAAGAGCAAATGATTACTCTGACATCTCCCATGTTCGTTCGATAGATCCACATAAGAATGGACTACATCCTAAAGAATTGAAAGAAGAAAAAGATAAAAAATTAAAAGAAACCAAGGAGATCTATACTCTAACTCGCGTATAATCAGGTGACAGCAATCCATATAACAAGATTCTCAGTCGACCATGGGATCTCTTGTCTTTCGTCCGGCTGTTTTGGCTTTTAAATTTAATCGAACCCGTCGTGAACATGTCGTGGACCGGAGAGATGCCATGAGAAATTCATAGGCGGACAGGAGGCGGAAAAATAATTAAAATCAATCGACGAAGGTAAAATAGAAAGGGTATGGGTGTAAGGTATAAGGTGCATGACGGCCGGGAAAAGCGAGAATAAATACCCACCTAACGAGCACGGAAATTGACGGACCCGTTTGAGGGTGCTTCAACCTCCAGCACTTCCCATCGGGGACGTTGGAGGTCGAGCGATACCTTTGTCCCTCGTTAAATTCCAAAGGCGACGATATTTTGCCCTGCACCCACCCCTTCGATCACCTTTTGCCCCGTTCTTTTCAATCTCATTCTACCGATGACATTCCACCCAGCTTGCGGAAGAATAAGAAGAGATCTGGAAATGTGCCACCAAAATCGAGGAAAATGTCACCAGACCCGAATTACCGGCAGACGTTGAATTATTAGATGCTCGCTCCGTCTTAATTGCAGCTAGAATAGTATATATGCATACGACGCGATGGTGTTATTGCCGAGGGTGTGTTTGCCCAAGATTAATGATATCGAGAATTGTGATTTCTCTCAGGTGGTATTATATCTTGTGTCACGCCTGTGGAACTTGCGGAGACAAGTGAACGAATGATTTTTTTATGTATGTAAGTTCGGGAAGGTGCATTGTAGTCCAGCGTTAATTGGCTGCGATATAATATCAGTGATTTGGTTGGAGTTATTTTAATCATTTCTTGAAATCGAGCGAAGTGAAAAAAAGTAAACGGTAAACTTTGTGACCGAGAGTTCAATTTACTTGACGAAATTATTAACGAACTATGAGATTATCGCGATAGAAATTTTCTCAGCTGTACTCGTTCCTCGTACTCCCTAATTATTGTTTCTATCAAATATCCCTGCAACTACATCAATACGAAAACTTGAATTGATTCGAACGGTACATTGTAAACTAAATATAATTGCTTCTGATAATCAATAACTAAATTTCCAATTAATTAATAATTCATGACGGAATATACGATAATTAACGGTAGCCGTCGTTATTATTATCTACTTCATTATTAAAAATAGCAAAGTTATTTACACGAACTGTTATTAACTTAAACTTTCTAAATTCTAAACAATTGTTTCATCTCATTCATGGTTAATCTAATCAATAGTTGTTTAATGGTTGTCACGACTATCTTAAACAACTGTTTCGTATAAAATTTACCGTTTCCATAAAAATTTACGTAGCTTGGTAGCGGTCTTTTTACGCCATTTCCTATTTTTAAACCTGATTTACAGACCGTTTATTAAATCATTGAAAAACGACATAAAAAATTTGATCGTTCGCATACCTTCTTAGGAGTGACTCTCGATGACAACTGAGAGAAGTAACGCAATGTGCTATTTCCATAAAACATTACGACTTATAAGGGTCGTATCCGCAGAATCTCATAATGCAACATCCGTGCAATAAAACCAACGAGGCAACGACGTTCGCCATAACCAACTACTAGTATCGTTACAACTTCAAATTTAAAAAGAAAAAAAAAAAAAAGAAGAAGCGACGATACGCGGACTTGATATTTCTGGTCATTTTAAAGGTTATCTATGCATTAACATTTTTGTTATATCTTAGTTTAAAAAGGTAAAGCACATGAAACGATCTCAGCTTCCTGAATAATAATCGTGAAAAATTCTCTTGTAAAGGGAGTTGCGTTATTATCGTATGGTTTGCAAATTTTATGCATTTCTCGATAATGAAACTGTTTATGAGATTCGATGATAGCGGTTTTATGGTAAAATGGACTATCTCGTTCTTTTTTTAGAATAGGGAGTTTCGTGTTTTTACGAGGTAACAGCTAACTTTGCGAATATGTATCGAACTTATCTCGATTTTTCAAGCATATGTTATCTAATTCATGTTCCATAGATACTAAAAGTACTAATTTATAATTTTATGTTTAAATTGCGACAGACGATCCACCGCACTTTATATTTGTAAAAATCGACAAATGTTTTTAATCAAGGAATACAAATTTATAAAAGAAAAAGATCGTCTTAAGAAAAAAGATGTTAAAATAAAAGAGCAAAAGAAAAATTAATGATTAGAAATTAAAAATTTCGATTACTTTATTATCACCATGCTCTACTATTCAACTAGGCTATATAGTCAAACATCCTCTTCTGTTTACTCTCGAATCGATCAAGCATACTCCAAGGAGAATAAAAGACTCCCAATCTGCCGATGCTTCTTTAGCATCGTCAATAACGGTGTTCATCGGTTAGTGGTGTAATAAAAGCAGCAGGCGGTTACTCGAGCCTCTTTGTTGGCTAAAAAACCATCGAAGATCAGTGTGTGTACCCTTACTATACACGAGATTGTAAAACGTTCGGCCGTCTAATGAGAAACAGTACGAGACGAATTGCTCCGAGACTTTGGGAACCCTTTCACAGGTTCTTCGAGGTATACCAGCTTGGTGGGAGAGGCTCAGCTTTATCCCTTTGTTGGGAATTATCGAGTAAGCCGTGTTACTTGGTACTCTCTAGATTAAATCTTAGCCCGTTTCGCTGGACTATGCGAGCGGGAACGGCGACGGAAAATTAAGCGAAACCAAGTTGTTTCCGCGTCGAGATTTTCGAAGTCACGCCGAATCAAGTCTCGAGGAAGTTCTAATTAATCCTGCTCAGGAATTAATCTTCGAAACGACTGTTATCAACGTGGAAGGAGTATCGAGAAGTTGTGGCCGTCAAATGTAGAACGACACGCACGAAAATAGAATTATTTGTTATCTTGCGGATCGATTGAAAACAAATACATGTAGTATCTAAAATGGGTTTAGAGTAAGGACAAGTAAGGATGTTTTATTTGTTAACAAGTTGATATAGTTTGTGTATTTAATAACGATGAATATAATGATAAAGCGTGACAGATTATTCAGTGATAAACAATGTCAACGTGTTCGTTCGGCTTAGCGGCTTTGTACATCCGACCTCTCGACGTGTGCTTTTAGAATCTTCAAAAAGGACTACCTTGACCTTAGCTCATTTCTTGGTCCTCTCGGGGAGACGACCCCCACTACGCTCGGATCACGCCACCGTTCGCGCCCATGATCACATATGCCGCATTCTTTTGAAACAACAGACGGAAATCGACGCTTCTGGAAGTCGCTGCTTGGCGACAACTGTGTGCTCGTCGATACATTGTATGCCCCTCGTTGGACAGATAGGGCGATCCGCCTGCGACATTGTAGGACCGCGAGCGACGGTCAGAAACGCGACCCATACTAAAACCTCGCAGCGTAACAAAACGTACACCCCCCTCTTTTTTGATACTACATGCATAGCTTTTTTGGATTTGTAATTTGTAATTGAAACCTTAAGACAGATAAAGATTAGTCAATATTTCATAGATTTTCATTTCAGCGAGAGATGTGATAAAACGATAAACGCAAATCGCCTTATTTTTGTGTTAAACTCGATGTTAAGTTTAACAAGGAATATATTCGGCGTCAATTTTGACGAAACTTTGCGTTGTTCGCTGAAGAGGCAAACTTAAGGTACACGTATCTTCGTTGAACGGCGGCCATTTGAGTTTAAAGACGGAGGTAAAATTATCCTCAAAAGCATTAGCATGCCTCAACATAATGTCTTACAAATTACGAAGAACGTAGGGGAAACTGTAAAGCAAGAATTGCCTAACTTTTACACGGTTTATAGACAAAATAACTTATGTTTCTCGAAAATTTGATTCATGGATTGAAACAAAAGAAAAACATGAACGGTTTCTGAGGTACGATATACATATGCATTTAAACTCAGGACTCAGAAGTTATATTGTATTTAAAAAAAAAAACAAAGCTGAACGAGCTCTAGAAATTTCCACAGAATTTCATAGGAAAATCTGGTCTGAACCAATACTTTTGTTCGTTACTGTATGTGACGAACGCATGAGTTCCTCTGAAAATGAGGTATTTCATAGAGTGAAACACGGCCACACGTTTCGCACGTACGCAACACAGACGCGAAGCTCGGAAGCAATAACGAGTCGCAAAGCGGAAAGCGAAGCAACGGATGTGCTACCGATTACGTACACTCGGAATGTTCGTGCCAATTAGGACACTGTAAGGACAAGAACGTCGAGACATAGACGATCTCTGCCCTTCGGTGTCTCCCTCGGGCTCTATTCCCCGTATCCTCGCTCTCTAATTAGTCTGCCCGATAAACTCGATTACGGTGTTTCCAGTTGCTCTCCTGAAACCCCTTTCCTCATATCCTCGCTCGTACTGTCCATTCAACTGGCCAACGATGCATACGAGACGTTTCTTCTCTCTTCGCAAGCAACCATTATTGTTTATCGTCGCATTTTCTCCACGTTTGAGTCGCTCCTCTCTCAACCTTCGTTATTCCTTTTTTAGCTCTATTTTTCTCTGTATTGTCTAAAAAAATTCGTCTTGCGCGAGATTTGGAACGAAGAACTTTTTCGTTGAGACAGAACGTCAGCTATAATAGATGGTATTCTATCGAAGAATTCAATTGACGTGAAACGCGTCAGTAAGATTTTAAGAGAATCAAGCAAAGTCGCTCGGTTCCTTGAAAATGAAGTGTCGGGAGCAGGAAAGGTGCTTAAGCCGACCTTGATGTACTCGATTCCCTAGGACAGGTGAATTGTTCGCAAGCGGCAGACATTAAAGAACCATTTTGGGAAACTCGTGAGACAATTCACCCTACGTCCTTTAAAATATTGGTGAAGTTTCAAAAGTGGCGGCTCTACGGTCCCCTGCCCCGCCCCTCCCCCGAAACAAAACTCTCCGACGCCATTGTTCGTGGAAACAGGTAACTTCAAGGAATCGCCATATATATTTTCAAGCCAGGGCAATGCGCGTGGTCTGGCTACGTTTAACTTTACGCTATTCCGCTATCTTTTAGCCACCTATACCATCGTTACGAATCGTCCGCTCCTTCTCGATCGACCTAATCGCGAAGAGCGCTGAAGAAAGTTTCGTGAAATATACGTATCGCTTGTTTCGGCAACTTTCGAATTAGTTATGAACGACACTGTGGTGGAAGGAACTGAGACGATAAGCTGAGTTAGGTATTTTATATACGAGAGGTGTAGCGAAACGTCTAATGTAGCGTAAAAGACTTTTACCTTATAGAAAAATGACTAAAAAGTTCTTTGACAAAACCTTTTCGTCTATTTAATCGCTTGTGTAGTATTGCTTACCATTCGATAAACAATGCTAAAATGCACGCTGTTACAATGCGCATATATATAAATTAATCTTCACAGTTTAAAAGTTTGCACGAGTCCTTAAGCGACCCAACACGATTTGACGATCTTTCGACATTTGACTTTACGTATTACGTATTCCGTTTCTTTCTTCGGCTATCACATTTTTTCTACTCTCTCCTTCCTTTTTCTTTCACTTTTTCACACTTCCTCACACTTTAAACATTCACTCTCCCATACCTCATTCGACATTCTACCTATTATTCACTCCGTTGAACAGTTGCTCCGTATGCTATATAATTTCTCTATACACGTACATTCTGCTCTCTCGTTTCCTATTCATGAAATAATGTATTAACTGCTGGATACGCCGTATGTATCTTTATCACGTTTATATATGTTCAATTTGCATTTATATGCAAATACTGGCTCTCTCTATTCAATCAAACTCGAGATGTGTGTGATAACAATCATTAAATTGGTATATTTAAGTTTGACAATTAAATCCCATGAACGATTGCATGTATATATATATAATATATGTTTCAATTTACAAGTTAAACTTACAGTTTACGAGTTGGCGCGGTACGAATTTTCCGCGCAACTTCATCAGAGAAAATTAACCGATTTTTTCTTCTTATCTATACTCTATTCGAGACTCGTGGTATGAAAAGAAAAAAGATTAAATTCTCAGATCAAGTTAAAGGAAATAGATACCAGAGAGTCGTTGATAAAAATAAAATTAATAAAGGAAGGAGAAAGAGGCTGGCAAGGCAGCAGCCCTTGTGTACGATATTCATTTATGTCAGCAGCCACGCTCCTTCGAGTGCTCTTCCGATTTCCCCTCGTTTCATTAAACGACTGTCTCCGCGTCCTAAAAGTATATTGGCCTCGGTCAATTACACCAGAGGACCGTTCATTGTGACGCGTCGCGGACCAGCGAAATTACATCGATCTTTCGCGTTCGATGAACCCGAAGATAAATTTCCTCGCGAATCACTCTCCCTCTCGTGTAATACGTGTGTATAGGGTGTTTCAAAAAGGATGCAGGTTATTCTATGTTAAAAAATAAGTCGAAGACGAGAAATAGAGATTTTTCGTCTGAAGCCTGTTTTCGAAAAAAATCGAGTTTTCAAATTTGTCAAGTACACGCGTGCATTTAGCTAGCAAGTGCGCACGGTTGCAAATAGAGGGCCGGCAACGTCCAGTTGAAATTTAACTTTCCTGAAAACGAGGTCTTGAGCAAAAGGCTTTATCGTTCTTCTCCGATCTATTTTTAAAGTAATCTTCTGTTTGATAATACCATACGTCATGGGACACCCTGTGTATTCGGATGGTTGTCTCTTTCTCCCTCTCTCTGTTCGTTGTTCTATTGTCCAGGGCCTTGAACGTATTATTTAGAGTCGAGTCAGCCATCGGAATCGCCCTAAATTACGCATTATCTCTTACGGGAGAGAAGAGGCTCCGGTGCTGACTCGTCTCGAAATACATACCATTGTCTCGCACGAGCGACGAGATTACGCGACATGCCGTTTGCTCCTAACTAACCTATACATATACATGATCGAGTCGCGTCGTGTCGTCAAAGGTTGATCGTAGACGGAGAATTGGATGTCAACCGTTCGACTTCCGTCGCTGATTGATGACGGTGTGCCGCGATACTAATTAACGGGAATCGGTTCCCGTTATTCTCTTAACGGTTAATGCATCGAGTATGGATCGTTCCTGTGATATGTATAGCTTTGTTTTCAAAGATCGTATCTTACTTTATAAATGGAATATCGTTGGATTCCGAAAGGAAATACATATACATGTATATTAAGTTTCTCGGTTTACTACACCGCGAGAAATCTTTGGTCGTCTACAACGTTTGATCGCCACGTCACAAAGACGAACAATATATTAAAACGCTTGAAACTTTAAATATAAGTTCGCGTTCGGCGAAATATCTAATTGCGAAGTGCGTATCCTTTCACGTGACTTATCGTTCTTCTTTGTGGCGAAACGATTTGCGACGCAAACACGAAACGAGTGTCGACGCAAGGGTTGTACCTGGTCGATGAACGACGAAAGAGAAGGAGTTTGCTGACAGATAGAGAGAAGGAAGCCGTAGGATAGCAACGTAAATGTTCTCCTTTGATGTAGTTCGTCTATCGGGCCGAACCAGCGTTCCTTTTTGCCCGCCACGTTCGCTGTGTTCGCCAAGAGAGTTTCTAACGTCTTTCCCATTCCTCTCCTGTTCCAGAGCTTCTCGACCTCCGGTTAGAACGAAAGGAGCAACGTTCTCTATTATGTTCACCGATAAGACAAGGATCGCGATGCGTGTACATTCACTCGGTGCGGTAATCCTCGTTGCGGCCTGATAACCGAGCGTTCCGCGATTCCGGCCATTATTGTCGAGACCGATATCGATACAGATCGTAATTTGTTGTTGCTATGCGTCTTGAATGTGTCTCGAGATTTACTGCATTTCCATTATCCCTACGCCTAGATTTATTGTTAATCGATTAGTGGTAATCACGTGACATTGTGGCATGATTTTAGTTTGCCAGGATTGTTTGATTGTGCATGCCATGTCTAACGATAAGTATAAATACACACATATACATATTACAATACAAACATATATATATAGAGGCTAGCCACCCCTGAGGGAAAGTTCGTGGAGAAATAGATTTCTCCCTGTAATTAGAACAAAGACTGTTTGTCTGTTTGCTTAACTAAATCCTAAGATTTATAGCAGGTCCTCAGGCTAGCCGAACATTTATTGTGGAGATGCGAATACCTGAAGAACACATTGAATACCTGAAGTCACATTGTCCGTTAAACAGAGAAAGTCCTTTTGTTTATCCTCGTTTGAACTCTTAGGGAGTTTACATATATCTATTATATTATATATATAAGCTAACGAACAAATTGTGAAAGGAATACAATGAAAATGATATAGGAGCAAAGTAATGCTATAATAGAAATTTTTTATCAGGCAACTGAAAAACGAGATTGGATAAATTTTTGTACTTAATGCCTTATTTTTGACAGCATATAGGTTTCGTCAGGCTTTGACCGGAAGACGTGAACTTTCGCTCAAAGGATTTGCAATGTGAAGTTTGAATTAAATTGTGGTTCGTTTGATAAAGGATTTATGTGTAGGGGTGGGTTGGTTCAAATTTTGATGAAGTTGAGAGAAGTTGAAATGTGATTTATGCAATTACGTTTTTAGTGTTACTTTATAAACTTCTCTTTGCTATCTTTATTAAAAGCAATCCATATGTATATATTTTCAAAGTAAATTCGCCGTCAAGAAACAACTACAAATCTATTGAATAGAAGTGCTGCGAAAGGAAAAATAAACGAATCTGATCTATATTACATTAATGCGGATGATTTTTATTAATTTTACTGATTTAGGGAATTTAATTAAATTTTAAAAGAGAACTGAAAGAGATTAATTTAAAGTGGTATTATTCTCTCGTATATTTTAATTTAAATATTTAACGTATTAATATTAAGGAAATTAATTGCGATCTTCTACATGGTTTATATATCTAGCAATAAGTATCTAATTTATTTCAAATTGTCTTTATTTAAATAATAATTTCTGAATTACCTACAAGGAAATGTTTCATCGAACATGACACTCTTCGTTCAACTGATTAATACCATGAAACATACACAATCGACCAACAGTACAATATCTGTTTCAATAGTTTACATTCTATGTAAATAGTAACATTCTGTAAGTTACGTACGTTCCAGATCATTAATTCCCCACAAATTACTCGTAAGTTAAATTACTGCTAAACCGTTATTATCGTCGAAACAAGTACAACTACAAGTAACAATAGTTATCACGTATGAAACGAATGACGGAAATTTTCAGGGCATACAGTAGAAACTTTTCATTTGAAATCACAATTTTTATCGTGCAATTACGTTGAAAATATTTCATATTTCAAGTTTTGAATATCAGCTATACCGTTGAAAACTAAATTATTCCCCATGGATAAATTTTGAATATTTCAATAAATTGTTTCGTAATTGGTGCGCGTGTAATGAGTTCCTGTTTCGACATGAACGCGAAAGCGAACTGCAAAGTATTTATTAGAAAATATATTAATTATCCTAATACAAGTTCGAAGAGAAGGAATTTAATATATATGAAACAATGAATCTAATTTACTTTGGTACTTAAATGATATCTATAGATACGGGCAACGAATTTTCATAAAATCAAATCATCATATACATGTTAATAAATTTTATTCGATAATTTTGTCTAACGTTGGACTAAAGCGTAAAATAATATGTAGTAATATGCAATTACTTCTCCTAATTTATTTGGAATTTTAGATTAATTTACGTTACTACCATCAATTGAATTTTAATGATGATTAGTTGAAATTTATTTCCCCTTAAAAATATTTCTTTCCCGTCTGTTACTTTGACTCCTCTTCTATAAAATTTTCATAACTCTGTTACACGATATTTTGTATTATACTCGTATTAGACCGATTTTAGAACAACCCAGAAAAACACGAATGATCGTTTTATTACGTTGTTGATGTACTTTCCATATTTTCCGACAATGGAGCGGACTAAAATTAGTTTGAAGTACGGAAATATGTCCAGTAACTTTGTTCTCCGTGTTTTTCTGTGCTAATGCCTATGATCGTTACATGCATAATTCTTGTCCTTCCAGAGCAATTATTATCCCTTGGAACGGATTTTCCGTGTTCTAACAAGTTATATCTTAGTTATTCATTGCTTTCGAAACAAAAGTTTCAAATTTTCATTACGTTTTGCACGTAGAACGGTTGAGATATCTTTTTTATACAGATACAGTATATGCATTATGTATATGTATTGCAATTTATATATTACGATGCTTCTCGAGACATGTAAAAACAACGTATAAAAAAGATTGTATTAAATACCTACACACAGCTTTTTACCGCATATTTCATTAAAAAAATAATTGGATATCATTAGTCACACGTGGTGCACATGTAAAATGTCTCATTTTTAATTTGGAGATATAATCAGTAGATAAATGTCATAATAACCGCCCTGCTATTAGAAACACCAAATATATCCGAACAGAATACTAACTTATTAACAAAATCTTTCTCAAAACAAGCCAACTCAAACTAATCACGAAACAACCACATCAATAAGTATCACATGACTAACTGCCGTCTAAGCGATTCTACAAAATCCTCCGTTCAATACACGACTGACTATGGCTCACACCTTGTTTAGTTAACCTACTCCAGTTTCTGATTAGCTAACCTACTTCCCATCTCTTTGATTTCAAAAGAGAATAAGCGAAACCTATCTGGATATGGGGAAGTCTCTCAAGGGAGCTGCGTAGCATTATAACGGCTGCTCTTTCCATCTGGACATCTCTTTCCAACCTTCATGGTGCGCTCTATAGAACAAGATGAGAGGAGTCGACCGACTGGAAAATCGCTTTAAACCTCCCTGACTAATATTAACTTTCTCCTTTCGTTCCGCGAAATTCCCCAACTCTTTTTCCCGTACTCTCGCATACCGAATCAGGCCAGGCAAAGACGAATCCCTAGGCTAGGCCGCCGCTTGCCTTCTCCAATCATAGAATCTGCGATTTATTGTTTGATCAATTTCTATTTCGCTCGAAGTTTCGCTTCCTTTATCGTTATAATAGATACCGCCTTCGGGTCTTTGATTCTGGTATATAGAATGTATGTTATTCGACTACACTCTTATCGATCAACTAAATAGTCTCGCGTCACAACACCTCACGGCCAGCTAAACCACCAAAAACACAAAATTACTTCGGCGTTGAGGCCATTACGGAGGATGATGCCGGATAATGGACACAAGTATGAAACAAAATTACCAATGCGGTACCGTCCCAACTTTGTCTCATTAATTATTATGCACTTAACGTCGCAACACACTGCACCAGCCACCATGACCAAGAACTTTTCCCTTTGGCCACGAGCGACGATGACTTTTAAAGTTCGCAGATTTATGGCCACGGCCCGGTAACGGGGCAAGAATGGCTGACCGAGACGGAAATGCTCGAGGAATGAGCCTCTGGGAAGAGTGCGACACGACGGTGTCAAAGCGGCATGCCGGTTCGCTATTTCAACGACCAACTTTATGCAAGCGCGGTTTTACGGTATGGCAAAGTGTCGCGTTTTAGCCGCTAGCAAAACCTTAATGCCTTCTTCCGGTTTGTACAAGTTGTGGAAGGGGCGTCAGTGGAACTGGTGTGTCGAGTGACTGTTCGAACAAGGGTAACAATTGCATAGAGGGAGAGTTTTGGCTTGTTACGCAACAAAGTTCTTCGTAAGAGAAATTATTGTGTGGTGAAAGTGAATTGTTACTCTTCGTAGATGATGCGATTAAAGGGACAATCGGGATATTTAATGGTAATACTCGATGAAACAGTAAACACAATGAATGTATGTCTGTCGAGAGATAAATCATCTGCGTTTGAAAAGGTTCTCCTTTAATTCTGCCAGATACTCCGCGTTCTTTTTGTTACTCCATACACGAAATTCATACTTCGACCATAGACTTTAACCATCGCTAACATTCGTCATTAAATTCTGCACATTTATTTCGTAAACTCCATCATTTTATGCGTATGCTTCTCTTGAAATTGGTCGCAGGAGACTCTCGCACGTACTTACTCAAATGCTGGAAAAATACTAGAGACGCATTTTCATGTGGTACGATGGATGAAACTCGACTGTGGAGCGATTGGAATGATACGCCAGGCAGAAAATTATGAGAAACATGTGCAGACGGGTCCAGACGGCAAGATAATCCATTTGGATGTGATTCGGGGTTCCTAGAGCGGCGTCCCACGAGGACGATTTCAAACGCGTGTAATCTGAACGACGTTACCGCATACTGGCGAAAATGATGCGCAAGTTTTAAAAGCGTTCGCGTACCACCAGGCAAACGTGTTCACCGGCAGGCTAATTAAACATAGCGCAGCTTTTTGCCGAGATGCACACCGAAACACGACGAATTTAGCTACGTTTTCCTCCCTAGAATCTGATCAACCTGCGTGAAATTTGATGTTAACCCTCCGATGAGGGTCAAAGACTCGATGCGTAGTTTTTATAATTGAGTGAAACGAGTTTGAAACTAGCGGTAAATGTATGTGAAATATCGGTACATTCTAAGAAAGCATATTTGAAAAATTTGACCACATTGTTGCATATATTCTGACAAACTTTTTAGATGTACTCGTTATTAATGTCGTTACGTAAATAAAATAATGGAAAAATTTAAATATATGTAATTACTTCATCAACTGGTAACTTAGAAACTGTGATGTGACTCGTACGATTGCCATTGCGGAACTGCCGAGAAGGCGAAGGAAAAGGAACTGGACTCACGGCACGTTCGTCTTTTGTTACATTAACGTTTAATAGAACTTTTCCTATCCGATATACTCCATAATTCGATACACTCTCCAACAAAAACGTATGTGTTTATAAATGTTAAAACGTTTAAATGTTAATTTTACCAAATACGTTTTGCTCTATTATACATAATAGAGATAATTCAAAACTGTCGATGTGTATTTCAAACGATTCAACTCGTTCAGAGTTTGTCGTGAAATAGGAGTGTAGGCGAGATATCAACGAGATATGTTATTTTTTCTGCATTTTAAAATTTCATAAGTACTGCTACACTCGAACCGATCGCTTAAGCGTTTTTTATCGTTCTCGTAATGAGATCAGTATATGGGCGCACAAACCTCTTAAAATGAATATCGTATAGACCGATTTCGAGTGCACTTCATCAGATGAAAATGTTTGTTAATCCAGCGACTTCATAAGTATCATGCTTTCGAGAGGATGTTTTAGTCGAATATATTATTGATAATATCGTTAAATGGAAGAAACGTGAAACGTGTAATTATGGTCTCAGGAAATTATATTTTTCAATCGTATTTCGTATATCTTTTCATCTATATACATACGTATAATTAAAGCATAATGAATAATCGTCGAAGAGTTATTACACGCGTATTAAAATTTCTACCTTTTGTTTAAGTTTCGATTCTGTTTCTATGAAAATTAAAATTTAACATTATACAAGAAAAGATTATTTTAATTCTATTGTTTCATTTTTGTATTCTAAATTCGATTGTATATATCGATAATCCCATTTATCGCTACAATTACCATTGACTGGATATTGAACTTGCCATAAGAATGATGATTTTTCATAAAAATTTGTTTTTCTGTTGCAGCATAATGAACAACAATGGCGTAGAGCAACCAGACCCCGACAACATAAAAATGTTCGTAGGTCAGGTACCTCACGACATGGACGAGAACGATCTGAGGAAGTTGTTCGAGGAGTTCGGTCGGGTGCACCAGATAAATATCTTGCGGGACAAGATCACCGGAAGTCATAGAGGTAAGTATTCGATCGATAACGACCGTCTTTTATGTATTCTTGAATCATCTATCCTCGCAGTGATTGTTAAGAAACTATCTTAGGATAATCGACGTATCTGCCTTATATCTGCTGCTAAACCACTTTTCAGTTATTTCTACCCGTATATAAAATTCATACTTACATCTTTATTAAATTGAGCTCCTCAACGATAATGTTGTACTTTTGTAGACTGTATTTTTTTATTTATTATATGATATTGTATTATTTAATGTATAATAATATATCGTACCTGTAGTCTGTATTCGATTCGTCAAGCTTTCGATATACGTGTTATAAGAGAAGGCAGAACCGTGATATCTCACAATCCGCATGCAGTATGCTAAAAAAGAATAACAATGTACAATTGAGATTCGATTGAGTCGCGATCACGTTGGCCGGAAGCCGCGTTAATTTAATTATTCGATTTTTTCCCCCAACCGGTAATCCAGTGTATCGCAATATTCGATAACGAACCGAATTTTCATTAGTCTGCCGCGTACTTTAATCTTGTGCTGCGGCTCTATTAACTACACCGCTCCCGATAATCGGATGAAATTGAATTGTCTCGCGGCTTTTATTTTTAATCGTGCCACCGGTCGGCGTTCTTCACGGAAAAATTCACTGGTGAACACTTAATCGCGTTGTCACGGTTTTTTTACCATGTTTTCGTCAACGTATCCTGTGATCATCGAACGACGCAATTTAAAAATTTAACCACACTGCCAACTTTGGTTATAAAATATTTGTCGACACGTTTGGTCGAAATATACGAGGCTGTAACTGCGGCTGACAACAATAAAGAATTGCAAAATATCAAATATACCGATCAAAAATAGTTTGCTATCGTATATCGAACATATATTCTGATGCAAAATTAGGTTTTCTTTTTCAACTAGACAATTACTTTTATACTTTTGCCGTTTCTTTTAACTTTCTTCGCGCTTCCTGTTTTTAATCCCTTTTCCAAGATTTCACTGAGAACTGAATAATCTTGGTTCACCAGGTCTTCGCGAACCACTTCACTTTCACATTTTATTACCTTTTTTTTCGCATTTCCCAAGTTTATCCAGGCATTTAACTCTTTTCTCCATACGCTCTATCCTACCACCTTTTTTCCTCGTTTTTTTCATTTTTCACATGTTAGTAATCAAATCTGTGTCAGATAATTCTCCGATTTTGTTATATTCGTTGTTACAAAACGCACTATTTGTTATATTTACCTAATTAGTTATCCATTTCAATATCACACGGTAAGCGCTCGATAGAAACTAAAGTAACGATATTCTTGCTAGTGTGAGAAAGATGCGATGGCAAACGGGGTGGAAATGTCGCGACTGCATCGGCGTGCGATCGACGAAGTTGGCAATGAAACAGCACGTTCATCCGTATGACAAGTGCGAATGGATGCAAAAAGGGGTGGGCGAATGGGTAGAACGGACGGCATTTACGATGGCAGAATGAACGATAAAACGTAGCGACGCGATCGTAGACCGAGATTAAACCGAGCTCTAGCCGCGTCACGTGGGTATAATTCGAGTATAAAATAATCTTCACGCTCGCGAAACGCAAGAAGATTGAATGATTTCAGGAACATAGTGGCCGAATGATAAATCGTTACGCTCTTATTTCGTTTGCACACGTTTCTATTCATCTTCTCCTTCTTCGTATCTCTCTTGTGGTTGGTTGGAAATCGTGCAATTATATAAAAATTTTGTTATGTTCTGATTGGTCCAATTGTATGGTTGAATTTCATGAATGTGCGATTCTTGGAATTTTTTAATATAAAAAACTGTCTAATTCCTCTTTAGATCCGGCATGCTGTTAGGTTATACAAAAGTCTGGGGTAATTAAATTCAGTAAGTCGCTGATTTGGCTTGATTGAGATTGATAACAATCTGGCCCACAAAGTAGTCACGAAAGGGTTAAAACAAGATATTAGCACGGTCAAGTTTACGATTCGATCAGTTCATATCGGTATATTTATCGTGATCAGCACGTCAGTCGTTTGAACGTGGACGAAGATCGGCAGTCAGGTCGTTGATAACGAATACAGGAAACGAGGGAACTAACTCGGGAGGGGGCGGGATAGTCTGAGGGAATAGACAGAAAGTAAGTATACGTGGCACACGCAAGGATCGATGCCCAGACAGAAACGGTGGTCGTCGTTGGCACTTCTCGAGCTATTGATCGAAGACGGAACCCCCTGGTGTCCCTTGGCCTCTTACGCCGTTACGTCGAAACGTATCTCTATGTGGCTATATACCTGTGTGTCCATGTGCAGGTGTCCAGCAGTCGTGGATCGCGCGTCCATGGAATTCGAAATTTGCCTTTCATAACCGCGAATATCCGATCCACTTCTCTCCGTATTTACCTTGGTTCTCCGTCCACTTTGAACTCGACCCACCGTTAAGTTGGAAGACGTTCTATTCCAAATATACTTGCATTTTCTTACGTAACTTTTGTCAAAAATACCTTTAAAAATAACTATCTTTTAATGGCGAACGCAAGTTTAAACGCGAAGTAAAAATAAATGAACTGTCAAGTTGAGTGTAACTCTACTGTGACACCTGCCTTATTTTCGATCCAATCGTATATTCTTTTTCGTTTCAATTGTATGGTTTTCGAGAAAATTGCTGTTTGCATAAATTCCACGCAAAAAACTAGTACATATTTGAAACATTTTCGATGTCGATAACTGCACTGACTAAATTAGAATAGAACCAAAACAGAACAGAATATTCGAAGCGATCAGATACATATTCTATCGAAATAACCGAGGCGAAAGGAAATAATTAAAATAGAAGCTTACAAACGTCGATATGAGAATATTAATGCGAGATATTTTGTGATACAGGCAGAGGAAATATTCATCCGCGATAAGCTTTAAAGATAATTTTTAATTGTTCTTTCCCACGATACAATTTGTTCGAAAGTTTCCAGTGACTGTACAGGGATACAGGGATAGAAAGGTTTATTCTGGAAACGTGAAGCAATTGTTGGGTCGTTCATAAATCAATTATTGGTTACTATTTAGAGCGTGGAAAATTGCTTGCAGTTGGTCTGTTTTTCTCGAATGTCTCATTAATCGTTAATTATTCATGTTTCGCTCGTGTTTGGTAATAAATTGTTGAATTACTCTTTAAATTTTAAGAACTCGTTTTTATTTTTAGCGTTAGGAATCAACGCACGAAAATGTAATCATAACTGCCACCGCAACATTTTACAACTTACCTGTATTTTCATCAACGATAACAACAGCAGGTAGCGCGTAAAATTTTCAGAATCAAAATTTTTATATCGTTTTCCATATTTTGTTCCACTATATGTTGGACTTATTGTTTCACGTACAATCACCCTTTCTCCAATACCACTCGTTACAAACATCCTATATGTCTATTTGTTACGTATAACAATAGATAGCGATAGATAGCATATTTCTTCATTTTGCTTTCCAATATATTCGGCGAAGGATAGAAAAGCTCTGAAACGATACACATGACTGAACATGAGAAGCGTTATACCATCGTGCGAACTGGCGACGCGAACACGAAACGTTGATATCCTGAGAACTTTCGGAACGATTAATCTAGACGAATTGTAAACGTCACGCGCAGCTGCAAAATTGATGGTAGCGGCGAGTAGCAGCCGGATGAAATTCGTTTGCCATTGTGAAAATTTAACTTGATTACCTTGAGGTAATGGTAAATTAATGTCTCGCTAGCGGGTTCGTTTCAATCGTTCGCGTTTTTGTATGAAAATACAAGTCGTGCATTAATGAAGTATCTAAATTATGGAATGCAAAAAGTTGTGTCAGGTTTCGTTTTTTTAAACTGTACTTGGAAGATGTTTATGTATCGGGCCGTTTCATAAGCTCTGGTATATTATTAGCATTGTTTCAAACCTTCTTAAAGTAATCTCTAGCCATACATATTTACACAGAGTAGCAATATGCTTGCAGAAACCCATCCATGATTGAAGAAATACAGTTTTTTTCTTATCTTTCGTCCTATATTTCTATCCAACGACGTTTAATCATTCTCTAAACTTGTCAGTTTATCGTTATAGTTCGTTAGTCGAGCAATTTCGCGTTTAAACGCCATTTCCGAGTGGAAAAACGCGCGTTTGTAAGAGCTAAAACAAGAGGAAGGAAAATCGATTTCATTTGGCTGCGAGAGAAAAGCAAAAGGCACGCCGTTAAAATAGCAAACGCGAGACACGACTGTAGACGCAGTCGCTGACCAAACAGCGTCGCGGAGAAGGCAAATATTGTAATACGCGGGGTGCAGAGCCACTTTGCTTTCCAGCTGGGAATAAAACATCGAGAGCCGTACGTGTTTTAAGTTAATTAAGCCTTCGCGTTGTTTCATTCGGTTTAATAGCGAAATGTCACATGGAAACTGCCCGTTCGTCTGACGAATCGCATCTTAATTATTACAAAATTGCAATTAGTCGCATTGCTATCAAGGATTTGTGCAATTCCATTTTTTCCATGTACAAACTTCTTTTACGCGATTGACATTGAAACGAACGAGATGAAACAGACGAGGAATAAGAAGAAGAGTATCGGTAGAATACAGACAAAGGTCAGACGTAAAAGTCATCGGTAAGGATTCTTCCTAAAAGCTTCGATGTCGAAGAGAACGAGGAAAGCCATAGAAACCTTGGGATGGAAGCTACGAGCTTAGTCGAAATCCTCCTTTCCGTGCGTTCAAAGGCAACTTATGCGACGTCCAGAAGCTTGCGAGGTTTAACTGCTTTCACAATTACTCAAGAGTATTCATTTCTCCGTTCTGTCCTCCAGTTAGGAGATACTCGGGGAAGATGCGTTTCTCAGTTTGACGATGTTCATAAACGGCAGCGAAATGATTTTTCATGTTACTACTAGAAACCAAAGAGTATCCGTGTTTATCGTATCGGAGATACGTATACTTCGAAGGGTGTGGAAAAGATCTTATGATTTGTGGACATAACATCTCTATATTTAGGTAATTCGTAATTCGTAGAAACAAAACATTTTCGATTGGCGATATGTAGCCGAAAACCTTTTGCACGCTGTACGTTACCATCGCTGTTTCCGCGGCTACGGAAGAATTATTCCCATCCATAAGAATATCGAACACGAGCGGTACATGCGACTGATACCGAGAAACGTCGATAAGTCTTTGCACAAGGAAAAATCTTATTGCGTGATTGGTCGCAAACGCAAACGAAGAAACTGTCTAGTCCTGGAAGTCGAAAATATAGGTAAGTCCGGTTTCGAGCGAAATTAATACGCGACGCGACGTATCTGCTTTGTCTCGCGCTCAGTCACGCGATTGCTCCGCCAACTTTATCCGTCCTTTTACGAAAAAACTAGGTGGAGATGTATCAAAAACTCTCGAAATAGCGTACACACATTCTGACATGTATCGAAGCGCGTTCGATTCTATCCGATTGATCTCAAAGTAAAGTAGCGGAATTCGATACTCCGTTACTTTGTGCAACGCAACGACAAGCGGAAGAATCTCGATCAAACGAGGAAGATTCTCGTTACCGAGATTCCCGTTCTTGGTATTCGTTTAGAACGGTAAAATATTCCGTGACACGACCAAGTGCCGAGGAATTTCTTAATTGTGTTACCATCCCTTTGAAACAGCTGTCCTTTCGCTCGAGCTTCTTCATTATTCTTTCACGCGAGAGATGGAACCACTTTACTTCTTTCTTGTCTATTGTCGTTTCGCGATGCATATCTACATATTTCTTAATTTTATTCTTTTCGGTAACGGCAACGATAACGGTATCGGTATCGGTAACGGTAACGGTATAGCATTTTCTAATTTGTAGGAATCTATTTGAAAATTGTAATAAATTATCGAGTAACGTAACGGAGGATATAGACGTTGGTGAAAATTTCATATCGCTAGACTGCGGATATTTATGCATTTATGGAAAATTTGAAGATGCAAAAATATATAGTCTGCTATGATATGCATAGATATGTAAAATATTCAAAGTAAAATACACTTTTTGATATCTACTACGTGAAACCAATTTCTAAGTTTTATTTCTTTAGCCATGTTCGTAGAAATACAAATTTTAAGAATCACCTGTGTACCCTATAAATAATTATGCAAACAATCCTTAAAAGTCATATGCCACAGTCGCATGGTTCTCGGTTAACAAATACAGTTTGCAATACGATAGTCGTAGAAAGTTCCTATAATAAAAAAGGAAAGGAAGAAGAGAGAAAGAAAGAAGGAAAGGAAGGAAGATAGAAGAAAATAAAACGTAAACAAGTAGGAGACATTAGTTGGAAAGTACGTACAACACGCGGGAACCGGAGGTTTTATTGCTTCCCGGAGCACTCTACCCCGAAGAGACCGGAAGTTTACCCCCGGTCACGGCCGTGGCGTTGCCCGTGTTCCCGTTACCTGCGTCCGCCAAAATAAACGGTGTTTCACGTTCGCGTTATTTATGCAAGCGGTGGACACGAGATAGCTTCAAAAAGTTTCGATCTCTCGACACCGTAGCAGAGGGATGGAGGGTTAAATTGCATTTCGCGTTTCAGCTACTCGAAAATTGTGACGTTTTCCGGTGCCTCGTTTCTGAATTTCACGCTTGACAGTTTTAAATGGGCCCCGCGATGGCATTCTAAATCGTATTAAACCGCGACGTGTCACTCCTGCCTGCCTCCTGTGCGTCTATATTTTGTTGTATACCCAGCAATCAAGTTCGATGTTATTCCCGCGCTTTCCTCCCCCCTCTCTCTACCCATGGTCAAATCGAAAATCGTTTCTAGCTAAATCGTTCCGGTTTTCAATGTTTCATTGCGCGTGCAATGTAGATTTGTGCGAATAATTTCTCGTACTCGTTATAAATATCGTTTTGTGGTTTGTGCTCACCATCATGGACAGTCGATTGTTCGTATAAACAAGGGAAGATTATTCGAATTGCTTTAGAATATTGTAAAGGAAGTTCAATGGCGCCGAATCATAGAAATTGAAATTTTTCGCCGTTTATCTTCTTTAATCATAAATGTCTGTTTGTTTTAAATCGCTCGAGGAAACGCTACCGCGTGAAAATATTGATAATAAAGAAGATCAACGGACGAAATTTCGGTAACAGTTCGGCCGCTTAAACGTCAAACATCTTAACATGTTCATTATGATAACGTATCCCGCTGGGGATTCACGGGGTGGGACGCTTCGAGTTGTTCCTCTCGAATTTCATCCGGTTCGTGTAGCTTGTTGTATGGAAATTGCTCGCAGGATCCGTTTGCCCTTCCTTCTCCTCTGTGTTGATCGATCTTATAGCACTCGTTGTGCGCAAGCACACTCCATCATTAATCACGAATCGCTATTAATCGTCTTTAAGTAGAACGACGTTCGAGGCAAGAGCTTTCAACTTGCTGGAAGAAAGAGCCAACAGGCTCGAACTTCGACACCGTGGTTGGCTGTCTTGAAATCTCCCCATAGCCGGGACTCCATAGAAATCGCTGTCGAGTTATTTGTCACCAGTGTGGCTTGACGCGTCCCTTTGAATCGATTTTCAAGATCGATGCTTCCTCTCTAAAGTACATATATGTCGAGCTTCCGTTGATTGTTTCCGTATGATGTGACGCGAGTTGCAGAATATAGGATGAATCGACATACATAGTTCTTTTTTACTGAACTTTTGAAACTTCTATACAAATTTGTCTTAATAGATATAACAGATCTGTTACAATCTTAATTTCATTTAACTGAAAATTAATTAAATCATTATATACAAAATTCTTCTTAACACAGTAAACATAAATCGTAGATTGTAAATTTCTGAACATCGATTAAAATCATCAAACATCAAAAGATTCATAAAAATATCGTATTGAATAAAATTGTCATAAATGGGAACTCGATAATAAAATTCGTTTCGTACGTTTCCGTACATAACTCCAAAGTTCAGTTATTACAAAATTCGTGAAGATTTACGTTTAACAGGTACACGTACGTTTATCCTTTGTTCTCGTTTGTCTCCCTTGACTTTCTCCTCGTCCGTCCTAAATTTTGTTTTATCCTCTTTGTGACCCACGCGACTCAAAGTTCTCCGGATTTGCGGAGAAGACGGGCGGCGAGCCTTTTCAGTCGACGCACTCCAACGGATTAGACGAAAAACTTTAAACGAAACTGCCACGTGAAACTATTGGAAAGCCGTTCTCGTATCGACGTAGACCCAATCTATCTCGTTTCGTCCAAATACATAAAAATTTACCAAGAAATTTCCATCGTTTTCTAAGTAATACGATACCAATAAACTGAATTTTTGTATTTAGTAATTAATTTAATTCTTCGAGAATCTTCGTAATTCTGTTTTTAATTATTCGAAATTTTTAGTAGCTCGTGAAAATTTCTTATCTAAACATGGTTGCGTACACGGAAGTGAAATGACGTGGATTCTGAAACTTTTGGAGACAGGATACTATTTTTTCGATATCAATCCATTAACTATTTGCTACTGTTGACTTTCTTCGAACAGGAAGTGTAAAACTATTTATTTTAACAAATTTTAATAAATCTTCAAGTTAAATATTTGAAAATTCATTTTATGTAGGGGCTTACTTATTACTTTAAACCGTTACTTTTAAAGAAGAAGTATCGTTATTAGTACGAGAACAAAGCATAAGTTCGTGTGATATATTAATAAATAGTATATCACATATTTTACATATTACCAGAAGGATTCTGTGTTCATTTCTTATTAGAAAGAATCACTTCCACAATCAGTTCCGCTTTCTTTATTAAATGATGAATTATCCTGTTGTATTTCCTAGCTTAGTCTATCCAGTTCATCGATAAATTCTCCCTGTCCCCCTCCCAAACTTTAATATCCAAAAGCCAACCTCTACATCTCATCAGGAAAACTCTGCGTTTCATTTCGTCACTCGCGAATTCTACTACAATGCGGCGAACAAGACAAATGAAAAGTTTGTGAAGTGCTCATATAGGATGGACCGCTTAACGCGATGACTTGCAGTTACTTTGAGTAATTAATATATCGATCAAGATTTTTATATTGTAATCTCAAAGGATCAAATACTTATTTTATATAAATTTGCTAAATTTCCAAACAGCTTCGCATCTATACGAGACCGTTCTTTTGTAACATCCTGTATATTAACATTGATTCCTTGAAACTTTCATCCAACTGTTTTTATCGAAAACTCTGCATGACACTCTGTAGACACGCCGAACGGTGCTTCTTGCTTTGTCGTTGTACTTTGTTGTTGTATCTCGAGCATCGAGTCGCACGATGTATTCTCAAAGTTTAAGTCGAATATACAATTCGAATGATAAGCTAGCAGCGATAGAGGTGAATTGTTAGCATTAAACCGGCGACTAGTTGTTCGACATGGTCAACGCAAAACCTTCGTTTCATGAATATGTTTTGTACGTCTTCCGGTGGCGGCTAGCAAGCCTTTCAATTGATTTACAATTTTGTTATGGAAGTTCCTGCAGTTATTGTCTCTAGATGTGCGAGTCTCGTGTTACGCGTGGATGAGCGTGTGTGTTGCAAGATGGTTTTTTGGCGAAGTAGTGAAACATGGATGAAGAAACGAAGATATATCACGATGGTGATTACACAGATGTAGTAACTATGGTTTGAATAAACACATAACAGCAACGCGTAAAAAGGATAATTTATTTGACAGAATAATTAAAAAATGAAATTAATAAACGATAGCAAATGGTTGCAATCTAAGAATGCAAGACGTGCATAAGTAAAACGAATTACCTTAATTTAAAGTTGCGTACAGGATTTCAGACTCTTACTTTCGGAGTTTCGCGTCTAGTGGAAGAGGATGAAGAACGAACAGGGGTGGATTGTCCCCATTTCTCAGAACTCGTTACGTTTTCGTCGCAGGGAATTACGGCACTTTGACTAAAATCAGTTAAAGTCTCGTCCTGGGGAGTTGCGACTAAACGGGCCTTGATCCTCGTAATCTCGTGGAGGCGAATGCACCTTCTTGTAGTAGTTTCATAATTTCATTGATAAATGTCTGCGTCGTTTTAGCGGGAAGTCACGGGATAAAACCGCGTACAGAGAAATTTCACAGATACTTCCTAGCTGAAAATTAAAAACATAGTATGATATCGTCGATATCGAATGAATGTAAATTTTAAATTTTTATTTGAAGGTTTTAGAAGGTTGCGTAAAAATATTGTACCCTGTATCGAAGATAGTCTTATAAGGAATAGTGTGTCAAAATTTGAAGTTTATCGGATTTTTATGTGAATTTTATGACTTATTTTGAAGACGCTTCGCGTTTGCTATTTTCATAGCAAAAATTTAAGTATTGTGTGCTTTCAGGAATTTCGACTTTCAAAGTTTATAATAGAACCATTTTGTGAAAATTATATCAGGTCTCTTTATTGCCAGGAACTTTACAAAATTAGAGTAATAAATGATCCCCTAACGCTTTGTGTTGTTTTAAAATGAATTTTTCTCAACAATAAATGTTGTCATCGACAAATTGTATATCGCACTTTCAATACACTATTTTTTTAAATATTGTATACAATTTTGAAAATAGCACGGAGTTTTTAATCGATTCAACGAATAAAAATTTACTGCTAAATATGCAACTTTCTATTACGAAAAACTAATTATTTTCGAAACATTAACGTGTTACTGTCTTCAAGTATTAATTCGTATCTACTTAATCTGACGAAACTTCAATTGTTTTAACATTCTCACGCTTCTTCCTTTTCTTCACTTTTTTCTCTCCTTTCTCCTTCTTTTTCTCATTCCTCACGGTATGCGACTATTTTTGCTCGGGTTAACATTTACAATTTCACACCATCTTCAAGTTTATTTCAACAAAATACAGATTGAACGTGCGTATTTCGCTGCTTTTGCCATTATACGATGACAGGACCGCCATCGATCGCACAAATATTTGAGACACTCGATCGACGAGAAGCATGAAAAAGGGGATATATTATATTTCGACCGATATCTAAAGTAACCCCGATAAATTTACGCGGAAGTTACGCAACCACGAAACTTTCATGGGCGTGAAATAATCTGTTATAAATATTTGGCCGTGAAAATGTCACTGTTAAAATATTTGTGGTCTTAAAATTGACATTTAACGATCAGTAAAAAAGCAAGCAATATTGCAAACGATGAAATTTTCTCCGAAATAACAAGACGAATCAACAAACGAAGCAAAGATGCAAACGACGATGGCGCCACTGAAATGAACCGGAAAGGGTGGAACGGTGTCACACGGAAAGAAAACAGATACATATTCTGATGAAGTTTGCAGTCAGCACGTGTCGTCAATACACAACGGGGCATCAGTTACAATGACTTGGAACGAGTCCCAATATTATCTTCCATTATAACACGCATTGAGCTCTCTTCCGGGCAATAAGATCTCTTTCTGAATTTATGATGGCACATTTGCAACCTTCCTCATGGCGTAACGAATTGCTTCGATTTATCAAGCATTTTTTCCTCTTTCTCGCCTATTTACGTCACTCAAAACAGAGCTGGATGCAGTCTGGTCCCCTTTTAGAATTTCTTCATCAGACACTTGTCGTTCGTTTATCCAGTTAAACAGTTGGTTATTTATTCCTCTGAACTAATTTCAGATGTTTGAATGAGAAAGAATGACGCTTTTGAAATTGTAATATTAAAATTGAACTGGACCATTGAAACTAATTAAGCTGTCTCATATTATATTTTTCGAAAAGAGCACAATTTCAGCTTTGAGTAAAACTAATCTCTTTACAATCTCGATTGGCATTTTTGTTTCTTTAGACATAAAATACGAAAGACGAGATATCTCTTCATCCGTTTGTAATGCATTAATTTTCATCATTTGAAGTGGAATGTAGGTTAAAATCTGTCTGCAAGTATAAAGTTTGTTATGTATGTTAGTCACAGTAGTAAAATCTATCTACTAAATTTTATCTAATTCGTTATACGCAAAATAGAAAGAAATACTTATAGTATAATATTGAAATACACGTGTAAATATATTTCACAATATTTCACACAATGAAATATACGAATATAATAAAACTTGATATTCTTGAATTAGAGATTATGAGAGGCTTTGTCAAGGCTTCCTCAAGGAACGATATATTTTCGTGCGGAGACTCATTTAACTGGAGGGTGAAAACAGTATATGTAGATCAACTCGATCAGCACCCTCTTAGAATTGTCCTGTTTTTTTTCTCTTCGTATCCGAGTGAAAACTGTCCGACAAAGTAATATGGAATCAGACTTCGATAATCTTTTGTTTTCAGTGTATCAGTTTCCGCGGAAGATTCTTTGGTATTTCGTAAATTACACTATGTACGCCGCGAAAACTGAAGAAGAATGGACAAAAATAATGTTTGCGATATAGAAATTATAAAATGGCAATAATTATGAAATCTAAGCAAATTAACTTTGGGCAATCTCTGCCTTATTTTTTACACAAAACAGGAAATGAGAAAACTAAACTAAACTAAGTGAACTAAATTGAACTTAAAAGGCGTAAACGAATTTAATTACAAAAGAACAGAACTATTGTAATAGGTGCATTCAGATTTGCTAGAACGAGACTATCAAAGCTCTCGACGTAGTCGTTTAATCTTCGTCCTCCAGCAGAAAATCCAAAACGCTTTTTCCACGCTTCACAGCATTAACTTTAATTAACCGGTCTTCTTAAATTCCTCTGAAACGTTACGCGGCGTTACAAGAATTTGCATGGTTATCCTTCCAAAGCGGTCCCTGAGCAAGACATTCGGACGACAACAAAATTACACGGCAAATTCTCGGGAAGCTTTTAAACTTTCAAACCGTCGAAAGACGAAGGAGACGCGGTGGAAAGGGAAACTCGAGCGTTGAACGCAATTAGAGCGAACGAGAAATAGAAATTTCCAAAGGGATGTCTTATTTCTAGCAAGAAACCGGTACTCCCCGCGGACAGAACGGTCCACTTTACTAGGACGGATTTAATGACTGAACAAGCGATGGGAAAAACTTCAAAGGGCAAAAGCGGTGCGTAAGGGTAGAGGAAGGTCTGGCTGAAAACAGTGGAAAAGAGCGGAAGTAAAGTACGACAAAACCTCAATCCCTTTAATGGAGACAAATCTCCCTCTGCGTGCGGCCTCCTGCGAAAGAGCCAGACAATTTGTAAGAGTATATCCTACCTAGCCTTATATTAGTACCCAACGCCAAGGGTGGCTCCAGTGGCCAATCATCCTCAGACTTTCCTCTTCTCCCTTTTTCTTCACGCGCCCTTTCTTCCTCCCTTTTTCCTCCCTTTTTCCCCCTTTTTTCCTCCGCGTTTTTTGTTTTTCCTCGCTCGCTTGCTTCTTCTTTTCTTCTTTTTCCTTTCTTTATCCTTTCCCTTCGTGACTTTCAGTTCTACATATATCTGGAACAGTATTTGAGGTGACTCCAGTGACCAATCATAGTCACTCTTCTCAGCTTTCTTTTCCATCTTTTCCTTTTGCCTTTCCTTTCTTCATCCCTCTTTCACGTTTTTCCACCCTTTCTCGCTTTCATAATGCTTCCCTTCTTCTCTCTCATTTTTTCTTTCTTTCTTTATTATCTCATCTTCTCACGACTTTCAGTTCTGGCCGTGTCTGGCTGCGTAAAATCGGTTGGCTCACACGGCCAGCCAAGGGCTGGTTGCTGAAATTATAAAATTAACGAGCGGCATCCATCAGTCGACATAATACCAAGCATTAAGCCTGGTCTGCCCCGCGAAACGAAGTTTTTTGCCTTGCCACTCAATCTTGGTTAAATCTCTCTTTCTCTCTTTCCCCACCCCCCTCTTTATGTGAATTTGGTGTCCTTTTTCTTCTTGTTATTGGACTTTCTTTCTCTGGGTGCACCGTCTGTCTTGTTTCGTTAATGCGAGAGAATGTATGTGTAGAGGTGTAGGTGGAGAGATACATATGCGCGTTTTTCTTGCTGTACGCTCGAGGTTTCGCCAGTTTTAACCTTTTCACGGTGGCTTGCTTTTGACGTTCGCCGCTTACGCGAAAACACGGCCGCGCACCATTTTCAGAATGCAATTTATCACCGACCTTTATGCTTCTACGTCAAATATTCTTACGAGAATGTCGCTAGATTATATTCGAGGTTAATTTCGCTGAAATTGGTCTTATAGCGTTGTATTAAAGATGCTTACTTTGAAATTTGACTAAAGCTGGACAATGTGATAGACTAGTTTGGGAACGGTGATTTTTGTAACAGCTTACAATTAGTTTCTAATTTTTAGGACATTATATGGTATTTTGGGAAATGTTTCGTGACCTAAACAAACGAGATTTCTAACATCTTGGCTATAATGTAGTTGCGAAGACTACAAAAACTACCTCCTTGCGATTATCCTGGTTTTTACAGGGTTCAATCGAATTATTTCTTACAGCCCCTTTCGATTGCAATTTATCACGGTCTCCTTAACGTCGATAGGACACCTCGAGAAATCTATCGAGCCCGTACCCTCTGTAACGAATGGTAATGAAGACCAAAGGTTAGCTGTGAGAAAACAAAGTTTGCGATTTGGAACGAATTGTAATCGTGTACCCCGAAAATTTGTTACACGCGCTTAAAGTTATATCAACCCGATAATATGTCCAAAATAGAAAATTATACCCAATTAATGAAACGTTGAACCGTTGATCAGAGAAGAATCGGCATCAAGTAGATCAGTAGATGTGTAACGATAAACAATGGGCGAAGAGAAAGGGGGAAAGGAGATGTAAAAATTCCGGGAAGTATGATCGTCGAATTCTTGAGGGAAATTTAATTTTCCCGTTGCCAATCTGAAGCGTTTCTCTACCCTCGCCGCGAATCACTATGACAGAATGTTTTCATATAATATCAAAAGCTCGGGACAGACGAGAACACGCAGCCCTTGCGGACTACTCAATCATCCCTCTTAATCCAGGGCTAAGGTCTAAAGGACTAAAGGTAATCAAGATAAACTACTCTCCCGGGGGAATTTGAAGTTGCAGCTGCTTCGAAGGAGACATCGAAGTAATTAATTCGTATCTTTTGCCCCCTGTGTTCCTCCACCTCTTCTCGCCGTATAGACGCGTAGACCTTCAGAATAAAGTAACCGAAGAAAGTTATCTTTCCACCAAGAAATGAAGTTTATGAAATAGATGTTTCAATTAGCGCAGTTCGGCTATTTAAATACCAGGGAGATTAGAATCAACCCTCGAGCGCGCGAAAATTACTCCGATGAAATTAAAATATACCAGATCCGTTCGCTTCTTCTTCTTCTTTATCTTCTGCCTTTAGTACATTCTTTCTCCTATTAAAATACAGTTCTTTTGTGTTTCTCAGACCAGAACAAGCCCTTATAATTGTCGAGACTGGTTAGCAAATTACAATTTCGTGTTATTTCATGCTTTGATTTCCATTCTTTATTTTTAATTTACGGAGCGTTCGTTTTCCTTTGAAAACATATTTTGGGCCGATTTTTAGTTAGGAAGAAGAGGTTGAGGAAACCTAGTTGTGTAGTAGAAACCAAGTAGGTGAATCGTGGATGTGGATGCGTAAATTGTAGAGCTCTGTGATGTTAGTGTGGTTAGTATACGGAACATATAAAGTATGAATAATGTATAGAAAACGTTTACTATCATGTAGTATTGAGAAAAATGAGACAAATATTGGTCGTAAAGTTTGCATTAAATATTAATAATGCATAGTTTGAATAGATCGTAGATGTTTAATTTATGGTATTCTCGGAACCGTTCTTATTTTGTAGTTATGTATGCTGATTTAATTCATATTACTTCTGAAGCCATCCAGTTTTTTAATTAATTTGTAAATGTAAGGAATATGAAAATTGGTGTATATTATTAACATTTCTTTGTAATCGTTAGTTTCTTGATACACACAAATAGCGTTACTAAAACAATCTACCAATAAAGTGACCTAATGAAAACCGAACGAGATACTTTCTGCAGTAGATGGCATCACGTTCAAAGTAAATCTCGTTTAATCGAGCTGCTGCTTACAAACGGGAAAATTTAGTGTATAAACACGCGTTGAAAACAAAGGGTAAAACCCCGAAAAGTACTCCCCTTTCAACTCAGAAACGTTCTTTCCAATTATCCCGCGAGAGGATATCGCGTAACACCGAACGAACTCGCGGAGTCATAAATATTTATACGTAATTCCTTGATAATTTATCGTATATTTATACAAAGTCTCGCTACTCCCGCGGAAGTGTCGAAGCAGGAGAGAGCGCGAAGTTAAGCGTTTTATGTTCGAGCCAGGCTAATAGGGATTTTCGCTCAATAACACCGACGGTGATCGCAACGCAGGCATGCTGTTACGCTTTGCCGATTTGTCGCCTGTAGAATGTAGAAGTTGCACGTGGTGTGCACCCTCTTCCGCTTAAAGCGATCATCGGCGCATAGAAAGCGCGGAGAAACTCTGCTTTTGCCAACACTACTTTTTGTTTGTATTTTTTGTACGATGCAGTGGAAAGATTTTTTTTCTTTTTTCAACCTTTCTTTTATTTCTGCTCGTATCCTAGAGAGTACTTTTTAATTCTCACTATTTTCCTGTATTTGTTAGCGAAAGACGGACACAAGTTTTATTTTTAGACTATTATTTGAAAATATTTGATTGCGAACGTTGAATAGCTAGAAACTAAAGTTGTAAGAAAAATATTACACAATGTGACTTTATTTTAATCCACGCAGAAATTCTTAACGAACAATCCTTCCTACCTAAGAGTAGTAGAGTAACCGTACAAAATACCATATCCCCTCTTTCTTTCTTCCTCGTGAAGAAACACCGGCATAAAAATCTCATTCATGATCAGCATACATAACCCGATAACATTTTCTTAAGTTGGAATGACGTTATGGATCCCTTTTGAAGCACGATCCATGTCTCGGTCCAAGGAGAACGCGGCGCGTCGCAAGAATTCGCGTTACGTTACGAAGAAATCCCAGGAAGGATTAAAGAGGTCAGGGGAGAAAGAATGGAACGCTAAACGGCGCTCGACGAAGCTGGCAGGCATTCCTAGCTGCGACTATCCCGCGGGAATATTTATATTCTCGCCACCTAGCTGCCGTAAATCCCTGGCCAGCAATTAAGGCTACGGGTCTCGTTTCGTCTGGTCTCGTCTGCCTGCGTCCAGTTTGTTGCAGCCTTGTAACTCTCGACGGTCGTTAACGCGGACTATCATTGTGCACAGTGCCGCTAACCGGCATGATACGTCCGCCTTTCTCTATCTTGTTCAGCTTGTAACAAGTTTGTCCGAAGGGCCACTCGTCTAGTTTCCCTCATAGCCACAAAATGTTATCGCATTATCCTTCTGCGTTTGTGCTAAAGAACGTAAAATCGCCACGTCAGTAATGCAAAGTGTTTTAAGATTTGTCAAGAGTGGCTGTTGTTTAATGACGTGTAAATGGTATGGTCCTTATAAATTCAACTGCACAGTTGGTCGACGATAGAAGTATTGAATTAACTTAAAATGCCAGTAAGTAAGATCCCGAGTATAAATTCAGTTAGAGTACAAAATTTGGCTTATGTATATCACAATACGATTTATGTAAATATTAGTTCCTTTGCTCTTAAAATATATATATAATATACTATTTTATAACACAACGTAATATAAATGCTAAATATGTATAATAATACTTTTGAGTATGATAACATTTTTACACATATTATATTGCTAAACATTCGATTATATTCTAAATTAGATGATTATATAGGCATTTGTTTCGCTATTTTTGAATATCATTACGCTATACACCGCGATACGCCATGCATATTTACGTGCTAATATCAAGGGCGTCCACTGGCGTTCTAACATAACGAGTGGTTACCTCGGCAAGCTGGCTTCGTTCTACTCATTAACCTTCCTCGTTTGCGTGAAATGTTTCCGAGTTATACACCATCCTATATAGTTACAGAGAGCCGTAGGGTAGAGGGGCGAGGGCCAAATATGTGCATGCAGTACACACGGTTGCGTAAGAATTAGGTAAGATTTGTCACGTACGCCATGACAACGACGAGTTTCCAACTTTTGTTGTTTTGTCTCGCAGTTTATGACCTCCTGGACCCCGCGTCTTTACGTCGTCTGTCGGGTCAACTGCACACTTCCTTGTTAGCTTGTCACGTGCTAGTAAAATCTCGTCGAATTACCCTACCCTGTGGCTATGCGCGTTCGTTGCACCGACTCACCAGCTGCACTGAAAATAAATCATACCGTAGCGTTACGACAGTAGCGACGCCGGTGACTCGGTGATTTCTCTGTTTCATGGCGAAAAAAAAGACGCGAGTGAGACGCGTTTGCAATTGACGTAATTTTAATCATAGTTGGCTTAATTTCAGTTTAATTCTAGTTGCTTTGATACTGTTATCTCCGTTTGTGTTTAATGGAAATGTGTGTTGCACGATGTGATTAGATTTGATGAAAGGGTGATACGCGAATAACAAGTCTGGAGTTGTGACTGTTGTGAGGTTAGAAACATTTAAGAAAGAGGAGAATAGAGGAGATTGTTTTTAAGAAAGTCAAGCTTGAAGATTACATTGAATATGTTGAATAGGTGTTTCTTGAATGTATATCGAGTGTATATCGAATGGCTTTTATATGTATAAATTGCAAACACGAATCGCGTACGTATGAATTGTAAATTGCAAGCACTCCGAACATATATTGAGAATTTAATTCACCGAAAATCCTAACGAAATTATGGTTGAACGCGTTCGATATCCATTTATTAGCTCTTTTTGTTCATAATTCACCGTGTCATTGTTTCGCGATATTTTTTTCGTCTTTGGCGTGAGGAGGGGAGGGAGAGATCGTCCGTTCAGGAGGAGCTACGTTCGTTCCATTACTATAGGTTTTTAATGGGATTAAAACGCGTTAAATGATACGTGAAATCGGAAAAACTTTTTACTACCGGTACTATTTTATCGTGTATTCGAATGGATACACTCGTACAAAATAAAAAAAGTTAGTTTTTATAAGATATTATACTATATATTCATAAGATTTTTCGTAAATATTTCGATTAAACATTTTCAAAGCTTTTAGCCATTTTGTAAATGTACTTTAAAATCGTAAATTTATGCGTGTTTAATAAAGACGATTCATTTTAATTTTTAAATAACACGGTTCTTCAAATACTAGAAAGACACATTAGATCAGAAGTACGTGAATACAGTCGTTAATGGAACGTTAACATCATTTTCTTCTCAAAACTAGCTGTTCCGCGCAGATACACGACTTTAATGTACATTGAACTTTCTAGCGAGATAAGGATATACTTTTAGGACTTCAATATTCGGATTAATATCACATGTAAATGACACAATTGCGAAACTTGTAAATTATTGTAGAGCTCTTTACGTGACACTTTCTTTGGGAATGACTATAATTATATTAATCGAATACCCCAAAATGTTAGTAACAGGCCAATTGTATTAGAAAATTGAAAATTGCTATACGAATATGTGGTATCGTGATTAAAGATCGAGATACATATATGTTCGTGGTCGGATATTTTCTTTGGCAAATCTCGAACACAGCGCCGCTCGAATATTAACGGCAACAACGAACGCAGCCGCGTTTCCGCGAGAATCGAGCAAATAATTCATATTCGCGGCATTTTCGTTTACCATCGTAATTCTGAAGGATTGAACGCGGCCAAGCGGTTGTTGGGAAGGAAAGGGGGTGAAATCAAAGCAGCGCTCGGCTGTGCCTGTTAAGCGCGAATCAAAACTTGCAGTTAACGTAATACCTCGTAACGATCACTAACATCAGATTTACTGAACGGTGAATGAAACGCGAAACGATAAATTATGTCGCTGCACATACTGCGGTTATATTTTTCGATCTCCATGTAGATGGCTTGTAAACGTCCCATTAATCGAGATTGCATCGTTTTAATAACGATCGCGATGCATACAGCCCGTACAGATCATGAAAATCCGAAATCGCTTTATTAACCGCAATCAGAACACAATACAATTGAAAAGAGCAAGCCTGTTTCCTGTTGGTTTGGTTTAATTTGGTCCCGATAGTCACCGAGCAGGCGCGTGGTCAATTAACGAGTCGAAAGTACGCGAATTAATACGGAAGAATGCAGTTACGATTTTTAGTAACCCGGTAATTAAACGAGTGTGCTACTCGAAGGAGTTGGGTTACCCACAGCGACCTTAAGCGCTGTTAACTTGAACCCTCTGGTTAGCAAAGTGAAGGGGAACAGACGAGAGAAGGACCTGTGAAGAATAGATTTGAGGGACGGTGAAAATGGGATGGAGGATGTTCGTCTGGTTTTTAAAGTGTACTCCTTCGCCCTCGTGTTTGTTTCCAACCTTGTTCCGCTACCTCTCTTATTTCCCTGGATATATTCTTTACCTTTCGAACATGAAGGGTCGAATAATTTTCTATTCTGTTGATCAAAATCATCTATACGTGGTAGTATAAATGTGGGAGAAAGGAATAAAACATATTCGAGATTATTTTTGATTAAAATTGATACAAAAATACGATATCTTCCATTCTATCATCGTCTACAACTCTGGTGCGTTATTTTCATGTCTCGCATTTTCGAATATTTCATACCCGGTTTTGAGTATCCTGAATTATTTTCGCGTAATCGCAGAATAATCATTTAACGTTTAACAATCATAGTTTGGAATACCGTACAAATGTTTCAATACAAATATTCCTATCTGGCTTGGAAGCCTTTGCTCCAAGTTCCAACTCATAAAGCAAACACGCACGAATAACAATGTTCGTAACACATTTTCCAGCGAGTTTTTGTGCCAGAAATGATATGCCGTGGACGAACTTTTCGTACTAACTGATGCATCACGAGTATTCCTAGCCCTCCGAAGCGTAAAAGCAATAAAAAGTAATAAAACGTTTGGACACTGAGTACTAAAATGACCGCACATGGAAAATACCGTACCAACTTTTTGAACTATCTCTAACGAACTGATATAAACATACCTGTGTTCTACTATACGCATTATTTTTACATTACATTAAATAATTACTAAAATATCCGTTAAACAGTACGTTCAGTTTAGACATTTTTTCGATATCTTCTGCTTCGAATATTAATTATATATAAGACCCGCGAAATGTTATTAATCCAATCTGTTTTCGCTCTGCGCTGTAACGACATCTTAAATTTAAAATCGTGTTACTGCTAGCGTATCGGATTAGGTTATCCAAATAATCAGCCTAGTCTTGCATAAGTAATGAACGCGTATAACCTGGAAATGAAGAAATAGAACGTTTTCGGACAAGAAGAATAAGAGGGAACCTAGATGAGGAGAAAGAAAGGAGAAAGAGGCCGTTAAAGGTATTTCACCGAGTCGAAACGCTCGCGTTGGAAAATTCCATGCATACGCGAGTATCGCGAAAACAACGAACGCGAACGCGTTGCGCTGTAATAATAATGCGGGGCGCTGATACGCCCTATAAAATTTTGTTTAATATCAACAAATTCTCGCCTTTACCATCAATTAGTCAGACAATGCTTCATAACTGTTCTTAACCTTTTACCTTGTAATATCGAATCTTACTCGTAGGTTAAATTATGAGTTCAGCTCAACGAGGACAGCTTTTAAATAATATCAAAGTTCAATTATTATTTCAATTTCGCTTCCAAATAAGATATCGCAGTTTACCGAGTGTAAATTGTATAATTTTTTGCTTTATGCAAATACAAGCGAATAGAGATTTATTAGAATCAAGCGGTCGAAATGTTCAACCGAAACGGGTGGACTTGTTTTAATAATACGTACTAGCCGGTTGATGATTTCGAAGTGTGATACGAGCGTTCATGGGATTCGTTCGCATGATATCGTTAGATGCACACATGCTGCGGCAATAATGGTGGATAGGTATCGATTCGCCGATCGTTATCGTTGATAACGGTAACGCGTTGAGTTTCAGGAGAATATCACGAATTTAATCCTTAATTGTCAGCTGTTGTGAGCTTTACATCATTTCCCGTAGAGATTTAGAATAGTTAATTCTAGTAGGATAGGAAGAATTTAAGAATCCAAATGAATGCATGCCTCGATTTACAACCACCTATACTACTAGTATACATACGTCAAAGTTTTAATAATAAATAAATGTCGTGACACAAACTCGACATTTTAAACTGTTCCAATTAAACAGTCCGCCTCGAACAATGACATACATCCGGTCCACTACCGAAGAATACGTACGAATACTCGACTCTTTTGCTCGCGAAATTGCATTTCTCTTGTCAGTTCGCAGCTTGGTCGAGCAAGAACCTGGAAGAACAACACGATGAGAGGGTGTGAGGGTAGAAAGAGGTGGTAATGACATCGGTGTACTGTCTGGAGCAATGTGCTTCACTGTAAGGGAAACGGTAAGAGTGACACCGGCCCAGAAAGGCAGAAAGACGAAGCGTTGGACGAATAGAAATAGCTTGTTGCATTCAGACGAGGATAAGCCGTGGCGGGCTCCATCTTGTTTACTTTGTAGAATGGTTTGCTGGTATTTGGCTCCGTAGCCACCCTCTTTTCCTCCCTCTCTGTCTTGCTGCATGACTTGTAAATGTTCGACCCTTCGTCTCGTCGCCCATTCCTCGCCTCTGCTTTATTTCGCCGCTGGCCTTGCGGATGGTACGATGAAATATGTAAAGGAGTGTGTACGAGGTGAAAACGTTCGTCGGAGGAGGGAAACGGAAGATACCCGAGCGGGAAAATAAGTATACTTCTCGAGAGCGTTTCCGAGACAATGGAGGAGGGTGCTTTCTCGGCATAGTTGCTGGAGGAGACCCAGCAAGATCGTTAAGTTGCTAAAGATAGCAGCTATAATCAAAAAACAAGAATAGTACGTTATGCTAAGACGAATGTACCTGATCGTGAGTCTGGAGTATCGCGTGGCCATTGGTGTCGCTGTGTAATACTTTAATTTATGTGATCTTGTTGTATCGATTCCATTGACTGTACTATTATTCCACTGGTACTTGCTAGATCGATACGTCTATAACAAATCTTCAAGTGCGAATATTTGCGTTAGTTTTGATATTTATGTTGGGTAAGTTGGAAATTGACGTTATCTTTTCTACAACTTGGTCATATTCGATTATGCGGTCAGGAAAGGTATACTATTTTTAGCGGTGTGTATATTGGAAATTAATTCCAGTTGAGGAATTAAAAGTAATTGTTTTTTATACAGTAGCTACAGAAAATATTAACACGCCATAAACATATTATAGCAATCATGCATTAATTATTTAGGTCCAAGTTTGTTGAATTTCGTATCACTTAGTAGTACCTATATACTTACTTTCTGACACTAGGAAATAAAATGTGAAATGAAATTGAAACGTAGAATCTCGTAAAAAACACTTCGTTAGGGAATAGAGAGAATATAATTCCCAGCTAATAATTTTTAATCGCTACAATCGTATATCGCCAAAAAAGTAATTTGATGTAAAAAGCGACACATAGTTCTACGTAAAATGATAAATTCCCGATCAAGCGGTCTTATAAAAGGTCGACCGTCCCTGTGGGAATTGCAGGACAACGGTGGTTGTCGACTTATTAAATTTACCGGGCCACAAATTTCAGGGCAAGGAAGACGCTGGATTTGGAGTCCACGGGCAAGCTGTATAACCGCGTACTCGGGCTAGACGGTATAATGTACAACTTCAGGACCACCAAATTCCCTCCTAAATACCCCGCCTAACTGGCTTACTGGCTGCAGCTAGAAGCACGGCCAGTATTGGTGTGCCAGTGGCAGCGTTGGCTCTTCGCCTTTCTCAGGCTTACCATGCACACGTGTACCACTGAAGGTTTCTAGGCTCGATATTACCCGGCGAATATCTCGTAAATACACTGGTCCGGAGTCAGCCGCTTCAGGAATTCTGGCTTTCTCTTTGCTACCCGATAATTAACGTAATGGCTACATTTGGGAATAATAAAAGTGCAACAATATAAGTGTAGACGTTACTGTTTCTGCACGATTACACATCGCGATGTTATATTTGAATCGGTTGTTAGAATTGCTCGTTCGTACGGAGTTGAGTATTTGGAGTGTTATTTATACTTTAGTGAGATATTCGATATGTTTGGTACTAGGTTGTAACTACCGATGATTAGGTTGTAACTAGAGATTGTAACTAGTAACTTTAAACCACTCCGAGTTTCACAAGCTTCGAAAACTATAAGCGTTAATTTTGTTATCGTATGTTAACCTTTAATAGTGTCCTACTACGGTATTACTTTGATTAAAGCGTTTTAACGTTCATCTTGAAAACGAGGTTTAAATACTATGCAATAATTTAACATTAAATTTTTAATAATAGAATGCCTACATGCACGCACGGTATTCAACCGATATCCTAGAAAAATTCTTCTTCCATTCTTTTCTGTTCAGTTTGAAAGCACTGCTATCTTTCTTTCTATGGTAGCTTACATCGTACCTTGACAATCAATAACACATACGCTTACGAACGTTACGCATAATACAGGCTAGAACAGGTTCCCAGACAGTCCTCGAACACGAGCAATAAGCTCCCGTCGCCAAACGTTGAAAGGAGAACAGAGAAGATGACAGTCCCTTGGACAAGTAGGTTTTAAGTAACGAAACCCACCCACTCGTGCTTTCCTTAACGAACTTCGGATTTAGTGCCGAAGGATACGGCCGAAGTAAAAGAGGAAAAGGGACAGAGGAGAGCAAGAAGGGCACGGACGAGATTTGAGGAAAATGTGGCAGGGTGAAAGTGAGGGGAAATACAAGGACGCGACGGACGAAGGAAACCAGACGATTCGAATACGGGTGAAAACGGAAGAGAAAAGACAAGGTGAAAATCGAAAGGAAGAGAGAGATGGGACAAGAAAGAAAGAGAGGCCCAGAGAATGGAGAGACAATACAGTCAGCAGCAGACGCGGCAAATTGTCCGTTAATAATCCGTAGCAGGAGGGATGAAGGGTGGATAGGGAAGAGTATGGGTTTCGCGTCCCACCCTCTCGATTTCGTCGAATGAAGGGCGCTGAATGAAATATTCCTTTCTGATCCGATGTAATTGCGACATCGTGCTTGAAAATTCTCCTAGTCCTGCTCTTTTCTGCCTCGACCATTCTCCGCCCACATGTACCACCCACGTCACCCGAATTTCTTTCGCTTTCTCTCTCCTTCTACATATGCAACCTCGAAAGGGTACACCTTACACAGAAAATGGAATTGTATTGGCGTATTTATCCTGCCGCGTTCTGCTACTCGGATTAGATCTTGTTTCATTTTTCAAACAACTAACTATGGAAATTAATCCTTCGATAGTTCCACTTACTCGCAATTTCGCTAATACAGGTTACAAACGATAACTATGCAAAGTCATGTGAATAATAGTTGACGCATAGATAACTGACTCGTTAACGAGAAAGTACGATTCGATGAATAACGATTCTTTCATTTTTATAGCTCTTATAACGATGAATTCGTACGTCTCAATTTAATTGTAATTTATTTTTTTCAGGTAAGTGTTCCGAGGATATGTTACGACTTTTGAAATTTTCAGTGGTGAGTCAAATCGTACAGTTCTTAAATATCATTTCATATGTATATACTCGTGGATCGTTCTTTAAAAGTGTATTACTTTCAAAGAGTAATTGAAAATTTTCAGATATACTTAATAATACAAATTATCGAGCAACCTCAAGATAGAATTTTTTAAATATCTATAAATGTACAATGATCAAGAATTAAAATCACTCGATACAGATTCAGTCTCAATACAAATAGGTTATCCGTTCAATAAATACGTTTCTAAATAATAATACAGTGTTCTATAATACTCTAATCCAGAAATCGGTATACCGTGATGATAATTCAAATTACATCTCATTATCAAGTAAACTGATAATGCGTAATATGCGTACTAAAATAGTGTAATAGAATATTCAACTAGGATAGAATTGTAATAGCGGAATGTTGAGATAATGGGACACTGGATAATAGAAATTGTACTGTAACGTGTTACTTGTCTGTAGACACAATCGATTCACCTGATCGTAATATGTTTGTTAACAATTATTACACGAATAAATTACGATCTCTTGATTCATGCTAATACATTACACGGTTTAGTTGTCAAGTAATTATCATTTATCGTATCGATAATCGACGGAAATTAAAGCTACTATAATCTAGAGATTTGCATACTACGCGTATCGAGTGATCCGACAATATCGTATCTCAGACACGTATTTCATAAGCAACATCGTTCACATAAGATAGTACTCTAATAACAGTTGAATATTTGATCCAACGGTTGAAAAAATTATTAAAAAGGTTCAAAAAGACGTTCGAGATGTAGTAAGTTCCATCCCGAGCAAGGAATCCCAAAGCAGATTGTAGCAAAGTATAATAACAAAGAAAGATATTCATGAGATACATCTTTTGTGAAGCTTGGGAAAAAGTGCATAAGCGTACTACGAAAAGTTGTGACTGAAAAAAGACGCAGAAGCATAATTAAACTTTCCCGGTTCTCTTGGCCGCAATCTACGGCCATGTTACACAAAACTCCCGGTGACTTCTGCGGAAGGAAGAAAGGTGCTGTAGGGCGATGTCGTTTGGCTCGAAAAACCGCGAAAAAGCGAGAGTGGGAACAAGGAATCGCGTACATTTGGCGGAAAAAGTTACACGTGATGGCTCGATGGCACTAACTTTCACTAATATCGAAAATCGAACTGCGAATGCTGGAAAGAAAGTTCGCAACAGGGTAACATGTAAACTATGGTTGATTATTTTTAGGCACTTTAAGGGGAATATATCGATGACAATGAAGGAGCGAATGAATGTTTCAAAACGTAACTGGTTGTGAGTTGTGTCGAG
This sequence comes from Bombus polaris, assembly GCA_014737335.1. Lineage (NCBI taxonomy): Eukaryota > Metazoa > Arthropoda > Insecta > Hymenoptera > Apidae > Bombus > Bombus polaris. Next base: position 50,539 of record JACXIO010003015.1, read on the forward strand.
TGCGAATGACAAGCGTTTTTCACAAGTAATACATAGGTCGAATTGAATCGGTGTTTCGAATTCAGTAAATGCGTTGTGTAACTGTTTTTGTAAATGTATAATAGAAACATCAATTCGTACATAATTGTCTCCCGTTTGATAACGAAATTACAGGAAACGTTACAATCAAGCCCGATCTTCCTATTTCTAAGATTAGGATTTATCTACTATGTTTACTCTATATCTATTAGAAAGGTTTATTTCATTTTGTGCCAGCTTACTCATTTAATTGTGAACAAATAACACTAAATCGATTCAAACACTAAATCAGCTTTTCGAATCACGTTTGGAAATTACGCACGAACCTTGCCCGTCTTATTCGCGTAGTTACTTCGTTGGACAACGGATTCTAGATTCTCCGGCAATCCATTTGGAAATCGTCGTAGTTCCTTCGTTGCGTAGTTGGTTCAAGTTGAAGTTTCGAGGAAGCAACTTTACGGTTGGTCTGTGTGAGCGGGAGGGCACACTACGGCACGGCGCGGCAAGGCGCTTCGAGGCCGTAATCCCGGGAATCGTCCGATCGGCGCGGCGTGGCGACCATCCCCTTTCGATCGAGAGAATTGCTCGCGTCCTCGGAAATTCTAGAGGTGCGCGCGTGCATATCGGCCTGGTCGACGTGAAAATTTCTCGCCAGCCAACCCATCGGTCCCTGCTCGTACGCGAATGGTCGCGGCTTACGAGGTAATTCCGCGGAACAAGTTTCGCAAGTTGACAGCCATTCCTCTAGACGCGAGTTAAGGAACTTTCCGTAGCTCGAATTTCCTCTAACATACACGATAGAAGGTTGCCATCGTCTTCCTCTATGCTCTTCCAGTTTTCTCTCTTTCTCTGGTTTCGTCTGTCTTCTTCGTCCCTTTCTTCTCTCTTTAACGAGATTGCAGGAATTTCGAAAAATTCTACGAATGCCAGTTGACGTTCCAGCGAGACCATAGAGAACATTTCATCCACGACCTTCTTCGCACATTATCAAAGTTCTGCTACTTTCCGACGACTGAGAAGAGAAAGAAACTCGGTTTAATAGGTGGCTACCGACAGAAATATCGCGATCAAAATTGTTGTTGTTAGTACCTTTGAGTTTCTTAGGTGTGATCTATTTGACACCTATTTCTGCTGGAAGAACAAATTCAAAGATAAAGATCAAAGATAATATTTTGTCGAGGAATATAATAATACTTTTGCGTAAAACACAATCAGTTTTTCTGAGTCGTATGACTGATCATAGATAACAAAATTAAGTTCGGAACATGGATATGGAAAATAAAACGGCAAAAGGCAGAGGCAAGTTCGAAGCGGTCAAGCACCGCTAAAATTCTCGATTGCTCGGTCTAGGTTGCACAATCAGTTGAACAGGCCGCAACCGTGAAAATACGCGACGATTCGACGCTCTGCGAAACCCGGCACATTTTCGGAATCTAATTTACAATGTGAAATGTCCATACATGAATTTAGCGTTTTGTCGTGATTAGGAACGTAGGAAACATTTTCGAGTTATGACTCAAAATTAAAATGGTTGATATCGCTTGTAAAAATTGGCCAATAGGGAATCGTTTAAACATAGATGCGATTATTATTATTTTGAAATTATTTAACAATAATTGAACGAGGAAGATTGAAATTATTAAAAGGAAGGAATAATTATTTGCAATTCCACGAGTTATTCGAATAATTCCATTGTGCAACGCGATGAAGAATGATACGCTATCTGGTATTAAGTTGCTCAGAGGATGCTAAATATTGAAATCTATCAAGGAAAAAAATTCCTGCCTCAACAGGAGAGCCATTGTAATTAGTTAGCATGGATATTACGATTCAGGAATCCAATTAGACTTGGTATTATATTTCAGCTGAATTGTATCCTTGTTTAATCAATCGACTGTTTCAATGTGATATCCGAACTTCCATGAGAAATGTATTACTCTACGTTCCTATATTTTACTTAAAATAGTCATGATCAAAATTCTTTATACGTTAAGAGTTGAAAGTGAAAAAAAATATTGAAAGAATTTCTCGTTAGCTGATTTTCGAAATCAAATATACGAATTCGCGTATCGAAGGAGCAAAATTTTTAATTAAATAACTATCTTGGAATATAGATGTTGTCCTTTATCTCATTCACATATACCTGTATATCTCTTTTTAAGCGAGAAACGTTGCTTCAAACTTTTTTGTTAAAAAGTAAATTAAAAACTTTTGCGAAAATAAACGCCAAATATACTATGCTAGGCAGGTTAAAACAATGGTAAATAGTTTGTCCGGTAGCAGAAAATAATATGCAATAAAACAATGCTGCATTCCTTTTTTTTGCACTAATATTACATATGCACGTATATGTTATAACGAAAATAAACACACCGGCTGGTTGTGTTTCCACGAAACGTCAGCAATTGATTATTTTCTTGAATTTAATTGGAATAACGATAAATAAAGTTAAGATATTAATATTAAATTGTATAATTGAAATTATTAATAAAGAATCAAATTAATTTGATTTATTTGTAATTGTAATAGTCTTTTATTAAATACACGTATGTTAGTAATAATATAGAATCCACAAACGTTTAAATTTCATTATAAATTTTTACTAGCTAAGTCGAGGACTTATTAATTTTGTAAAATAGGACAGCTCTGATTACGTTACCGGAAAAGATTAAGGCCCTTGGCTTTTTTCGTATAATGTTGCCTAAATTTCTATTAGAAGCAAAGTTTCTCTTTCTCCCATTTAACTCATTATCTAATTGAATCTTTGATTATTATCGACACATCGGTGTTATTTTGATAAATACCTCGAGAAGCGTGAATCGCATTAATCGGTTTGTCGTTAAATGAATAATCAAATAAATAAATTTCCGTGGAAACGTTTTAGAAAAGGAACAGGATGGATGGGAGGGTAAGCGTAATTAAATTGACTAGCGAATGCCCTTCGGGATTCTCAAACGATCCACGGTATTATGTGTGAGAAACAGTGAACGAACAGAGAAAGAGATAGGAAGGGTGGAAAAAGGAAGAGAGAAACAAACGAGAGAACTAAAAGCTACGAACGATTTCTGCTTTCTGCCGAGTAACCGGCCTCTTCTAATGGATCGACGCCCTTTTGTTTAATGAGATAAGAGGAGCCGGTTCATTACTGAACAACGTTGCTACGGAATAAAATCGTGACTATTTACAATAGCTCCGACCAACTCCGTGGAACACGCTCGAGAACAAAGCCATCCGAGACAACGCGCTAGTTTCTCAGAAACGGCCATCGCGGCTAAGAATAATTACGCGAAATTCATTAACGTTTTGCGTTGGATGAAACACGCTCTGGGAACTGATGAATTGAAAGGAAGTATGAAAGTTTAGAGAAAAATGGGCTGGAAGTATTTGTTAGCTGAATGAAACGGAAACAAATAAGTATCGTATTTATACATCCAGTTACGAGATTATTCGTACAGCAAGGAATGTAATCAAAATTTATGGACGTGCAATAAAACGCAATTAAAATCCAATGGCAGAAACGTTTCAGTTAAAAAAAAACTTGGATGGAAAATCGCTTCGAACAAAGTGTCATCGAACACGGTCGTCAATCAGTTGACGCAAGAAAGATAGAAGCATCGGGCGATTATGATCCAGAATCCTGGATAGATCAGCAAATTTCACCCTGAGAATTTTACCGAGGGAGCACAAAGCAGCGAGAGCCATCGACTAAAAACGGGAATGGCAGCGTCAACGAAGGAGAAGGGCCAGAATGGCGGTAATGAAATTGACGAGGACAGCTCTTCAACTTCTTCTCACCATAGGTCGGCGTGCACTTCGCACGAACGGCGGACAACTTGAATTTAAGAGAGGAATAGAGCCGATGCTGGTCCTTTTTTGTCCGGATAAGCGATCATCCTTCCGGATCATCAGGGATCCTTGCGGCTGATTCGCGGCTCGTGACTCGTTAAAGGGAGGTCGTTTCCTTTTTCCTTTCCGGTAACGAAAGCAGAGTCACGTTCGTCAACCGCAGCAGACGATTGCTCTTTCCTTTGAACCGGTGCCCCAGTTTTCTCCTTTTATACGTTCCCTTCTTGCACTGGCCTTCTCTTCGTCTCCAACCTTTTCCTCCAAATGTACGTTTTATCGTTCGTCCCTTCTCTTCAAAGAGGATAGATCGTGAAATCACCATCAATCGATCGGTTTTATCGCACGTCTCCGTTTCACTTATCATATTTGATTTCGTTATTCTTGGCAGAAAGGCATTTTCTTTTATATATATATATGATCCATCAACAGTGAAATTGAATTGACAATTTAAAACACTTTAGATCACAATCGTCATATATTTTTATTTGAGAATATGGTTTCAAAACTCGAATGTAGGTGAAGGAATAGATAAGTACAACTTACTTGGCGATTGAAGAATAGAGATTAATTATGACGGAAGACTTAAATTCAGAGTACGAAAATAAAGTAATTTTTTCTAGACGCTTTTGTTTTGTGGAAAAGAATGGAATAGAGTTGTATATTTATTGTATCTACATTTAAGTAGATTTATTACAATTGTATTTGAGGCTATTTTTTAAACGAAGATGGGAATAAATATTATAGAAATTATATTCTACGATCACTATTTTTAGATATAAATACATAAATGTAGTAACTTAAATGGGTCTAGAGGAAGGACAAGTAATGATGTTTTATTTGTTAACAAGGTGATATAGTTTGTGTATTTAATAACGATGAATATAATGATAAAGAGTGACAGATTATTCAGTGATAAACAATGTCAACATGTTCGTTCGGCTTAGCGGCTTTATACACCCGACCTCTCGACGTGTGCTCTTAGAATCTTCAAAAAGGACTGCGCCTATGATCACATATGCCGCATTTTTTTGAAGCAAGCGGCCGAAATCGACGTTTCTGGAAGTCGCTGCTTGGATGCGCTCGTCGATACATTGTCCTTCGTCGAGCAGACAAGGCGATCCGCCTGCGACATTGTAGGACCGCGAGCGACGGCCAGAAACGCGATCCATACTAAAACCTCGCAGCGTAACAAAGCGTACATCTCCCTCTTTTTTTGATACTATATAAATCTTTATAAAAATTCTTTTTTTTAAGTTTTTATGCCTATGAATGTCTGTTTCTATTTCTTCTGAAATATTCGAAATATTTAAATGGAATATTCACTTTTTTGACCGTTTAGGTTACAATTTTCTTTGCAGAAAGAACGATCCTTATTACACAACACCGTGGATGATGTCACGTAAAATAAAAACAGGGTAGCTTAGACAAGAACAAAATAAAATTGTAACGAAAAAAAAAACGAGAGGATTTATTTCTCGAACTTTGAATTTACACTGACTGCGATTTAGTTCTGAGCTCCAGCCGTGACTTTCCAAGACTGAAGCTCTTACAATTTGACTTTCTGTGAGATCTGTTTCTTTTCTGTTTGTCACCCCCCAATATCCCCACTACGCTGTAGGCGTACGTGACCGTTGCCGCGCATCCCTTTTC